>MU225307.1:955089-969026 GCA_018584345.1 Thuja plicata
TATGTATATATATATATGTATGTATGTATGTATGTATATATATATATATATATATATATATATATATGTATGTATACACACACACACACACGTGTTGAAAAAGAACATATTTAAATAAATTAAAAACTATCTATATATATAATACACATGCACACGTACATTTGAAAATAATTTGAAATAAATTAAATTAACATAATTTATCTATCTAACTTCAAACATACATATTTGAAATGAAAACATTTAACTTCAAACAAGTTAATTCATGCATTTACATATAAATTAAAAAATTTAAACATATAAAACTTCCTCAACATGTAACACTTTTGAACCACAGTTCATAAATTAAACATTTATTACTTAAAAAAAAAACAACAATATATTATAATGCTAAGTGAAAATAAATATCATTTTTACATATTTCTACGAAAAAAAGTTAAAAAAAAATGGGCCCCACTACTAGGAACTCGGTCGGGTTTCCTCTGGAGCGCCTTTCCCACTCTCGTAGCCCCTCAATCTACAAATGAGGGGCTTGGAGTTTATTTTTTGGTATTTAAAATATCGTAGGGACTGGGCTGAGTGGGCCTCGACTGAGTCCCACTCAGCCCAATCTACTAGGCCACCTAGGTGTCATTCAACGCTGCATGGTGCCTACATGGAATCAGTCCTGTTAAAATTGGCCAAGTCTAAATGGGCCGAGTCAGTCGATTTAGCCTAAAAGGTGACGCTCGACTGCGATTTTACCCTCTTTCCCCTTTTTTGTTTTTTTGGCATAATTATGAGTGTCTTTTTCTTGATAAATTAGGGCTATTCCCAGATTGGTATCCTTAGCCTCCAACTCTAATGTTTCTTGTTCTTCTTGTTTTTCTATTCCTGCCTCCTTTTCATCATCTTCTACCTCCATTTCCAGAATTTTTTCAATAAGCTGCTACTTTTCCTTTGTTAGTTCTTCCTTCTCCTTCAGACTTTTCTGTGAATCCCTTAAGTCAAGAGCTTTCTCTATTGTTTATGATCCCATCATGTAATGTCATCCATACTAAATAATTATGTGTTTTCCTTCCATTCTATTGCATCTAGCTCCAAAATGTTTCCTAGTGTGCATTTGATGCCTTCTCCTTTCTCCATATTTCTCCCTTCTTCTGCCTCTTCTTTACTTCCCCCTCATGATTTATGCCTATCATATCATTTATCACTTCCACTTTAGCATAGATGTTCTCCTCTTTTTCCAGGATTTCTTCTTCCTCTATGGTGTTTAATTCTTCCTCTAGATATATTTTTTTCTCTCTTTCTCCTCCAAGTTAGCTCTGTATGCTTCATCTAATGATTCTAATCCTTCCTTACCTCTTCTTGGAAGGAATCAAAATCCTCTAATAGTTGGCTTAAGAGATCCCTATTTGCTGCAATTCTAATGCTTTCCTCCTTTTGACTTGTTTCCTAGTTCTTCTTTCATGTATCTTGTATTTGGGTATGTTTTTCAATGATGAATCCCCATAAATGCTCATTAATTTTTATGTTAATCTCATTTATCATTGGGGGATTGGTTTTTTTATGCACCATATCTGTTATGACCTCATTGGTGATCACATTGCCTTTGATTGGCCCTAAATAGTATTCCAAACCGATATAATATCTTTATTGTTTTGTTATGATTTCTAGGGGTTCTGGTTGGATACCTTTGACTTCTACTTTTATTGGCATTTTAACCTCCGTTGAGTTGCTCAAGATTTCTTCTACCCCTATGAATGAACCCAATGCATTCCCTATTTCCTCTAGGGTTTCCATGTTTATTAATTCTACCGGTAAATAAGTTTTTTTACCCATCTTGGGAGTTTGTTTGGTTTAAATGCTTTAGGATCGAAATTGGGTTTGCATTTTGTAAATTGAAAGCTATGACCTTTATAGATGACTGGTTTTCCATTCAACATTTTTTTCAATGATTCCTTTTTATAATCTATGTATACAAAATTATTTGAGAGGTTAGTAATACATACCTATTTTGGGAAAGCCCAGTTCCACCATTTTGCAATATTGTCTATTGCTTGCCTTGTTCTACTCCATCTAGTAAATATCCCATGTCGTTTACAGTAATCCCATTTTTCTTCCATTACAATATTGTGGATAATAAATGCCTTGTGGTCTCCTCTTCAGAAATTATGATGGGATTCCTCCTTTTTACTATTTGATTGCTCCTAGGTTGTTTAGTTTTTGGGAAGGGTTTCATGTTGAGTCCCTTGTCAATATTGCTTAGGTCGTTAATTTGCCAGGCTCTCCCATTCTCGATAAATTGTTGTTTTAAATCACCATTTTTATGGTCTTTAACTCCTTTTTTGTTGGATTGTTGTATTTTTGTGCTTCAATTGCCTTCCTTGGCTTCCCTAGCAAAATTTTATTGGCTCTTGTTACAAAAAGAGGAATGGTTACTGGAAACCTATTTGCCCCAGTAGCAACCCATTTCGTCTGTATTTATGGAGATTGGTTTCATTTTTTGCCAATATCCTAGCTTTCCTTCTCATTACTAATTGTCATTCTTCCACATTTGGTCCTAGGAGGCCTTCTGTCCTTCTATATTTTTTTTAAAAATTCTCACGGTTGTGTTGCTTTCATTTGCATTAGCTAGAGAAGAGCGCAATATAGTTAATGCATTATTCTAAAATGTCTAAATTGTTAAATAGTATATTTCTCCTAAAAAATTCTACCATCTTATATGACATGTATATTATGATGACCAACTACGAGTCACGACATGGATTTCAATTGAAATAGTAGATAATTCTAAGAAAAGTGTGATGAAATTAAAATTACCTTTGATTTTAGCACCATGATCCACCGATCTTCATTGACTATCATTGAAAAAGCATCAGACTCAGTTGAGGGGAGGAGGAAAAAGTGAGAATTAATCCATGCTATATATAATATAATCCAATATATAAAATAATGGTGATAATTTCAATTAATTCATGTTATACAAGAGAACCATGTAATTTGGCATAATAAAAGAACGATGACAATTAATCAATGGTTATTATAAGTTCAATAGTCTTGCATACCTTCGAGGGTATTGTCCACAGTGGATTTGCAAATGAAGCTATAGAACTTCATAGAGGGAACGCCTTTGGCATAAAAATTTCTATAATTGTTATATTTTTGTTTTTGATATTAACAATAGCCAAAATAAGGGGGCTGACCCAAAAAGACAATAGAAGGAAGAGCCTCAAGGGTACCAGTTACCGCACAAAACTAGCACAGTAACAACATATAGTCATCCAATCCCTTCCCTCAATATTAAAAAAACATCTAAGAAAAATGAGTATACAACCTACTCCCCAGTAATAAAGCAACATAAATTTTAACCATACTCTACTACGAGAATAAAGTAAACTACCAGTAATAGAATTATAAGCCTACAAGGCTATAAACCAACCATAAGTATCAATAGTTTTTAACAAGCCCATAGGGCTGAGAAAAGGGTTTTGAATCCAAAAACCAGATAAGAAATAGTGGGAGACAGAATCCCACCCAATCACCTGACCCCACACGGGTTCCAAATTATACCTCATTGGAATAGGACATGAGAAACTAGGTCCAATCATCGGCTAAAAACTGGAACATATCCTTCAACCTGTCGTCAACCTTTCCCTCCTCATTCACCTTCTCCTAGTGTAGGAGACACATAGTGGTGGTAGAAGAATGCATTAATTTAACAATGAACTTGGACAACCTGTTGTAACTCTTATCCGACACACGTAATTATTCATTTATCTTTCTAATCTCTTCACTATTGGCCCCACAACCCATGCATGAATTCATTATTCTATCCTCGTTCTCAACCTCCTAGTAATTTTTCCCGTGTCTTTAAAATCAGTATTTTCTTCCTCCTTTCTACGGGGTGGGGATGAGATGGTTGCAGGGGAGGCAATTTTTTCTTCAGCATTCTCCATAGGGCTAGTAGCTTCATCTTTGAAACTCAAAGAGATGTGAGTCAGATCCCTACTTTTTTCCCTCCCATTTTTCTCACTCCTAGAGTAATCCTTGCACTCTGAAGCAGAATCTTCCTCCTCATCGTCAATGTACTTTTCCTCACTGCCTTCTCGTTCCTCCTGGGTTTAACAACAATCTTGTTCAATCTTGGAGGAGTATCCCCATATTCAAAATTAGACTCCATGAGGTGGATACAAGTTTCAATTTTGGCCTTTTTAGCTTCAACAAGGTTACTAGACTGGGCACATTTATTCTTGTGACTAGATTTAGAAGGAGTGGTCGTCGGGGAGGTACATAAAGATTGATAGGGGCTCTTGGGTTTTTTTAGAATTCTTCCTCTTTTCCACTGAGCAGTCTGTAGAATGGTTGGGCGAGGTGGGGACATTGTGGATAGTGATAGCTCTAGGTGGGAAAAGTGTCAGATGAAAATTAAACAATATGAGCATGAGGCTTTGATGCAGGATGGTGAAATTTTTATTTTTTCCATGACACTCACAAATCTTCATGACATTGGCCTCAAGAGAATGTAGAAGAAAAAAAAGGGTAAAGAAATCAACTCCCTATGACAAAGATGGTTCAACAATAGGAAGTGATAGTAATAAAAAACCCTAAACCTCCCTTCAAGAGTAAAATATTTCATAATAATTAAACACACTTGGTCCCAAGGTTCTGCAAGTGCCTCCCTCTCATAGCCATCGTGGGTTTTGATATGATCCTCATTCTTTCAAAAAAAGCATTTAAGGCTAGTTTAATTAGAGAACTTGGTTGTCTTTTTCCACTTTTGACCTTCAGTAGTGAGCCCAATGGCCAGCACAATCACCTCCTTGTTAATTTCAAAATAAATGCCTCCCATAGTAACCCTCCTGTCATTCTAGCTATTGACAAACTACAGAGAGAGATTTTCGTCTAAACCAGTCATGGATTCCATGTAAGGAACAAATCCTCCTTCATCGAGAATCATCCAAATGCGAGGGTTATTGCGAATGGATTCCTCAATTTTATATCGATCAACATGAACCATATCTCCCCCATCTTCGATTCAGTCTTCGAATTCTCCATAGTGTTGGTGTGATAAAAATAGGATATATAGCCTCTGATTTCTGATTTTTTGAGGATAAAGAAAACCATAAACGATTATCATTATTACTACTAGCCTTGATGTAGGAGCATCCTAGGGTAGTTGGAAATACTATGTCACCAAAAACATGTTTTGGTTTTATTTCTATTTTAGTAGTTAACTTGGCTGGAGACCTGAAGTGCCCAATCACTTTGGTGGCAGTTCTCGGTTGGAAGATGTATTTCTTCACAGTTGGAATTGGTGAATGGAATCAGTGGTGCTTGGTGTTTCTATTTTCAATGATATTCTACGTGGGGTACACTTCTCGGTGGTAGTTGCTCCGTGTGTGGAGCTCGGTGGTGTCTATTTGGTGTAGTTCTGCTCCGTTGTGTCTTTCACTGAGTGGTCTGGCTCTCAGTGTGCTTGTTACCGACTTGTGTTTATGGATTGGGCAGAAATTGGAGATTGCATCCGTGATTTGAGGGGGGTCATTAGAATCATGCTGAGTTCCAAGGCATGCAGATGTGTGGCATTGGATATTGTGTGGACCTAAATTTGGGTTGGTGTTTGCTTCTATGTATTTTTTTATTAATTGTAGCGACTGGTGCATTTAATATTTGTTCTTTGTAGAGTGTATGACCAACTGAGTCATTTAATATTGATTACAAGATGACTTGTGGAAAGTGTGTATAAGAGAGATTCTAGGTTGATGTTTAGGGGAGACAGAAAATGATGGGAAGATAGATAGAGGATAGAAGAGTAAGCTAATAAGATGAATGATTGTAAGTTGTTGCAGATAGTTGTAAGTGGGTAGATAGAGATTGCATATTGCTTGGTGGCTTGCGAGCACAAGTTCAAATCTGATTTCTTCCACTTAGCTATAGGGTAGATGGATAAAGTTGGATCCTATGAGATCTTGTTGAATCTTTTGATGTGATTGGCCCTAACCAAGAAGGTCTTACAGGCTGACATGTTGCATATATGTAAGTGGAATACTGAGATAATATAAAGTTGATATTGATATATCCTGTGTTGTGTTGTTTCCGTTGTGTGGTTCTTGTTGTTGGATGCAAGTTTGGATAGTCCTTTATTGGATCCTCCAAGCTTGGACTGCATCAAGTGGTATCAAAGCTACTGGTTTGTTTCTTGTGGAGCTTAGGGTTTTCAAAGATCTGGAGAGATGCCTCTAAGAAGATTGGACCCTAGTACGATTGCAGATCTTTTTGAGGAGGTGGAAGCAAGGATAACAGAAAGATTCAGATATAGTTGATGGTGATGAAGAATGAAATCATAGAAGGTATCAAAAATTTTGGATTGCATAGAGGTTTGAGAATAGATGATGGTTATAAAGAAGCTACTGAAGATTTTGAAGTTGCTGGATCTAGTGGAGATGATAGAGCTGATCAGATAGAGAGATCTGGAGGAGACATATATGATCATTTGCAGAGATCTGGAGCTCGGTTAAGTACAAGCTACCAAATGGAAGTTTTCAAATTTTCAAGTACATTGAGACCTGAGGATCTGATTGATTGGATTGGTGAGTTAGAAGACTACTTTGAGCTGGAAGACATTGAAGATCCTCTTAGAGTGAGGTTGGCACAAACTAAGTTGAAGGGACATGCTACCTTATGGTGGAAAGAATTGCAGAGGGACCAAGAAGACAAAGGTGAGATTAAGATCAATTGGTGGAGGTTGATGGTGGAAAAACTAAAGGCTAAGTTCATTCTTGCTAACTATGAACTTGAGTTATTTAAGAAATTGTAGAATTTGAAACATAAAGGAGATGAATGTGGAAGATTATACCGAGGAGTTCTACAAGTTGACTATTTGGTCTGGGAATAGGCAAATTTCTAAGGAAAAGGTAGCGAGATATGTTAATGGTTTGAAATTCAATATCCAGGATGAGATTGGTATGTTGAAGATTGACTCTGTAGAAGATGCTTATCAATATGCACTGAAGGAAGAAGATAAGTTGAAGATAAGACATTATAGTAATTCCCAAGGGAAAGAGAAATAGGAATAGTCGGTAAAAGATAAACTGAGAGTTGAGGATGAAACAAAACCTATTGAACCAAGGAGAAAGACATGTAGAGGTGTATTCAGAGGTACTTGTTACAACTATGGAGAAGAAGGACACCAGTAATTTGAATTTTCCCATGCAGAAAAGAATGTCGGTAGTCACCGAAATGATTTGGTAAATGAGGTTGCTAAGAATGAACCTGAGGTGGAGGGTATGAATATTTTTCTTAGAAGCACTTTTCTGCCCTCAAAGAAAGTTGATTCTTTTCAGAGGAAGAACTTACATTCAGGACTGTGTGCAAGTCTGAGGGTAAACGATGTAAGGTGATTTTTGATGGAGGAAGTACTAACAACCTAGTTGCTGAAGAGATGGTTCAAAAACTTGGTTTGAAAAGTTTGAGGCATCCTTTTCCTTATAGGATAAGTTGGTTACAAGCTGGTCATGTAGTAGAGGTGAAAGAGCAGTGCATGGTGAGTTTTTACATTGGTACCTATAGAGATGAAGTATTATGTGACATTGTGGAGATGAGTTCTTGTCATATTTTACTCAGTAGACCTTGGTAGTATGATAGAGAGGCTATTAATGAATGTAAAAGAAATTCCTTTACTATAATGAAGGATGAGTAGAAGTCTATTTTGGTTCCTTTGAAGGATACAAAGCTTGGGAGGAGAAATTTTAGCATTGGTAGTAGATCTGAAATGGTTGTTGTGGATGGTGTGGGCCCGAGTGTGCAGAAATATGAAGATAAATCAGCAAGTACTACTGGTAAAAGGAAGCTAAATAAGAACTAAGGAAAGGGTGTGTCAGTTGAGGACTTAGAAGACATGCATATCAAGTACCAGTTTGGGATCTATGTGTTGAATCCCAACAGATGTTCATCCAATTTCTGAGAACTTCTTTTCACACTTGGGAATTTTGATGCAGGAGCATCCTGGGGTAGTTGGCAATCCTGTGTCACCAAATACATGTTTTGGTTTTATTTCTATTTTAGTAGTTAACTTGGTTGGAGACCTAAGGTGCTCAGTCACTTTGGTGGCAGTTCTCAATTGGAAGATATATTTATTCACTGTTGGACTTGGTGTTGCTCCGTGTTGCTATGTTTGGTGATATTCTACTCGGGGTACATTGCTCGGTAGTAGTTTCTTGGTGTATGCAACTCGATGATGTTTGTTAAGTGGAGTTCTACTCAGTGTTGTCTTTCACTGAGTGGTCTAGCTCTCGGTGTGCTTGTTATCGAGTGTTTGTTGGGGTTCACCAACTTGTGTTTATGGATTGGGCGGACATTGGATATTGAATCCGTGATTTGAGGGGTGTCATTGGGATCATGCTGAGTTCTGAGGCATGTCGATTTGTGGCATTGGATCTTGTGTGGACCTAAATCTGGGTTGGTGTTTTCTTCTTTGTACTTTTTTATTAATTACAGTCGACTGGTGCATTTAATATTTGTTCATTGTAGAGTGTATGGATGACTGAGTCATTTAATTATTGATTACAAGCCAACTTGTGGAAAGTGTGTATAAAAGAGAGTCTAGGTTGATGTTTAGGGGAGACAAAAAATATGGGAAGATAGATAGAGGATAGAAGAGTAAGCTAATAAGCTGAATGATTGTAAGTTGTTGTGCAGATAGTTGTAAGTGGGTAGACATAGATTGCAAATTTCTTGGTGGCTTGCGAGCACAAGTTCAGATTTGGTTTCTTCCACTTAGCTATAGGGTAGATGGATAAAGTTGGATCATGTGAGATCTTGTTGAATCTATTGATGTAATTGGCCCTAACTGAGAAGGCCTTACAGCCCGACATGTTGCATGTAATTGGAATTCTGAGATAATATAAATTTAATATTGATATATCTTGTGTTGTGTTGTTTTCGCTGTGTGGTTCTTGTTGTTGGCTACAAATTTGGAAAGTCCTTTATCGGATCCTCCGAGCTTGGACAAGCCCATGCCAGAAAAGAAACACATGTGAAAGGGCTTGCAAAGACCAATTTCCAAAATTGGTAATCATTTCCCAATGCGTAAACATAAAGATAGTGATGTAGGATACAATACTTATTGTGACTCATGTCTTTAAAAACCTTGAGAACACAAAGGCTCATGTCATCCTCGTCATAATTTAGAGCATTAATGAATTGCCACCTAACATTAAAAACAACATCATAGTGATTTGACCCCCAATTAGCCGTTACTCCAATCACATGCCACTTTAGATTTAAATTCAAAATGGTGCAATCTCCTACTTGAATACCAGCCTATCCAAACGTGCCAACCATCCAACAAAGCAAAAGAATCAGATTCATCATTGAGGTAAATTTTTTTCTCTCCCAATGAGGGATTTTATATTGTCTGAAAGAGGATCCAGGTCCCTCCAACAACACATTCCCACCTTCCCCAGCCCATCCGTAACCGAAGATGCATTCCCCTCCCTATAAATATGTTGAATCGTTGAGTCCTCCAGTCTGGTTAATAGAAGGCGGGCATCCTTGATAATATTAATTATTTTCTAGTTGGCCTCCATGTTGCCTTTTAGGGTTTCAATGATTAACTCTGAGTCTCCCTCCACAATGAGCCTTTCAAAACCAATAGAGAGGGAATACTTAAGCCCCCAAAGGAGAGTCAGGGCCTCAAGAACATTACTTAAAATAGACCTAAAGTTTCCAGTGAAAGCCAACACCATGCCACTGTCCATGTACCTAATGATTCTTCCTCCTGCAGCCAACCTGTTGTGGGTTGTACCATCAAAATTCAATCTTAACCAATAAGAGGGGGGCATCCATTTGGTCCTCATTCTCTCCAGTTTCTTAGAGTTATTGAACCTATAAAAGGAATTTGGAAGGTTCCATCACCTGGCCACCAAGGAGTCCATATCAGACATTGGGTTGGCTAGGGTCTTCCAATTGCAAACAAAGATATTCTCCAACAATAGTTTCTCAACAATTTTAACCACTGTATCCACACCATTCGTCGTGTCTCTGAAAATGTAGTTATTCCTTTCCTTCCATATGTGCTAGCAGATATGTGGGGGGTGGTTCTCCAGAGTTTCCTTACAAGGGGTTGGAAAGAGGGAAACTCCCGATTGCAGATGAACTGCTACAGGTCCTACAAAAAAACCTAGGATATACTAAATCTATCCACAATCCTAGACCAGACTTCATTAGCAAAGGGACATTAAATAAATAGAGGGGTAATACTTTCCTCCTCCTATTTGCACATAACACACTACTTGACAAGTTGGAACCCATGCCTTTTGAGATTGAAAATGGTCAAGATTTTACCATGAAGTGTCATCCATCAGAAAATTTTTACCTTTGGGAGGAGTTGGCTATTCCAAATAGGCTTCCAAGACTTCAATTCATTCACAGCTCTAACAATGCAATTATAAGAAGAATTCTCCAAGAAGTAGCCAGAATGGATTTTGTCCCAGAACAACATGTCCTCACAAGGGAACACAGGGACAGAAATATTATCCAATAAATATTGTAGAGCACCAACCAGATGTCCAAGATGTGGGGGGACCTCCCAGCCTCCATCCCATCTTTTCCACCTCCTTGAGGGTGTTGTGTAATCCTTGACATGCGATCCAAAAAGATCCTTAATGCTCCTCATTAGGTGACCAAAGGGACCTATAGATAAATATTTTTCATCACACCAGGTGTCCTCCCAGAACCTCATTTTGTTCCCATTACCTACCTGCCATCTACTCCCTTCTCTCAGCATTCCCCTCCATTTAACGATATTATTCTAAATTTTGGATCCTACGGGGAGGTTGTGGTCATAAAACAGTTCAGAGAAGGAAGAATTTCTAAATTATTTAGCCTTCATGATTTTTCATCAATACACCAGATGTTTAGAGATAATCCATCCAAGCTTAGTTAAAAGTGCTTTATTAAGGTCATTAATCCTTCTTACACCCAGTCCCCCAAGGCCTTGGGCAAACACACAGTCTCCTAGTTGACTAGGCTAAGTCTAGCCTTCTCCTCCAGACCAGACCAAAAGAAGCTCCTTTGGATTCTCTCCAATTTCTCAGCCATCCCCCTAGAAATATTGAAGATGGAAAGGAAGTAAACATGGTCCCCTTGGAGGGAACCCGCCAATAATTGAAGCTTTCCCACACTGCTAAGGACTTTACCCTTCCATCCTGCTAGTTTCTTCTACATTCTTTCAAGAATTATGTTCCATAATTGCATTCTCACCTCCCTGACTGTAAGAGGGAGACCAAGGTACGTGTTAGGAAGCTTAGTGGTTTGACAACCTAGAATGTGGACAATCTTCATCCGAAGATTTTGCTTGGTATTAAAAGAAGTAGATCTTACTTTTATTATAATTTATGTGTTGTCTTGAATTTCATAATCATCCATAAGTTTCCTCCACTCTCTTGCTTCAATGAAAGAAGAGGTACCAAACCAGAATGTGTCATCCACAAACTGTTGTAGGACCTCAGAGGACAAGGAGGACGCAGGTTTAATACCTTGAAGTTTTCCCCTCCATGCTAGAGAGGTGAAATTCCTTCCTAGGACTTCAACAACTATGATGAAAAGGTACGGCGATAGACGGTCCCCTTGTCTTAACACCTTCTTAGTATTAAAGTACCCCCAGGGAGAGCCATTCACCATAACAGAGTAATGGACACTTTCCACTACCTCCCTGATAATTCTTATAAACCTCCCCTGGAACCCTAACTTTGATAGAAATGCATACTAAAAACTCCAATTAACTTTGTCATAGGCCTTAGAAATGTCCAGCTTAAGAGCCATACCAGGACCTTTACCCGTGTCGATCGAGTAGATAACCTCATGCGTGTTATTCACAACATCCAAAATGTGTCTACCCGACACAAATCCTTTTTGGGAGGGGCTTATGATTCTGTCAAGGAGGGGCTTAATCCTGTTGACAATGATCTTCGAGAAGATCTTATAAACAATATTACATAAGCTTATAGGATGAAATTTTGATATAAGTTTGGGGTCTGGGATATTAGGGACAAACACAATATAAGTATTATTTAAGTTTTTGAGGAGCTTGCCCGTCCTGATGAAGTCCTTTGTTTCTCTGGTTAGATCATATTTTACCAACTCCCATAATTCTTGAAAGAAGACAGGAGGAAACTCATCAGGCCTCGGGGCCTTGTTGTTATAGATTCATATTTATGCTAATAAATCAGATTTTAAAAATAAAATAAGTTTTCAATTGTTTAGTATGAAATTGACAAAATTGGGTCCATAAATTTTTAAGAACTTTGATAAATCTTGTGGGCATTTCAAAATATTTTAGACAGTGATCTAATGAGGGTTTGAAATATATTATATTTCCTCAAACTTGATATGCGTTTGAGAATTTTTAGTAAATAATAAAATTATTCGAGCTAGGACTTTGCAATGAACATAATGTGTTTCCATCTACACTCATTCTAAAGAACCAATTTTTTTTCACAATTTTCTCATTCTTCACCCCTAAAATTTTAAATATTAAATTCAAATGTTGAGAGAATCTATTTCTCTCCACTTAGTCATTATGCATTGACTTGAAGCTCTTGATGTATTAGCTTACAACTTGGAGTTGTAATTCAGGATTAAACCTAATTCATTTGAACATTTATAAGTACCTTAAAGTGTACCTAATGTACACACCAAGGAACACCAAAATATCATTTATGTGACATCAACAATGTATTTCAATTCTAAGACATTTTGGATTAATACTTATTGTCCTCAATATTTGTACTTGAGGTTGTTTACTTGGTAACCTTATGGGTCACTAAAGAGGTATTTCCTAACCATTGACATTCCCAATTGAATAACCAAGATTTTAAATAAGTCAAAGACCTCAAGGCAAGCAACTTTTAAACCTAATGGACAAAAAATGAAGTAAATTTGTACCTAAAATTTAGACACACAAAGAAGGGTTAAATACATAGTCACATATCTAGTTCAATAATTAAATTGACAACTCTTGCATTTGTAAAATGACCCTCATTATCAAAGATTTTCTACATTTGATACTCTTCGCTTACGAACTTTAATTTCCATAAAAAAATCAAATTCAACATCCAACTCAAAGAAAAATATCACTATTTATTATTCATAAATTTAAAACATTTATTTCAATTTTATTTATAATTGCCCAGCTCTAAAGCTAATATTTGTTTATCAATCTTTCTTTAGTATAAATTTAAAATGTTTTATTTGATTACAAATTTATATTTGTATTAAAGATGTACCTCATTTTACTTCTCAATATGTGAACTAGCTTTGTTTATTATGTAGTCCAAGAGTAGAGGAAAAGACACATGCTAGAAATGATAGAGACTACTCAAAGGCATGTTAAAATATGTTAGTATTTAGACCGACATATAGTATCATTCAATAAAGATGTATTTGACAATGGCGTTCACATAAATTGGTGTAAAACTCCCAAACATTGGAAGGTGCAGATTCATTCCATGGAGCTTGGAATGGATGCACAACGTCCTTACAATGTTGATGACAAATTTTGGCCACTATAGTCTTCTATAATAACAAAATTAAAAATAATGATTTGATTGATCAAACACTGACATTTTTGCTTTTGTGTGTTCGAATGAATCAAAAGACAATTTGTCCCCCTCCTTATAAATATCTTAATCATTTTTTTTGGAACTTTGCTGAAAGAACATGTGTTTAGAGTATATGTGATTATTGATCTTGCCTAGTTATCATATAAGAATAAAGTATTAAAGTGCATATTTTAACATGGTTTATTTTGATTTAATGTTATTAAACTATGGTGGGAATTTTTTTAGTTTGTTTTTAAATTCGTATAATTTATTATTAATTAGTTTTTGGGGTGCAGTTATCTTTAGTCTTTGTTTTGATTAGTTTTGTACAATTATATATATATATATATATATATA
>MU225307.1:976947-1003003 GCA_018584345.1 Thuja plicata
TTGGAAAACTCATGTATGTTGTACACACTAGACCAGATATTGCACATGCAGTGGGAATTGTTGCTAGATTTTCTGCTAACCCCAGGGAATCACATATGACTATTGTAAAAATAATTCTAAGATATCTAAAGAATACTGAGGAATTCAGCTTATGGTATAGAAGAGAAGGAAAATTTGAACTTAAGGTTTTTACCGATGTTGATTGGGTTGGAAATATTGATGACCGAAAGAGCACAACTGGAGAAGCATTCTTTATGTGTGATAGACTTGCCACATGGATTAGAAAGAAGCAGGGATGCATCTCTCAGTCTACTATAGAAGCAGAGTACATTGCTGCTGCTGCAAATTACTCAAATATTGCATGGATCAAACAGTTTCTGGAAGGTATGCATATGAAGATCTTAGAACCAGTGACTATCTATTGTGATAACACCAGTGCAATAAACATTTCCAAGAATCCAGTCATGCATGCAAAAACTAAAAACATTACCATCAAGTATCATTACTTAAGAGAACAAGTTCAAGAAAAAGAGGTGATACTTGAATATGTGCAATCCAAAGAACAATTGGCTGATATCTTCACCAAGCCACTGCCAAGGATACATTTGAGTAATTGAGAAAGAGACTAGGGGTCAAACCCTTGTCTACTAGTCAGTAAAATGATTGAAGGCTGCATCAACCTACATATTCTCTGAATATCATTCATGTTGATGCAAGCAAAAAGGATGAACTTCAAAGCTACAACTATATACAATAGGTATATATCAAAACCGAGCACCAGAACATATTGATGTATTGTTGATGGATAAGGGAAATTCAAGGAATATATTATGGATGGAAAGAAAAGATCACTTGATATTAATGTCAGATATCAGTAAGATATTTGTTTGGAATTGCTCTCAAAGGGAGAGAGTTTATCCATATTATCATAGTCTTCAAAAAAATAAGAAAGATTATCCATTATCAGATTACTCCAATAGGGAGAGATCATATCCATAGGGAGAGAGTTTGTATGAAGGATTTAATACAAAGGAAGAGTTGCTGACAAGAGAGAAAGACATCAAATGTGAAGAACAGTCAAAGGAGAGGATGCAACACTTCAGAACAAGAAACACACAGAGCTGCAAGAATCAAATCTAAGCTAAAATAGAGCTTACCGGTGGTCAGACATTTTTATCAGTTATCAAAACATACTATTTGGTAGTTTGATGAATCTCAAAAATTGTATTTCATATTGTATTAGAAATAGTATAGTGTGATAATATAAGTTTGTTGCCATCAATGCCAAAGGGAGAGATTGATGACATGTAACTGATTAAATATTAAGTTGAAGATAATGCAAGGCATTAAATCAGCTAATGATTTGTATTATCATTGATGTCAACTTGATATCATCTATACGGTCATATATAAAATGCCAAAGATTTCAGAGAATCAATGGAACAAAGGTTATGCTTTCAGCAATGCATAAAATTCAAGTATTCACTAAGTGATAGACAACACCAATGGAGTGCACACCATCGGTAAAGGAAAAGAAGAAAAGTTACAGTGATACCCGATGAGTAGAAGACAGTGTTTCCCAATGAAGCAAAACCAAAGGATGCTCGATGAGCTAAAAGTAGAGTTTCCCAACGGACGGAGATCCCAAAGCTAACTGGAGTCACATTGATGGAACTGACAGTTGTAACCAATGACTAACTAAAGAGTTGTCCGACAAAACAAAGAGTTAAGAAAATGACAAAATATCTAGTTGGCAAGAGCTAAAGATAGACTTAATTGGTTATTTTCTTTGTTTTATTCGACCAAAGTTAAGTGATTGATTTAAAGGATATTTATACAGTTGGCATAAAGATAACTATGAGATAAATCATGAGTTATTCTTTAAATCAAATTGGCTGGATTTTTTTTCATGCCAAGAATCAAGAATCAAGAATCAAGAATCAAGAAACAATGAATATCATGTCTATATAAGAGACAAGATTAATTCATTTCCGAAGGCATGGGGAAGGGGAGTGAATAGAAAGAGGATGCTGAAGAGAAACTGATGAAGACAAACTTCATGCAGTACTGATCAATCAAGCTGAAGTAGAGCTAAGGAATTCTGTAGACACCGACAAACATTGAACATAGCATTACAAAGAAAAAAGTATGGAGCACAAAAGAATTGAATTGATACATTGATTAGAGAGGTAATGTACTTAAATAGATCTGAAAATCTGCAATTCAAGTTGCATTAGAAACAGGTCATTTTGTTTCAGTTTAACCATTGAAGCATCAAGTCTCTTAACAGAGCAGGACTTAACAGTCTTCTATATATTGAGGTACATCCTAAGGAGTGCCAAAAAGGTTGATTCATGAAAGTAGCATTGGATATGCCTGATGCCTATTGATGGTCTAAGAGAGAGGCTGATTCAATGATGGTAGCATTAGATGCCCGATGCTAAGTGACAACCTCTATGTGTAAAATCCTCTAACAAGGTCACACCTAACAGTGTGTTTGTAACCTTTAATAGGGTTGACTCTTAACATGTCTCACTTCAGAAGAGTGAAAAATTGGGGTACTGGTTCCAATGGTTTTTTCCCTTAACAGGGTTTCCACGTTAAAAATTCATGTGTTATGTGTGTACGATTCATTTCTTTATTGTTTTGTATCTGACATAGTTAACATTGGATTTATCGGTATACTCTGCATATTTACTATTTTTCAGTAAATAGTTATACTACCTATCAGTAATCAAGGAGAATAAGGACAGACAAGGTAAACTGAGAGACATATAATCATTATAAGTATCTCATGACATGCATCTTGTAGGGACATAATAATCTGAGGTTTATTTGATTGGTGGTTAGAATAAGGATAATTTTTTGAGGCCACTGATTCACCCCCCCTCTTAGTTATTACTAATAACATCTTTCGAAGAGTCCTCCAAAAGTGACCCACAAACTTACTATCCCTATCACTTACTATGTTTAATGTAAATCGATGGATTCTCACTATGTCTCCGAAGAATAGACCTGCAATATGTGAAGCATTATTTGTTTGTCTGCATGGAATGAAGTGTGTCATCTTGCTAAACATGTCCACCACTACAAACACACGGTCGTGTCCCCTTGGTGTCTTAGGAAATCCTAAAACAAAGTCTATAGTCAAGCACTCCCAAGGTCTCTAAGGTATGGATAGAGGTTGATACAATCTAGTATTGCTTCTTTGTCCTTTGGCTCTCTGACATATCTGACATTGCTCCACAAACTTCCTGACATCTGACTGTAACTTAGGCCAATAGTAGTTCCTATTCACTTTCTCAAGTGTCTTGTCCACTCCAAAGTAGCCTCCCAAGCTTCCTTGGTATTTCTCCTTGAATATGTTCTCCATCATTGAGCACTGAGGTATATGCATTAAGCATCCCTTGATCAAAATTCCTTCCTGCAACATGTAATCAATAAAATCTTTTTGAAAACCCTGTTGGAACTTCTCACATGCTTCATAAGTTTCCTTGAAATATTTTTCCTCCTTGTAGAGATCTTTAAGATCACTCATCCCTACACTCTGCAATTGTATCTCCTGAATAGTCAACTCCATCCTACTCAGAGCATCTGCAACTTTGTTGCTAACACCTTTCTTGTGTTTGATGAAAAATGTATATGCTTGCAAAGATTCTACCCATTTTAGGTGCCTTTGATTTAACTTCTCTTTCTTATTCAAGAAACTAAGGGCATGACTATCTATGTAGACCAAAAATTCCCTTGGTAGGAGATTTAATGTCTCTACTTTTTGAGTGCTTTCACCATTGCATACAACTCTAAATCATAGGTGGATTAATTTTGTTTGGCCTCGTTCAACTTCTCTGAGAAGAATGCCACAGGACGTCCCTCTTGACTTAACACTGCTCTGGAGGCTAGCTTACTAGCATCACACTCCACCAAAAATAACTGATTGAAGTTGGGGAACCTAAGAGTAGGTAGTTCAGCTATCCTTTTCTTCAACATTTCAAAACCTTGATCTATTGCTACTATCCACTTGAACTAGCATTTGACTCCTCCCTTTATAGTGTTTAGGATAGGTGCACATACATGACTAAAGTTTCTTACAAACTTCCTATAGTAGTAGGCTAATCCATGAAAAATTCTAACATCTCCTATGGATCTAGGTGTTGGCCACTCCAATATATATTTGAGATTATCAAGATCCATATTCATACACCCCTTAGCAACAAAAAACCAAGATATACTAATTCAGTTTTCAAGAACTCACATTTTTCCTGATTGATCATCAACTTCTCTTGGTGTAGCCTCCTCAATACTAGTTCCAAGTGTTTCATGTGCTCCTCCTTAGACCTTCTAAAGATCAAAATGTCATCAAGGTAAACAATTACAAACTTACCTATAAAGTCTGCTAGAACTTAATTCATGAGCCTCATGAATGTGCTAGGTGCATTTGGCCTAGGTGCATTTGTTAGGCCAAAGGGCATTACAAGCCACTCATACAACCCTTCATTTGTCTTGAAGGATATTTTCCACTCATCACTAGGCCTAACCCTGATTTGATGGTATCCTGACTTCAAATCCACCTTGGAGAAATAACAAGAACCTCTCAAGTTTTCTAACAAATCCTCAATCTGGGGCATGGGAAATCTATATCTGATTGTGATCTTGTTAATGGCCCTAGAGTTGGTACACATCCTCCATTTTCTATCCTTCTTAGGTGCAAGGGCAGTTGTCACAACACAAGGACTCAAACTCTTCCTTATTATCCCTTTCTCCAATAAATCTTGAATTTTTTTTGCAATCTCTGTATTCTAACTTGGTGTCATTTTATATGCTGCCTTGTTAGGTAGATTAGCTCTAGGTATGAGGTATATCTGATGGCTCACATCCCTCATGGGTGGAAATGTACAAGGCAATCTATTATCCACTATCTCATGGTACTTTTCCAACAATGCTTGTACTTCTTGTTGCATACTGACTTTCTCCTTAGTATCCTCCTTTGGTTTCTCTATCACTGCACAACATACCCCCCTTTCCTTCTTCATGACCTTTAGGAACTCCTTTCCACTCAGAAGCATCACACTAGTTCCCACATGCTTCTCTTCATTAGGTTCTTACAGAGGGTCCATTTGAAACTTCTTCCCTTGCTTGGTAATCACATAGTTGTTCTTTTCACCATCATGGATGGCCTTCACATCATATTTACATGGACGTCCAAAAAGGAGATGACATGCATCCATGGGAAATATGTCACATAGCACCTTGTCCTTATACTCTCCTATTTCAAAATCCACCATAGTTTTTTCACCCACCACTATCTGTTGTCCTTTGTTTATCCATGACACTTTGTAGGGACTAGTGTGGGGCATCCTTCTAAGTTTTAGTTTTTCCACCATCTCTATTGACACTATGTTCTCTATCGATCCTGAGTCCACTATCACCTTGCAGATCTTCCCATGTGACCTACAAGTAGTTTTAAATAAGTTCTTTCTTTGAGGTGGTTCTATAGTACTAGGAACTTTCAAGAAAGTCCTTCTCAAGATAAGGTTTTCTCCATCCAATACTGGCCCTACCTTGGAGATGGGAGAAGTGACACTTGGTGTGTCATCTTCTTGCACTAACTGATTCCTTCTTTCTCCCATGGATAATGTGGAAGTTTTTTCAGGACATCTTCCCATTGTATGGCCCACTTGATTAAAATTGTAACATCTGCCAGTGAAAACATAATTGGTCCTTCCTTGTGACTGGAATCTACCCCTTGGAGGCCCTCTTCCTCTGTATCCTCCTCTCTAAAATGAACCTCTATACTGATTGCCTCCATTGTTGTCTGTGGACTGTGTTTCTTCTAGCCTATTTGGTCTTTGTCCTCTTCCAAAGTTACCCTTGTCTCTGAATCCCTTATTGTTACCCCTACCTCTTTTTTGGAAATCATACCTCCTTCTAGCCTTCTCCTCTGCTCTCAAGGCTAGTCAAAAACATTTGTGCATACTATCAGGAGCCATCATACTGATTTCATCTTGGATTCCTTGTCTCAATCCATTGAGGTACCTTGCTACCTTTCCTACCTCTTCTTCTTGTCTTCTTTCCCTTAGGTTCAATTTGTGGAACTCCTCAGTGTAGGCACTTACTGACAACTCTTTTTGCCTCAAAATTCTGCAACTTCTGATACATTTGAATCTCATAATAAGTGGGTACGAATTGTGCCCTCAACCTGATCTTCATTCTATCCCAAGAAACTATCTTCTTCTTACCAGTGGTTACTCTGTCATCCTGCATCATGTTCCACCACACCAATGCAAATCCCTTGAGTCTAGCCTTGGCATAATTGACTCTTTTCTCCTCTGACAGTTCTTTGTAATCAAGTTGATTGTCTATGGCATCTATCCAATCCAATAACTCTTCCCCATTCAGACTGCCACTATAGTAAGGAATATCTTCCATACTATCTTTGTTGATGGACTTAAAGGCATCCAAGAACACCTTCTAATATTTATCAATCTCCACTTGTTTGCCTTTGCCAGCTATCTTTCTTGTCTGGCTTTCATCCTCTTCATCACTTTCATCTCCCCATTCAGTGACTCTCCTCTTACCCTTTTTCTCTGTCAGATTGGTCTTTGCCAATAGGTTTTAGACCAAGTCCACTATGACATATTTTCTCATTTCCTTAAGTGGCATGTTGTCAACCTCGTGGCTCTCCTCCCCTTTAGACATACACCAAACTTATTGAAATTCTGGCTCTGATACCACTCTGATGCAGATAGTCTAGAATTTTAGTGTTTCCTTCACCCCAAGTTGGTATCACTTACTCAAACCATCCAATGGTCTAAACTTCTATATTATCTTCACCAGTATTGGCCTCCTAGACCCTCCTAATAAACTTCCCTCCTAGGTATAGTTGATTTGATGAAGCAACAAAGCTCTAACAATTCCAACTAGTCCAACTATTTCATCAATTATCTTGTTTCTTCACTAGATCTTCCTCTAGAACCCTAAACCCTTTCTTAGGATCTTCCCACACACCTATTAGGCTCGAATATGTTCATAGGACCTTAATTGTCCATTTGAGGTGTTCAAAACACTTCTAGTCACTCTAATCACCTCTATATTGTCACAATTCCAAGATAGGCCTAATTAGGCCTATTTCTAGTAGGTCTATTTTAACTGTTTTTAAGCCAATGCTCCAAATTATCCCAAAAAACCTTATGGGAAACCATATGAATCTAAAATACATCAACTAGAACTTCAAGAATCCAAAGGTATAGTCCCCCAAGACACCCACAACCCTAATTACTTCTAGGCCCTAGTTTTCAACCTATCTTTTAGGCCTCTGGACCACTCAGTGCAAATTGTCTTCAATTTGTCTTTAAACTTCAGTCCACCTTCTTTAACCTTTTGATCCTTCAAGGAGACACATTAAGGCTTCTACACATGCCACTAAGTTTTCCATACAAGATCATGGGTGTACTGATTCAATTCCATCTTCGCTCTGTCCTGGCTCACCTACTTCAAGCAGTCAGCCTAGGATATCACTCCAAGTCTAGGAATTCAGTTGCAATAACAAAAAGGAAAAAAAAATCACTATGTACAAACCCTAACCTATCATCCCACTTTTTTTCATCCATTTTCAACCATGGATTCTTAGGTTAGAGCTATTTGTGTTCCTTTAACTGTGCAAATTGAAATTGCAGACACAGTCACCTAAATCTTAATGTAACTTTACACCTGCTGAACTTGAATATGGAAAATAAATCTAACACAAATATCAACACTCCCATGGAGTCATATTTCTCAATTCAATCCGTACACAACCATACAAAGATGTAGAAACATTGTAAATTACAAGAAATCTCATAAAACCATTCGTACAGATTGCTCCCACATGTGTTCTATAGCTAAAACTCCATTAACCCTTCAAAAACCATCAATCCATGTTCAAATACCCAAGCAGGGGTGGTTACAACCGTCCAAACTCCCATTTGCAACTTTTTGCAAAAAGTTCCACAAGTTACTTGAGCAACTTTTGAGCATTTCTTGCTCTTTGACCAATTCGGTCAACTTGATGCATGTTGACCCATCCTAGGATCCTAGTTAGGACACATAGGATCCTAGAGAAGACCATAACCCTTAGTTGCCCAAACATAGCAACTCTTTTTAGACCATGTGACCACATTGTGAACAAAATGAGCAACTTTTGCTCTTACAAACAAAGATGAATCAACCTGGATACAACACTCATGGATCTTATTACAAAACACACCAAAGACCCCTAAACAACCCTAAACACCATCTAACCTATCTTCAAGCCAAAATGGGAGGTGCTCTGCACCATGAAGTAGATCTAAATAATTTCTTTTTCTCATTAATTTAAAATGTGGTTCTTCCGTATGCATTTAGGCCTTCATGTATAGTTAGGCTCTTAATTGATTTTCACATTTTGGATCTCCTTTTTTTTTAATTGCTAAATATTTAAATAAGGGCAAGAATCAACTCCTATCCTTTATTTATGTTAGTTCTCAAACATAAAGGTTCTTGTTAGTGTGAATAAGGATATTATCTAATTATTTTACTATTATTTTTTTTTAACATCTTATCACTTATGCTTACTTATGGTACACATAAGATACTTATCAATTTATGTCTCATATAATATACAATTAAGACACTCTCCATAATCTTATGTTGTTATATATTTCACCTTGTCATGTATAACCAAGGTTCTCTTTGTAATCTTGATCGAAGATATTCTATTTTTATTCTTTGATAGAAATATAATTTATTCTTACACATCTTAGTATCTAGGGTGGTTGTCTATATAGAAATTTTTTACATATCTTAATATGAACTTGTTTAGTTTGTTGTCTCTTACACACTATTCCTTGAAAACATTATAGCCTTCTACCACATGAATGATTTCATGTGCTCTATGGATATATTAATTTATAAATTATCTAATTTTCCATCTTTCATAGTTCTTGTTATAATAGTCCCCTATTGTGAGAGGGCATTACTTTATTTATTCTTGTACACATATTGATTTTACTCTTATGATTAATAATATGGTGATTTTCCTAAAAATTCCTTAGTGAATTATGATTTATTTTCCTTTATCAAACTTTTGGAATCTTTTTTTACTTTGTTGGGTGCTCTTTGCATCTTTTCTTTTTCTAATTAACATTTTCTAAATTGTTCTCAAATACAACAAAATAAAAGAAAAGATTAAAACTTCACAACCTCTTTTAATATATATTTAAATTTTTGTATTGACTTTGATTTGATTTAATACAATATCAGAGTATTTGACCAAATGGGTCTTTGATGTTAATTGCATTGAGAAGACCAAGAGACTCAATGTCTATATCTTTCTATTGTTTTCTCCCAAAATGAAGAGCTTGTGAAGAAAATATTTTAATATTTACTCTTTAAACTTGAATCACAATTATTACTTTTTGAAAATCTTTATATAAATTTTAAAAATTCTTTTTTTGACATATTTTTCTTTTTGCCAATAGCAATTCATTAAAATATAATTAAATTATCATTTGAATCAATAATCTACATTTTATTACTTATTTTTTGGTAATAGAGAGGAATTAGCAAGTTAGCTAAATGACTTGAAGCTTAGCTCTTTAATGAGAGGAACCCACTATATACTCTTGGGATGACCAACCACTATATACTATTAACTTCATTATATAACAAAAAAAATTATCATTCGATCATTTTATCTGAATTTAATATATTTTATTAGATTCACAATTGTTCATGTGACTCTTAATAATGAAATTCATAATTATAATTTAATCATTATTTGAATCTATAATCTATATTTTACGACTATATGCTTTCTTTTGCTGAACAGTTCAAAAGAGCCAACAAGTTAGACCAATGACTTGGAGCTTAAATCTTTGACAAAATGAACTCAGCCCTATCCTGGTAAGATGGCCAACCAGCCACTATATATATATTCTTAGCTTCATTATATAACCAACATAATACCATTAAATTCAAATAATAATTTATTTTCTAAATAACCATACATTGCTAATGCATGCAAAAAGCATAATACATTATGTTGGGATTGACTCCCCCTTGTTAATGAGTTTGTATTCCTCAGTTTCATTTGCAGAGTGCTAACAAATGTATGGGGCTTGTAAGGCATAAGAGCATGTATTACCGTCAAGTTATGGAAGACCCATCTCCACAAAAAAGCCTGAAATATAGTTGAACCAAATCTAATTCCTATCACCATAAAATCCTGTAGCTAGTGCCAGGGAATGGGCCAAATATCATTCTTACACTTCCATCTTCCATCCACTGCAACTGCCCACCTCCATCTTCAACCCTGCATGTTTTGTTTTACCCAAATGAAGAACCTTAAAATGATTAAATAAGTAAGATAGGACGTTCTGAACAATAAGAAGTAGCTGATTGTTACCTTCTGCGGGCTTTTTGGGGATCGTTGGTTTACAAATATGATAACTTACCCTTGCTAAGAAAATAGCTAAAATTGTATTCCTTTGGCAGGAGAGAGTAAGTATTGCTTTTGTATCCACTTTGTGAACAAACTCAGGGAAGTAGTGTTCCATATTGTGGGCAGCCACTCCGTGGCTCTGCACAATTGCTGTTCTCCACCCTCTGGCGGTGCCACCTCGCTGAAAAAGAATATCTTTGATGGGAATTCTCTCATCTGCATGAGAACAGCATTTTCATGGTTAACCTTAATCATCTTGGGTGTTTTCGGTGTGTATTTATAATTGCTGATTGTAGTATTAGCACAATGAATATCAAATAAAATAAGGAGATGTTGTATTTTCTAAGTTGGTTTAGTGTTAGAGAATTTGTATTCTTCAAAATAGGTAATAAGTTCAAATTTTGAAGAAGGTAAGGTATGTACATCTGATTTGTAGTACAGTTTGATGCCACTTATATGAAGTACAGGGTGATCTCATATACAAATCGCCTAAATAACCATCTAATGCATAGTAGTCCCATATATTGTACAAACTATATATAAACCCAAAATCAAATTACAGTTCCATTGAGAAGTTGGCCATCAAAAATCAAAATAACTATCTAATATATGGTAGTCTTATATATTGTAAACCATCTATAAACCCAAAAACAAATCGCTTTGATATTGTGGATTATACAAAGATCCATTTATTTCCATTAAAAATCCATATAATAGCATGTTCATCAATTAGAACATAAGACTTTGCTCGACATTAGTTGTGCTAATACCACCATCAATAATTAATAAATAAATAAATATATATATATATATATATAAAAACTAACACAACTAAATCCTCTACAGATCACCTTAGTCCAAATCCCTTGAATAGATTTCTGTAATTCACTTTCAATACATGCTCTGTCAAGGTCTGATATTGCAGACTGTACCACAGCACCGCTTCCTTCACTCTGATAATTAATGGCAGGAAAGAGGACTTTAAGAAACATACGACCATCCTGGAGCTTTTGCTCGGGAATTTTGCCTTCCATGAAATTCACTATATGACTAGTAGACAAATTATGTTTGAAAAGATGAATCACAACTAAGATTTTAGAATGTATTATTTAAGCGAAACTCAAATAAATTTATAATAAAGAAGTCGACCACAAAGAGAACATATATTAAACATGCATTGGATCTCTATTATACACCAATGCTCATTTTGAGATTTTTTTTAAAGTTGAACGGGCAGCAAATATCAACGTCGCCATGGGTTGTGACTTGTATGGCGAGCTGCGCTCCTAAACAATTAAGTCTTTTTGTAGTCAATTCTGACTATTTCACACTTCTTTTAAGTCTAAGAATCAACCAATAGTATGTACTGTTTAAACCATTCGATGACGTTTACTTATGAGGGAGCAATTATAGAATTGATATTGCGTCAATTATAGAATTGATATTGCGTTTTCAGCGTGCAAATCGACATCCACCAACTGTGCAGATGTAACGTGCAACCCCCATTTGAGTTAGTTGAGTTCAAGTAATTTGAAATAGTTGAACTGCTCTAATCTGAGTAGTAACATTTGCTCCCTACATAAAGACAAGATGAATGCTCACTATTGTTTTATCAACTGGTTCAAGTTCGTTTAACTTTATTGATGAGCTCCTCAATTTATCCATATGGCCAAATAAGTAAACACAAATTAACCTGGTTGTGTTAGTTATCATGAGACAATTTCCCTACAATTTAGTTACTACAAGGTCTACATAATATGTAGACACAAACTAAATTTTAAGTGTTTTTTTTAATGGCGACTTTTATGTCTACAAATTTTCATGTTGTTGAGGCCAAAAGGAACTAGAAATATGTACAAATATAATAAATGACAATGATGACACCGAGGATAAGAGATGCAAGTGAAAATGATGATAGGTTGTGGTTAATCATTCGAGAGGAGGAGTATCTTTGATGATGTTTAATCACTTTTAATTTGATGTTCTCGCTAGGAGTTGATACTTCTATCCTACACGAGAAATTTGAATAAATAAACAGCAAATGGATACCCAAATTGAGGTATGGAGCACCTTTAAAGCATCATGTAGAACTAGGGGAAGCTCTTCAAGTATTTGAAAAATAGGGTGAAGGTGTTGCATGTTAAATTTTTTTCAGGAAAAACTGAATGTGGAGATCTGGTGCAGGAGCACCTAGGCTAATCCTCAAATCTATTTTTGTTTTGGCTTGTACTGACCTTGGCCAAGTTAGTAGAGTTTGGTTTTTGACCTTAGAAGGTCTTACATGTGTGTACCTAGGTGGATTTGACTAGGTTCAATCCAACCTAGATGTTTTTGCTTTATTAGTGGTTAATGCTAGATTAAGCTTAAAAGTGGGAAAATGGATCCAAAAGCCTCTAAGGCTTAGGAAAGAGTAGGAATATGCCTGAAAAGGCCTCTAAGATGTTTTTACATCATACTAGGTCGATTAGAGGTCATTAGAGTTGGTTTTATCCTGAGTTGTCAAAGTTGTCAAAATGTTGCATGACAACATTTACAACTTTTGAAAGTTGCATGACAACAATTGGCAGAATAGGATTCCTTTCAAAGAATGATGGTGGTTAGTTAATTTAATGGCTATAATCATGGGGAAGGCATATTTAGACACGAAGGATCCCATTTCCCAAGGCAAATTGATGTAATGAGTGATTTGAATTTGAAGGAGAAGCTCTGAGTTTTGATTTTTGCATACAATCGAATTGTTTTGAGTTTATGAGTTAGTAGATGGATTGACCTAAGTGATCCAATGTTTTTTTAATGTGGTATATATAGTTTTAAGAACTTTTCATTCAGTAGTGAATTTGTTTTGAGTTCATTAGATTAGCTTTTCAAATTGTTTTGCAAGTAATCTAGTTGCTAGTGTTGTTTTAGCAGTTTCAGGGAAAATGGCTCCCCCATAGATCTCCACCGTGAAAATTATCACATCCCAAAGGGATATGGAAGGAAAGCCATTTTATAGTGTACATTCGGAAGGAGGAGCTCAAGAGAGTAAGCTAGCTAATTTTAAACTCATGCCCTAAGTGTGTACCCAGTTAGGTGCATGACAATGTTCTAATGAAGTGTACAATTGCAAGGGAAAGATTGGGAGCATGAAACCAAGCATGGTTTCAAAAATATAGAGGTCCTATAGATACCTCCTAAGAGGATTAGGAATTCATGAATCCATTAAGATAGATTTCCAAGGAGAAATCAAAAGACTGCACAAAAATAGCCCTATTTGCCCTATTAGCCCTAAATTCTAGGAACCTACTGTACGGAGGCCCTAGAACCCTAAGACCACCAAAATCCTTTGTATCTTGGGAAAGGGTGTCTAAATATCAAGTTTGTTTTTTGGGTTGTTTGAGAGTTTTGTTAGAAAAGTGAGAAAAACCCACTGTATAGGGCTAATTGACCTATTAGGCCTAAAAGATCAAATTCAATGTTTGTCTTGAGATCATTTGTAAAACCATTGATGACATATTATAATGGGATCATTTGGGAGGAAAGAAGTTGAATCAACAATAATTTCAGCCCCTGCAGCACTTGTGATGAAATGGTGAGGAGAATACACTTGGAATCTTCTAAGGTGGAGTAAGAGATTGAAGAGCAACTGGTTGATAGCTACCCCCAAGGTGAAGCACAAAGATCACAAACTCATAGAGTGGTATTGGAGAGGTTCTAGGCTAGTTAAGCCAAAGCTTGGAAAGTCCTAGAGGAGAGAGTAGGATCTTGTGGAGACTAGGAACTAGAAGTGTCCTAGAAGATCTTGTGCAAAGCACACCTTTGAGAGTTTCTATCAGATTGGTATCAGAGAAAGTTAAGATTTGGCTTGTGGTGAATGTTCCAACCAGCAAAGTCAATAGGAGAGTCTAAAATGGTGACAAATGTAGAGTTGGAAAATAAAGTGGAAGAGCAAGAAGAAGAGAATAGATTTCTCAGGGAGAGATTAGCACAATTGGAACATAAAGTGGACCAAGTAGAAGAAAAGACTGAAGAAGTGAAAGATAAAGTTGAAGGAAAGAGTAAAGAGTAAAGAGATTTCCTTAGAGGATAAAGTCCCTGAAGCTGACCCTATCCTCATTGAAGAACCATTCTTGAAGGCACTAAAGGCTTTGAGTGGAAATGCATTGGAATGAGTTCCTATATTCACTGGAAAGATGGAACCAGAGATAGTCCTAGATTGGATAGAAGGGTCCTAGAAAATCACTTTGAATGTGATGGTATAACCGAGGCACAAAAATTGAAAGTGGCAAAGGATAGACTAAGAGGGTCTGCACTCAATTGGTGGAAATTTATCCAAGATGAGAGAGAGAAGGAAGCAAAGAGACCCATAGCCACTTGGAAGGCTATGGTAGCCAAAATCAGAGAAGCATATGCACCTGAAGACTATGAGATTTAGTTGCATAAAAGGAGACAAAGTCTTAGGAAAAAAGACTTGGATGTTAACTCTTATACTAAAGAGTTTCAAAGCCTATGCATGAGATCAAGGATTGCAGAAGAGAAAAGTGTGAAGGTAGCTAGATACCTTAATGGTCTTAAATGGACTAAACAACATGAACTAATTTTTCTTACTCCTACCACTTTCCAGAGATGGCACCAACTTGCAATAAAGGTGGAAGAGAAATTGAGAAAGAAACAAGACTCCAGTAATACCAGAGGCAGGGGTAGGGGAAGAGATAACATAGGACAAATAAGTGGATATGGTGGTAGAATTTAAAATTCCAAGAACCAAGGAGAAACCAAGCTAACAGAACAACAAGAAGGAAGCTCAAGCAGAGGAGGCTTCGATAGAGGAAGAGGCAATAGCCAAGGAAGAGGTTCCTACTTTGCAATAATGAAATGTTATCATTGTAATCAAATGGGACATCGATCCCATAGGTGTCCAGAGAAAGGATCTACTTCTCAAGGAGGAGACAAAAGAGTTAAATTTGTGCAAGAGGAGTCTAGTGGTAGAAATAAACACCCTGAGGTAACCCTAGAATCAGAGGAAGGAGAGAATCTGATGATAAGGAGAACGCTGATCAAAGAACCGGTGAGAGAAGAGCCAAGCCAGAGAAGATCACTTTTCATAGAGAAATGGAAGATGATGGGTAAATTATGTAGAGTCATCATAGAGTCAAGGTCTACTAATAACATTGTATCAGAGAAAGCAGTTAGTAAGCTAAAGATGAAGAGGATTCCACATAGTAACCCATACAAGGTTACTTGGTTGAACAAAGGACAACATGTCCTTGTGAATGAACAAGCATGGGTGGAATTCTCAATTGGATGATATAAGGACAAGGTATTATGTGACGTCCTACCTATGGATGCATGTCACCTATTACTTGGTAGACCATGGCAATTTGACAGACAGGCCATGCATGATGGAGCTAAGAATGCATATTCTTTTAAGAAGGATGTGTAACTTTCAAAATCTAGTCACTATTGGAAGAAGGAGAAGTGAATACTTCAAGCCCTAATGTCCTATAGATGAGTGAGAAGGATTTCCTAGAAGCTCTAGAGGATGGAGAGGGATTAGCATATGCTTTGGTTTTGAAGACAAAGTAAGAAGATGCAAAGAATACAGTGAAGAGGAAAAAGATTCCTAAAGAAGTACAAGAGTTTCTTCAAGAGTACAGAGACATTGTCAGTGATGGACAACCTGCAAACCTACCCCCTAAGAAATCTATTAGTCACCAAATTGAATTTATCCCAGGAGCTACCCTTCCTAACAAAGCTTCCTATAAGATGACCCCTCAACAAAATGAGGAAATTGCCAAACAAATACAAGAACTCCTAAACCAAGGCCTCATTAGAAAGAGCATAAGCCCATGTGTTGTACCCACTATCCTAGCACCCAAAAAGGGAGGAACTTGGAGGCTATGCACTAATTCCAGAGCCATTAACTGAATTACCATTAGGTATAGGTTTCTTATTCCTAGGATAAAAGACCTAATGGACTGTTTAGGAGGAGAAAAGTACTTCTCAAAGATTGACCAAAAGAGTAGTTATCATCAAATTAGGGTCAATGAAGCTGATGAATGGAAGATTTCCTTCAAAACTACAGAAGGTTTGTATGAATGGCTTATGATGCCATTTGGGCTATCTAATGCCCCATCTACATTCATGAGGTTGATGAATGAAGTACTCAAGGAATACATTGGTAATTTTGTTGTAGTGTATTTGGATGATATCCTAATCTTTAGTAGGACTAAAGAAGAACACTTGAAACATCTACAAATTGTGTTCAAAAGACTACATGAAGAGAAGCTAATGATCAACTTGGATAAGTGTGAATTCCTAAAGAAGGAGTTAGTATATATTGGGTTTTTATTGTCTCATGGAAAACTCAAGATGGATCCAAGCAAAGTGGAAGCCATTTTCAATTGGCCTACTCCCAAATTTTCAACAGAGGTGAGAAGATTCCATGGTTTAGCTCAATATTATAGAAATTTCATTAAGTACTTTAGTACTATTTGTACTCCTATGCTAGACACCATAAAAGGTGGAATGAAGACTAAGTTTGTATGGAATGAGTAAGTTGACCAGGGATTTGAGTTGTTGAAAAATAAGATTTCCACTCAACCTATCTTAGTATTACAAAGTTTTGAGAAACTTTTTACAATTGAGTGTGATGCTAGAAATGTTTCCATTGGGTCAGTTCTAAGACAATAAGGGAGACTAGTGGCTTTCCACGATGAGAAGCTCAATGATTCTAAGAGGAAGTATTCTTCCTATGACTTAGAGATGTATGCTTTAGTCCAAGCACTAAGGAAATTGAGGCACTATCTACTTCCAAAGGAATTTGTGTTGTATTCAGACAACCAAGCACTTAGTTTTCTAAATTCACAAGATAACCTCAGTCACAAGCACATGAAATGGGTGGAGTACTTGTAGGCTTACACCTTCCATATCAAACACAAGAAATGAGTGCAGAATAAAGTGGTTGATGCACTTAGTAGAAGACTTCTAATAGTACAAGAACTACAACTGCAAAGCATGGGAATTGATAGTTTCAAAGAGATATGCAGAAGATGAAGACTTTGCAAAAGCATACAAGGTATGTAAAGAGTATAATAATCATTTCCATTGTGAATTTTTTGAATATACTATGGAAAGTGATCTATTATTTAAAAGAAGTCAGTTATGTGTCCCTAGAGGATCAATTAGGGAAAATATCATTCAAGAGAAGAAGAATGGTGCACTTAGTGGTCATTTTGGAGTCAATAAGACTCAAGAGTTAGTGCAGAGGTTATAATTTTGGCCTAAAATGAATTTGGATATCAGAAAGTATGTGGAATTTTGTGTGGTGTGTCAAAAATCCAAGGGCATGTCCTCCAATGTAGGCCTTTATGAACCTCTCCCCATTCCAAGTAGACCTTGGGAATGTTTAAGCATGGATTTTGTTGTGGGATTTCCAAAAACTAAACAAGGAATGGACAATATCTATGTCATAGTGGATAGATTCAGTAAGATGGCACATTTTGTCACATGTAAGATAGTGTATGATTCTTGTCACATTGTACAATTTTTCTTCAAGGAAGTGGTAAGGATACATGGCTTACCTCTAAGCATAGTGTCTGATAGAGATACTAAATTCATGAGTCACTTTTGGAAGACATTGTGGCACAAATTGGGAACCAATTTTTCCTTTGGGTCTGCATATCACCCTCAGAAAGATGGTCAAACTAAGGTAGTAAATAGAAGCCTTGGGGACCTATTGAGGTGTCTCACAAAGGAGTATGGTCATACTTGGGATCAACTCCTAGGACAAGAAGAGTATGCATACAATGATACTATGAACATGGCTACGAGAAAGAGCCCCTTTGAAATTGTTTATGGACTGCACCCTAGAGGAATATTTGAGCTCAGAGAATTGAAAGATGGAGCCAAGGGTAGTTGTTATGCTGAAGACTTTTCGCACTCCATGAAAGAGGTGCATGAAATAGTGAGAAAGACTCTAACAGAGAACATAGAAAAGATCAAAGAGAAGGTAGATGAAAGGAAAAAGGATGTCCAATTTTAAGTAGGGGATTTTGTTATGGTCTATCTAAACAAAGAGAGACTACAGAAGGGAGTGCCCAATAAGTTACAGATGAGAAGATTGGGGTCATGCAGTATTCTAGAAAAATATGGCAATAATGCATACAAGGTAGAGCTCCCTAAGGATATTGGTTTGTCTCTGGTATTAAATGTTGCAAATCTGGTCCTCTACAAGGGGCCTTCCAAACCAGAGCCTTATTGAGGTTATACAAGAAGTAGAAGACTTGAATTTGAATCCTACACCACCTAACAAACAAAGAGAAGATACTTGAATCAATGTCCTAAAAGAAGACTAGACAGAGGACATACTATGAGAACTTGATCAAATGGCATGGAAAAGGAGATGCAGAGGCCACCTAGATCAAAGAGATAGAGTTCAAGAAGTTGGGCATTGATTCCAACTTGCTCAATCAAAGGGTGGATTGAAATCTTTTCATTTGGGGAGGATGGTGCACAAGCACCTAGGCTAATCCTCAAATCTAGTTTTGTTTTGGCTTGTACAGACCTTACCCAAGTTAGTAGAGTTTTTTTTTTTTACCTTAGAAGGTCTTACATGTGTGTACCTAGGTGGATTTGACTAGATTCAATCTAGCCTAGATGTTTTTGCTTTATTAGTGGTTAATGCTAGATTAAGCTTAAAAGTGGTAAAATGGATCCAAAAGCCTCTAAGGCTTAGGAAAGGGTAGAAATATGCCTAAAAATGCCTCTAAGATGTTTTTACATCATACTAGGTCGATTATAGGTCATTAGAGTTAGTTTTATGCAAAGTTGTCAAAGTTATCAAATTGTTGCATGACAACATTTACAACTTTTGAAAGTTGCATGACAACATTTGGCAGAATAGGATTCCTTTCAAAGAATGATGGAGTTTAGTTAATGTAATGACCTGTAATCATGGGGAAGGCATATTTATACATGGAGGATCCCATTTCCTAAGGTAGATTAATGTAATGAGTGATTTGAATTTGAAGGAGAGGCTCTGAGTTCTGATTTTTGCATACAATCGACTTGTTTTGAGTTTATGAGTTAGTATATGGATTGAACTAAGTGATAAAGTTTTGTATTAATGTGGTAGATATATTTTTAAGAAACTTTCATTCAGTATTGAAGTTTTTTTGAGTTCATTAGATTAGCTTTTCAAATTTTTTTGCAAGTAATCTAGTTGTTGGTGTTGTTTTAGTAGTTTTAGGGAAAATAGCTCCCCCATAGATCTCCACCGTGAAAATAATCATGGCCCAAAGGGATATGTAAGGGAAGCTATTTTATAGTGTACATTTGGAAGGAGGAGCTTAGGAGATTAAGCTATCTAATTTTAAAGTCATGCCCTAGGCAAGTTCAGTGTACCCGGTTAGGTGCATGACAGTGTTCTAATGAAGTGTACAATTGCAGAGGAAAGTTGGGAAAATGAAACCAAGAATGGTTTCACAAATACAGAGTTCCTATAGATACCTCTTGAGAGGATTAGGCATTGGCCTATCCATTAAGATAGATTTCCAATTAGAAATCAGAAGACTGCACAAAAATAGCCCTATAATTTGCCCTATTAGCCCCGAATTCTAAGAATCTACTGTACAGAGGCCCTAAAAACCTAAGACCACAAAAATCCTTTGTATCTTGGAAAAGGGTGTCAGAATATCAAGTTATATTTTGGGATTTCTTTGAGAGTTTTTTGAGAAAAGTGAGAAAAACCCACTGTATAGGGCTAATTGACCTATTAGGCCTAAAAGACCAAATTTAGTGTTTGTCTTAAAATCATTTGTAAAACCATTGATGACATATTCTAATGGGATCATTTGGGAGGAAATAAGTTGTATCAAAAATAATTTCACCCCCTGCAACACTTGTGATGAGCCAACTGGTATTACATCTTCAACATGCAAATTGGCATCCACCAACTGTGCAGATGCAACGTGCAACACCCATTTGAGTTAGTTGAGTTCAAGTATTTGAAATAGTTGATCTTCTCTAATGTGATTAGAAAATTTTTCTCCCTACATAAATACATGATGAATTCTCACTATTGCTTTATCAACTGGTTCAAGTTCGTTTAACTTTGTTGACGAGCCCCTCAATTTATCCATATGGCCAAATAAGTAAACACAAATTAACCTGGTTGTGTTAGTTATCATGAGACAATTTACCTACAATTTGCTTACTATAAGGTCTATATAATATGTAGAAACAAACTAAATTTTAAGTGTTTTTTTAATGGTGACTTTTATGTCTACAATTTTTCATGTTGTTGAGGCTAGAAGGAACTAGAAATATGTACAAATATAATAAACAACAATGATGACACTGAGAATAAGAGATGCAAAAATGATGATATGTTCTGGTTAATCACGCAAGAGGAGGAATATCTTTGATGATGTTTAATCACTTTTACTTCGATGTTCTCGCTAGGAGTTGATACTTATATCCTACATGAGAAATTTGGATAAATAAACAGCAAATGGATACCCAAAATGAGGTATGGACCACCTTCATAGTATCATGTAGAATTAGGGGAATCTCTTCAAGTGTGAAAAATAGGGTGAAGGTTTTGCATGTTAAATTTTTTGAGGATAAGCTCAATGTGGAGATCTATTATGGACTACACTCAATGATGTTAAATTATACAACTTTAACTAGTCACTGATTTTTATTATGTTTTTTTTTTGCTAATTTGTACAACAAGTCCTTATAGTAGATTATAGCTGGATAAGTTGGAGAGGTGGGATCATTTTCACCTTTATGATATGGATATATGAATATTTGTGTTTATGAAAATTTGAGTGTGCAAACACACACATTCTTTAGGTGTTTAATTTAGATTTAATAATATCAATTTTATTTAATTTGTTTCATAATTTAAATTATGAAAATGAATAGTTAAAATACATTTATTAAAAATGTATACAAAAATTATATGAGTTTGTGTGTCTCAGCATATAAAAATTAATTTTAATGAATAATCATTATACTAATTAAAATTATGTAAAACTTTTTGAAATGACTTTCCCGATCACCATTGAAACTCTTGTGGGCTTTGCTCCTTTTTTTTTTCCATATGTTGTTGTTGGTTTGTAACTACACTTTGGATCATTGGCTACTGGGTCACCTCATTTTGGTCTACTGCATGTGGCTAGCTCTCCTTTGACATCAGTTGTGGCTTTGCTGTTGACAGACGTGTGCTCTTTTTTGCAGGTTCAATGATTTATTACCTTCCCTTCCTAATTTGCATAAATGGGTTTCAGATTCTTGGAGGACCATTGTTGAGGATAGGATTGAGCTTTATTCTACTACAATTGTTTTTTTTGGTTGCTTTTCAAACTGAGAAGGATAGGGATATAATGTTTGAAAAAGGTATTTGGTTCTGGGGAAAGAACTCTCTTACTCTTAGGCCTTGTTTCCCTTCCTTCAAACTTCTTGCTAAATCTATTAGTATTGTCCCTATTTGGGTTAGATTTCCTTATTTTCCTCTCTAGTTTTGGATAGATTCTTGTTTTGAATATATTGGTAATGCTATTGCAAGTTTTTTATGGATGATGACTCCTCTCTTGTTTATGAGAACCTTACTTTTTCCCAAATTCTTGTGGATATTGACATCTCTCAAGATTTGTCTAGAGAAGTTATCTTGAACGTTGGGGATAGACCTTATTCTCAAATTCTTGATTATGAGGGTCTTCCTTTTTGCTGTAGGAAATTTTTTGCTTTAGGTTATTTGGTTGCAAATTATCAAAAATCTCACTGTAGTAATGCTACTTGGTGGACAAATGCTCTTCGTGAGCATATTACAGTGGAAATGATGATGATTCTTAGGCTGAGGTTTCAAATGGTCCTATTGAGACATTGTATGCTGAGCCTCTTGATTTGGGTTTGGCTGGGGTTGATTTTCCCATTGATAGGGGTCCATCATTAACAAATGTTTCTAGTCTATCGTTGGAAACTTCTATTGGTTTGCCAGTGACAACTTATATTGGTTCGCATAATTCTGAGAATGTGATTATGGATGCTCCTTCTTAGTCCTTTCTAGTTTTCCCTTCTACATCCCCTTACTTTTCTCATTCAAAAGATGGTATATCATGGACCATTGTGCATAGAAGGAAGAGGGGTTTCCCAAAACATTTTGACCAATAAAAGTGGTATAGATTAACTAACTTGGGTATTTGTGATAGTCGAAAGGCAATAAAAGTGGTATAGATTACTTATCTTTAATTTTTATTTTCATTGTTTGTAAAGGGTTTTGAGATCCCTTCAAAGCTCGCATGTGTCTTGGTGTTCGTTGGCTGGTGTTTATCTTTGCTATATCTTATGGTATCTTTCTTTTTGAGGGTTTTAGATCCGAGTTAAAATCTGATTTTACTAGGTTTCAGGTCCCATTCAAACTTGTTTACCTTTAATAACTTTTTTTTACACAATGTAATAAAAATAAAAAAATAAAAAAATTTCAAATAATTTAATATAAATTAATAGTAAGCAATTAACTATATATTTAAAGTTTAGGTTGTACTTAATAAATAAATTATTTTTAGAAATGACATTTAGAATGAATACAACCTAATTTCTTATATGATTCAAAGGTTCTTTATTTAATAAATTTTAATAGATGGTTGAATGATTTTTGTCTATCTTAAGTCACATATTTACTTGTAAAATTTATCACCATGTTTACAAAAATGAGCATTATGCTTTTTAATAAATTATGCTCTTCTAAAGATATGGAATCTATTCATCTCAACTTTTGAAATTTATGTCTACAAATTAAGGCGCTCTTGGCAAACATATATGAGAAATTTTCAACCAAGGATCCTCTCCTTTAATAAACCTGTGTAATTTGATTTAATAGTTTTCAAATAAGTATCAAAGACAAAAGGGAAACATACAAGATGTCCTAACTTATTGTTTTAAGTGTAATCAATGATGTAAGATGATAGTTGAATGATTGTTAGGATACTGACCATATAATTATGCAAGTTCAATAAAAGATTCATGGAGAGATAAAAGTGAATCAATGGTTTTTCTTTTTATATATAACCCTACCACATTTTTTTTCATTTAGGTCAATAAATATTGTTTCAATGGGTCAATTTAAATACTCCATTCATAACGAAATCAAGAAGCATGAAAAAATATTTTATGTTAAATAAATCCACTAGTGTACATAACAAATGTGATAATAGAAGTTCTCCAACTATAAAATAAATGTCAAAATAAAATATAGTCCTCCCAAGAAGTTACACATTCTACTACAAGTTTACAAAATCCAACTAGTTCATACCGTTCAAAACACACACACACACACACACACATGTATATGTATATGTATACATATATGTATATGTATACATACACACACACACACACACACACACACACATATATATATTGTGTGTGTGTGTATGCATATATATATATATATATATGTATATGTATATGTGTATATATATACACACATATACATATATACACATATACATATACATATACATATACATATACATATACATATATATATACACATATCTATACATATACACACATATATACATATAAATATAAATATACATATATATAGATATAGATATACACATATATACATACATACATATATATACACACACACACACACACACACACACAGATATATATATATGTGTGTGTGTGTGTGTCTATATGTATGTATGTATATATATATATATATATATATATATATGATACTCCTATGAGTTATTCTGTTGTCATTACTTTTGTCATAGTCACAATAGTCGATGAAGACAATCGGTGAAGAAGGAGAACACACTAAGGTAGACAGTCGGTAAAGTAGAGTATCAATGACACCAAGCACCGAACAATAGCATGTTATTGAGTTAAGAAGAGAACTATTATCGAGCATAGTTAGTCATCGAGACACAGATCAGAGTTAGTCACCGAGACACAGAGCAGAGTTATTCACCGAGCAGAGTTAGTTACTGAGAAGATGATTATGTCACTGAGCAAGATCAAAGCACATCACCGAACACACCAGATCCAACATAACAATTCAAATTTGAATACATTGAACCTGGACCTCGAATGGGAAAAATTTCACAGTATTCAAGACAAAAGTTAGGTTGAACATTAGAATTGTACCAATATGATTGCACATCATCACGAGGCAATTTAACCAATGATATTCAAGAACAATAAATGCATTGGGAATGAAACCAACCTTGCACCGCCTCACCTCCATCGTTGAAGGAGAAGGATATAATTAGGTTAACTGCCTTAAGATCATTTAAAATGAACAAAACATTAAGATGACATGAGGATGCTGAATAATATATAGAGACAAAGATGAGGTAAAATATTACATAGAGAGAAGTAGTTACAATGACAGAGCTAAAGATAGAATGAAGAAGATATAGGGTGAAGAAGAGTTAAGTTACCGAGTGTAGAAAGAGGTAGTACACTTGCAGAGCATAAAGAGTCTGAACATCATAATGATTGATGCATACTTGCAAAAAAATTTGTAATAATTTTTGCGATAGTTAGGAGATTAGAAATCTCATCCAGTGGGTAGGCCCTAACAGGTCTTATTTTGTAAATCCTCTAACCAGGAAAATCTCTTAGATGAGAGATTGTAAAATCTTTAATGAGGTGCTAGGACTGTCAAATTTTTGGTCTCTATGGGGCTTGTTCTTGTCTTTTCCTACTAAGTTTTGGGCTATGTCTTACACCCTAGTTATTCTTCCATGGTCATAAAACCCTTAAGTCTCCTTTGGTTCTTATAAAATGAAGTTACTTTTTGAGGTCACTTAAGTCCCTTTTTACCATGTGTTTTAAAGTCATCTAGCGGGGCCACATTATTTCCTAAAGTCTTTTCATAGCGGGGTCTATCTGTTATTTTCCCTAAGTCCTAAGTCTCTGTGAGATTTATTTAAACACAAGTGTTGAGGAGATTCATTTTGATCTGACGATGATCGCTTTCCCTTAATGCAAATATGATCATTAAATACCCTTTGAGGCATCGCACCATGGCTCCCTCTGTCTATTCTGACATCACAAGGTCAGCATTCTTCAGGGCTAGCGGCTATCTTCCAGCACTGTTCGATTAGATGTTGTAGACGTCCAAAAATATTAATATTATTATTAATATTATTTTCCCTCTTATTCCTCTAACTATTTAATTCAATCAATTAAATAGTTTCATTTATCAATAGTTTAAATACTATTCTAATGTATTTTATTTAAATACATTTGCCTCCACAAAATTCCCTTTTAATAAATTTATATTTATTAAATCCTCCATATTCCTAATTCTTTTAAAGCATGATTTATTCAAATTCAATTTGATTATAATCTAAACCTTAGCTAGGAACCTATTAAGCCTACCCTAAAGCCTACCCTATTCCTACCCTACTCCCATCACCTCATTTCCTAAGTATGCTTACACACCTAACTGTCCTCTAAATATGCTTAATGGGTGATTCCTAACCTTTTTAAGGCTAATGGAATGCTCACCCACATGGGGAATTTCTCTCCAAAATGGGCACCCATTCCTCTTTAATTCCCTCTTACAACCTTGTCTCCTCTTTTGAA
>MU225307.1:1003127-1020409 GCA_018584345.1 Thuja plicata
AGCCTCTTCCTCTCTCCAAAAACTCTATAAATAGAGGCCTTCTCCTCTCATATTTTCATCTCTCAATTTTGCATTGTTATTATGTTAGCATAGCTCTAGATTTTATGTTCTCATTACTAGTTTCATGCTTTCCATGCTTAAATAATCTAGAAGTTACATGCTAGGCTAATGGTTAATGAATCTTAGTTCATTTCAATTGTCTTGCATACCATTTTCATAGCTTAGAATATCATCTTGAAGAAGATTTGAGACTAGTTCTTCATACTAGCTCTTGAATCTTTCTTCTTATTTTGTCAATCTTGCATTGCATTGGGATCCATTGCATTTTGTGTGTTTGAGAGAGCACACCTACATTCAATCTAAAAGAGAAAATCAAATAAGTAGTAATAGGGTGCAATTTACTTATTTTTAGCTCAATCTGATGTTATGTTCAGTTCTTTTTTGCTTGCTTGCTTTTTCATGTGATTTTTGGAATTGATGTGCTAACCCACTAATGTTTTCATGTTTGAGCTTGCTCCCAACAGGTTGAAGGATTCCTCATACATAGATGTCATATACAATGTGTGTGTTTATGGAATCAAAAGCTGCACGAAAATAGTCTTCAAGGCTTCACAATTTGTTGACATGTGCAAATTGGTCGTAGATTAAGTTAAACTAAAGCAGATTGGTTTCACTTTGATCCTACGGCTGTCGCATTCTCTTGATCAATAGATGCATAGAAGATAACCTTCAAGACATTGAACTTGATGAACACTTGTCCTTCCTGATTAGTGGGGCATGTAGTTAGTAAGAATCAGGTCAGTTAAAGACAGACAGGTCTGACTGAATCCTATGGTCGGCGTGTTTCCTTGATTAGAAGGTGCAAGTTTTTTATCATTTGTAAGATTACGCCTACGTGACGCATGGAAGTTGGTGGGGCACGATCATAACTATAGTCAGGGTATGTGTCATGAAAATTAGTTTTCATTTTACAGATGGCGCAATGCCTGGAAAGGAAGGTGTAGAGTGGTTAGTCATCGAGGCTTAGCAACTTATTTACACGTGGCATCCTACGATCATGGGTCCAGAGCTAAGGCAGGCTAAATGAAAAACATATATGATATGATCGGATGGTGGGTGCTAAGCCTTGATCGAGAGATGCATGAAACATAGTCATTGTGGGTTCACGCTTTGTTGACACATGTCCAAAAGCTCAAATGAGATCGAGATATTATAAGGGACTGTCAGGTGTCTTGTGCTCGCATTTTTCTGTTAAGAAAAGATCAACGACTGTGTTTTAAACCAGATGGTGTGATTCAGTCTCAACCATTGATAATGTTTCCGCACCACGATGACTGTTAAAATGGGTAGTATTTGAAAATTCAAACCTATATAGAGGGTTTTTTGGCCTTGAAGGTGTTTTTCCGAGTTGCAGAGGAGTAGATGGATCAACCTGATCTTCTAGGTTGCATTTGTGTGGCTGTAGGGTGCCTAAGAGATAGAATATGTTGCTTCATAAATGTTTATATGTGGTGGTTTAGGTTTTCAATCAGATTTGAAGATATTTTGTAATTTTAGTCCACTCTTTGTCTATTCTGTGATTATGAGGGTTTGTTTCCCAATTTGTGGTGGTTGTGTTTTAGGGTTTCTTTTTTCCCTAAGGAAATCCAAAATTGTGGGATTCTTTTGGTATAATTAGGGTTTTTTTGAGTCATTTAGAAGAATGGGAATTTTATGCTAGAGAAGGCTTGTAAGCTCTTCTTATTGAATTAAGACTATCAATGGTCCTTTTGGCTCGGATTCTAAATGTTTCTAGTTTTTAGTATCAATATATGTCTATAATTCTTGTTATTTGTGAGATATTAATGAATTATGTCTTTGTTTCAATTCTTATATTCATTTGGATTGGTTGTTAAGGACATCTCAATTTATCACTCTTTAAGGCAGAGGGTCTAACGAGTTTAGGGTTTCTTTCAAAGAGAATTAAACTCCTTCAGGTAGTTTCAGTGAATAAGTAAGTTTAATGAATTGGATGATTATTTCTACTTTCAAAGAAGTGTGAACTGAATATGTAAGGCATAGTCAAATTCAAAGATCATTAGCAGGTTTTACATTTGATATGTCTTGTTTTTAAAGATCTTTTTATTTAGAGTGACTCCATACCCACTAGATAGGGCACTGGTCTAATATGTTAGAATTGTGGTTATCATCAAAATTTATAAAATATGTTACCATTTACATGTTTTATGATTGCATCTGTCATACATTCCAGTTTGTGATGATATTGAATATAAAGGCAGAAGATAGGTAATACCCACCTAAGTTTGTGGAGCTCAAAGTGCAGAAGGTTTTAGGACCTTGTTGAATATTATTTCTTCTGCTTGTTGAATTAGTGCTTGGGCCTATAGAGGAATATACCTAAGCCGTAGGTATACAAGGGATCAAAAAGAAAAGGAAATAACAGAAATGACGACTCTACTATGAACTTAGCACAAAGGATTCTTGAAGGGTTTATCAAATCAAAGTGGAGATTGAACCATCCACTGGGGACTAAGAGATAAGTTAATTTCAAAGTTTCCCTTAATATTTTCAAAATTTAAAGGTGAAGTCTTATATTTTAATATCCCAAGTTTTTTTGGGTGGTGACTCTGAATTTGGTTGGCTAGTGTTTTTATTTAAAATCAAAAGTTTGTTTTAGGTCTTGTTTGTTCAAAATATAAAAAATATGAGAAACAACAGAGCCTATACAAAGGAACATCCAAAAGTTGAATTGGAGCGTGGGCTCCCAAACCCTGCTAAAAGAAATTGGTCTAAAATGGCAGAGTCTAGTAGTGCAAGCTCTTCGAAGCCTAAGGCTTCAAGTCTAGGTCATCTCTTAGGTGTTGTCCCAAAAGGAAGTGCTCATTATCATGTTAGTGTTGAATCAAATGGTTTGGGTTTCTTTGACAACATGTTTGATAATCCTATCCAAGAAGATATATCTCATAAAAATGTTGTAACTCAGGTTTAGTATAGAGGGGAAAATGAAAGGAAAAATAATGGAGATTTCAGACCTAGAAATATTTCAAATTTAGACAATTCTTCCCAAAACACAAGGAATAACCCTTTTCTATAGGATGATCCTTAGGAACAAGCTATAAACCAAAGGGAAATAGATCTTATAAATCTAGAGGATTCTCTGAATTTTGATATTACATTACCTAATCCTGATGTAATTTTTTGAAATAATGATGCCTTAAGAAGAGAAATATAGGAACAAATTATTTTAAGGAAAAGAATGCAAAGGGATAAAGAGGAAGAAGTCATGGCAGCTATGGTTGAAAATGAAAACTTGCAAAGAAGGTTGGCTAAACTTAAGTTGATGAATCAAGGATTAGATCATAACTATATGGGTTTAAATAAAGAGATCTTTGGTGATGTGGATGTCTTGAGGAAAGAATTTATGGAGAAGGAGAGATACTTAAAGAAAAATCAAGTGGAGTAGGAACCTGTGATTAGAAAAATTGTTGATTGAGAAATGAAAGGCCTTCAAGGCCTCAGGCTTCCTTACAAGATCCTTCTTTAGTCAGTAAAGTAACCCTACATTAGAAAAAGGTAAACAAAAGGTTACTGGTGTACAAATTAATGAGCCCAAAGATATAGTAAAGGTATCTCAGGGTGTGTCTTTCCTTGATAGAGAACTAGAAAGAGCTAGAAGAATGAAATATGATATCGCCAAACAGTTGGAAAAAGCAGAGCTAGATGCTGCTATTGCAAAAATGAAGAAGAAGATTTCCTTCATACGATCTACTACAAATCTTAAGGTAGTTAATATTAATGCTAATACTCAAGGTAGTATTGTACTAGGTCCTAAGATGCAAACAACAAATGTTAATACTAATGCCATGGGATCTAGTTCATTTTAGGGTACTGCAAATTAGAGGCAAAGTCTTGGTACAAGTGGCCAAAATATTGGAGGTGGTTTTCAAAGAAGACCCATGCATTTGGATACAACAATCATATTTTGATGGTATTCCAGGACAGCCAAATTTCTTTCCAAATTAAATAAGGGATAGAATCGCTAAATTTAGTGGAAATAATGTAATAACTGGTGAAGAGAATCTAAAGAATTTCTCTGACAAGATGAATGACTATGAAATAGAATATGATGATATTGTTATGAAGGTATTTGTACAATCCTTAATTGAAGATGCCAGAGGTGGGTACCGTGGCCTTGATAATGGAAGTATTAGTTCATGAGATGAGTTTACACAATATTTTAAAGAACAATATTATTACCGGGTGAACTCCAGTTATATGCTTCATGAGTTCAATAACATCAAGAAGTTTCAAAATAAAAGTGTAACTGAATTCAATAGCAGATTCTAGAAGGCCATGCATAGACTTTTCCAAGTGCTGAGCTTAGTTGAAAATGTATGTCTTACTACATATTGCAATGCACTGGATGGTACGATTGCCTATCTTGTAAGAGATAAGAATATTAGTACTTTATGAGATGCCTACAAGATGACAGTTAATATAGAAAGTAGATAGGGATCAGGGAAATCCTAGTTCATTGTTTATAAAAGAAGGTTCTTCTGAACCCCCAATTAAAAATAAAGATAATATTCTAGATCAAAGAAAAGGAACCCCCATTATTGATCAAATAATAGAGAAATCCAAGGAGAGAAAAGGTAAGAATTCTAGTGGGGATGTCTTAGGTTTTATATCTTTTGACATGAAGCATACACTATCTCAAATGAAGGTGTTAGTGCCATTGATTGAGATGTTGGAAATAAAAGAGCATAGAGAGGTTGCTTTCTCTTTACTCAAAGGTATATCTGATGATATTGTTCCTTTTACAAAGACTGTCAAGAAAAAAGGAGATGATGAGGAGAAAGAATCTCCTAGAATTTATGTAGGGAACATTATTACTCAAGAGACCTCTCATATTGATCCTTTTTATGTGACTTTTCTGGTGAATGACCAATTAATAAGAAATTATATAATAGATTCAAGTGCAACAACAAATGTAATGCCTTATGGTGTTATGAAGGAATTGGACTTAAAATTTGACACATCTTTTGGAACCTATTTTTCTATGGATAATAGAGAGGTACTAGTTGTGGGAACCTTAAAAGGTATTGAAGTGAAGATTTTTATTTTTCTTGAGGCTACCTTCAAGATGGATATGGTTGTGGTTGATACACCACCACATTAAGGTATGTTTCTATCTATACAATGGGCAGCAGCTGTTGGAGGACATTTGCAATTGGACCTATCATATGCTACTATCCCTATCAATGGGAGTGATGTCAAATTATACAGGGAGTCACGTGCTCCATTGATAATTGAGAGGAGGGATCCCAAGGTGCTGACTTGTTTCATGGATGTTGACATGGAAAATTTCAAGATTGAGCAAGATAGGTCCAAAGTTGAGAATCAGGACCCAATTGTGAAGGATTCACAATCACATCAAGATGAGATATGGAAGATGTACTTTGATGGTGCATGCTCTAAGGAAGGATCTGGAGCTGGTGTTGTTTTTATATCCCCATTAGGTACAACCTTTAAATACTCTTTCCTCTTAGATTTTCAATAACACTGCAGAATATGAAGCATTGTCATTAGGCTTAGAGATTACAATTAAACATGGCATAAATTTGTTAAGAGTATTTGGGGACTTTGAGTTAGCAGTCTCCTAAATTAGATCCATTTATGCTGCTAAAAATGATAGATTGAAATATACAAGCATGCAGTCTGGGATAAAATAGAGTTTTTTGATGGTTTTTCAATAGAATGGATTGAGAGATCTAAGGACATTATGGCTAATTTCCTAGAAAGTGTAGCCATAAAGAATAATGATATAACTTTGGTTGGGATTTCTATTATTGAAACTGAGATTAGGCCTGCAATTCCTGATAATGTATATAATTGGAAAGTATTTGAGGATGATAGTGATATTCTCAGGTTCAATCAATGTATGGATGATTATGACGACCAAGGAATTGATTGTAATACTTTAGTTGAAACCATAGATGACAAACAAACTATTTTTGGTACTGAGGTTGTTCATTTGCCAAAAAATGTCATACCTAAGGGTTTGGTTCAACTTGAGGTCATCTTCAGTGACAATGATAGTCACTTGCTTAAAATATTTTATGTAAAAATGGAAAGTGTTGAAGGGTTAAATTTAGGGTCAGAGGAAGTTCTTAAAATGGTATACATTGGAAAGAACTTAGCCCCTCACATGAGAGAAAATTTGATCAGCTTATTAAAAAAGTACAAGCATGTTTTTTTTGGTCATATGAAGATCTCAAGGCCTATAGAGAGGACTTGTTTCAACATGAGATTCCTCTAAAGCCTGATGTGAAACCTTTTAGATTGAAGCAAAGGTCAATAAATCCATTGCTAGAATTAAAAATGAAGGAAGAATAGATGAAACTTGGGGAGGCTCAAATTATAAAACCAATCAGACATTCATCCTAGGTGTCAAACCTTGTGCCAGTGAGAAAAAATAATGAAGATATCAGGATTTGTGTTGATTTAAGAAACCTTAATGTAGCATTACTCAAAGATAATTATTCCTTTCCTAATACAGAGGAAATGCTATAAAGAGTTACAGGGTGTGACCTTTTATCCATGATGGATGAATTTTCTTGTTACAATCAAGTTTTGGTTAATGAGTCAGAGCAATTCAAGACAACCTTTACTACCCCTTGGGGAACTTTTGTTTATGTAAGAATGCCTTTTGGTCTCATGAATGTAGGGGCCACTTTTCAGAGAGAAATGAATGTTTCTTTAAAGGAATTCATAAATATAGTTATGGTTGTCTATCAAGATGATCTCACTGCATATTCAAAGAAAGCTGAGGATCATTGCAGGCATCTGGAGAAGATTTTTGGTAAGACTTTGGAGTTTGGAGTATCTCTTAATCCAAAGAAGTATCACTTTGTTGTTTCAGAGGGAAAGTTACTAGGGCATATAGTGTCCAAAGAAGGAGTGAGAATAGATCTAGAGAGGATTGAGGATATTAGTATGTTGACTCCTCCTAAGAACATCAAAGGGGTACAATCTTTCTTAGGAAAGATAAATTTTGTAAGAAGGTTTATTATAAATTTTGCAAAAATTGTAAATCCTATTGGTAAGTTGCTAAAGATAGGTGTTAAATATGACTAGAATCAAGAATCTCAGAAATCTTTCGAGAAGATTAAGTTGGTTATTCAAGAAGCATCGGTTTTGAAGTCTCCTAATTATGAATTGCCTTTTTCTCTTTTCTCATTTGCTTCATTTTATACCATTTCTGCAGTGCTACTATAGAAGGACAAAGAGGGATTTGAACATCCAATTGCATTTTTTAGCAATTCCTTGCAGGTAACAGAATTGAACTATGAAATCATGGAAAAAAAGCTTATGCATTAGTTAAGGCAGTAAAGGATTTTAGGCCTTATTTAGTAAGTGCCAAGGTAATCGCCTATGCACCTCATGCTTTTATTAAGGATATACTTTCATAAAATGAGGTTACTGGCAAGAGGTGCAGGTGGATCAATAGAATACAAGAATTTGATTTGGAGATCAAGATTACTAAATTTTTTAGAGGCTTGGGGTTAGAAAAGCTCATGACAGATACAAATCTGGAGCTTACCCAAGTAAAAAATGTGCAAACAAATGAAATGCCAACTAGCATTGAGATGCAACCATGGTATACTAATATTGTATATTTTTTGAAGAATAATAAATGTCCTGAGGACATGATAGAAAATCAAAGAAGGGCTCTCAGACTTCAAGCTCAGAAATATGTGTTGATTCAAGTAGGTTTATATTGGAAAAAAAATGGAGTTCTCTTGTTTTTTGGATAAAGCTTAGTCTGAGAAGGTGTTGAAAGAAAAACACAGTGGTGTGTGTGGAGGGCACTAGTCAGAAAACACAACTACACATAAGATACTTAGAGCTGGTTTCTATTGGCCTTGCTTGTTCAGGGACACACATCAGTTTGTGCAGAAGTGTGAGGCTTGTCAAAGGTTTTAAAAAAAGCTAGTGTATTCAAGGGCTTTTCCTTTGAATCAAATTTTAGTTGAGGTCCCTTTTGCCCAATGGGGCATTGATTTTACTAGAGAATTTTTAGAGAAGTCTAGTGGCTTAAGTTATCTTTGTGGGCTGATAGGATAACGTGAAAAGAGCTATAGGTGTATCCCATTTTGAAATGGTTTATGGAACACAAGATAAATTACCATTGAATAATTTGCTGCCAGTCTACAAATTTATCCAAGATGAAGACATAGAAATGACAGAGCCAATGCAAAACAAAATGTTGCAGTTGGTAGAGTTGGATGAGATTAGAAGTGAAGCACAAGTGCAAAATCTGAAGATCTAGAAATAGTCAAAGTATTTACTTGACAAGAGAGCATTAGAAAGGAAATTTGATGTGAATGACATGGTCATCCAATGGAATGCAAGATTAGAAGACAAAGGAAAGCATAAAAAGTTTGAGTCCTTATGGTTAGGACCATTTGTTGTGCATGATCTATATGGGAACGACTCTTATTTTCTACAAATTCCTACTGGTGAAATGCAAGACTTGCCTATGCATGGGCAACTTCTGAAGCCATTTTTCTCATAATTCACTGTTCATGAAAAGTGTAATGTATATATGTATATTTTCCTGGTTTCTCAGTTTGGGGGGTTTTTGGTGTGAGTTTTAGTTTGTGTCCCAGAGTGCTGGTTTTCTAGTGTTGAACTTGCATTCAACCTTCCTTAGTTGGAGCCACTATTAGGACTATAAAATTTTTGGTCTTTGTAGCTAAGTTTTGGGATATGTCTTAAACCCTAGTTATTCTTCCATGGTCATAAAACCCTTAATTCTCCTTTGACATGTTATAAAATGAAGTTACTTTTTGAGGTCACTTAAGTCTCTTTTGACAATGTGTTTTAAAGTCGTCAAGAGGGACCACTTTATTTCCTAGAGTATTTTCCTAGTGGGATCTATGTTTTATTTTCCCTAAGTCCTAAGTCTCCGTGGGATATATTTAAACACAAGTGTCAAGCATATTCATTTTGATCCGATGGTGATCACTTTCCCTTAATGTGAAGATGATCATTGAATATCCTTTGAGGCATCACGTTGTGGCACCATTTTTCCATTCTAACATCATGAGGTTACATTCTTCACGGTTAGCAATGATCTCCCAGCACTGTTTGATTAGATGTCATCTACGGTGTGTGTGTTTCCAGACTCAAAAGGTGCACGGAAGATAGTCTTCAAGGCTTCACAATTTTGTGACACATGGAAAGTTGTCGTAGATAAAGTTAAACTAAAGGAACATTGGTTTCACTTTGATCTTATGGCTGTCACATTCCCTTGATCAATAGATGCATAGAGGATAACCTTCAAGGCATTACACCTAATGAACACATGTCCTTCCCATTTATGGGGTCCCGCGGTTAGTAAGATTGCAGTCAGTTAAAGACAGACAGATCTTAATGAATCCTATGATCATCATGTTTCCTTGATTAGAAGGTGAAAGTGTTTTATCCTTCATGGGATTAGGCCTATGTGATGCGTGGCAGTTGGTGGGGCATGGTCATAAATGTAGTTAGGGTATGTGCCGTGCAGATCAGTTTTCATTAAACATATGACACATTGCTTGGAATTGAAGGTGCATGGTTGTTAGTCATCAAGGATTAGCGACTCATTTATACGTGGCATCCTGTGATTATGGGGCCTGAGCTAAGGCAGATTAAATGAAAAATAGATATGATATGATCACACGATGGTGCTAAGAATTGATTGAGAGAAGCATGAAACATAGTCATTGTGGGTTTACGCTTCGTTGACACATGTCCAAAAGGTCAAATGAGATCAAGATGTTATAAGGGACTTCCAGGTGTCTTGTGCTCATGGTTTCCTATTTAGAAAAGATCAACAAATGTGTTTTAAACCTTAGGGTGTTATTCAGTTTCAACCGTTGATAATGTTTCTATGCCATGATGACCATTACAATGGGTAGTATTTGAAAATTCAAACCCGTGCAGAGGGTTTTTTGGCCTTGAAAGTGTTTTTCCAAGTTGCGAAGGAGTAGATGGATCAACTTGATCTTTTGGGTTGCATTTATGTGGCTGTAGGGTGTCTAAGAGATAGAATTTGTGGCTTCATAAATATTTATTGGTGGCAATTTAGGTTTTCAATTAGATTTGAAGATATTCTATAATTGTAGTCCTCTCTCTGTCTATTCTGTGATTATGAGGGTTTGTTTCCTGAGTTGTGGTGGTTGTGTTTTAGGGTTTCTTTTTGCCCTAAGGTGGTCCAAACTCATGGGATCCTTTTGGTATAATTAATTTTTTTCTGAATCATTTAGAAGGATGGGAATTTTATGCCACAGAAGGCTTGTAAGCTTTGCATATTGAATTAAGGCTTCAGTGATTCTTTTGGCTCCGATTTTAAATGTTTCTGGTTTTTAGTATCAATTCATGTCTGTACTTCCTGTTATTTGTGAGATCTTGATGAATGATGTCTTTGTTTCAATTCTTGTATTCATTTGGATTGGTTGTTAAGGACATCTCAATCCATCACTCTGTAAGACAGAGGGTCTAACTAGTTTAGGGTTTCTTTCAGAGAGAATTAAACTCCTTAAGGTAGTTTCAATGAATAAGGAACTGTAATGAATTGGATGATTATTTATGCCTTCAAAGAAGTGTGAACTGAGTATATAAGGAATAGTTAGATTCAAATATCATTTGCAGGTTTTACATTTGATATGTCTTGTTGTTAAAGATATTTCCATTTAGAGTGACTCCATACCCAATAGATAGGGCACTGGTCTGATATGTTAGAATTGTGGTCCTCGTCAAAATTTATAAAATCTATTACCATTTACATATTTTATTATTGCATCTACCATACCTGCCAGTTTGTGATGATACTGAATATTGAAGGTAGAAGATAAGTATTACCCACCTGAGTTTGTGGAGCTCAAAGTGCAAAAGGTTTTAGGACCTTGTTGAATGTTATTTCTTCTCCTTGTTGGATCAGTTCTTGGGCCTATAGAGGAATATACCTGGGCCGCAGGTATACAAGGGATCAACAAGAAAAGGAACTAACACCAGGTAAAATGAACAAGTATTTTGTGCTCTTGACTGAGTATAATACTCCTAACAAGGTAAGATACTAGAAGTAGCTAGCATTGTAGCTCTAATTGGGCAACCTTTATTCTCCAGAAGTGAAGGATTGTGGGTGCCATCCCCACCGTATTTTTTTCCTCTAACAAAGGATTTTCGCGAGACCAAAAATCATGGTGTTATGTGTCATGGTTTTCTAATTTATGTTTTATACTTTTCAATGTTTTTATGAATGATATTCAGATCGGTGAAAAGGAATGAATAGTGGTGAAAAGTTTTAAAGTACTAATTTACCCTCCCTCTCAGCACTTACCTTTCCATAAGATATTTAATATAATAACTGATATCAGAGCTTGTCTCATGAGATAAAGATTTAAACACCTAAGAGTAAAGATCATGACCATAGAAAGTTACAAGCAATCTAAGAAGATTGATAGTATTGAGTTTGAGTTGGAGAGTGCACAAGAAGTGATTGAAGATCTGAAAAGAAAGTTAGAAAAGTCCTTAAAAGTGAGGAAGCATTTATGCAGTGAACTAAAATCCACACAAGAGCATGTTGATACTCTTGAAACAACATCTAAAGGTAGTCTTAATGGTGAAGTTTATTCTGCCATTGCATAACTCATGGAAAAGAACAAGAAACTCACCAAGCAACTAAACTTGGCAAAGATAGATCAAGAAACACAAGCATTGAGAATGAGTGAGATACTTGACTCTAAGGGAGCGGTTGAAAATGCACTTAGAATAGATGAAGAAGACAAAAGATAGTTTGAAACAAGAATAGCCGAGAAAGATAGTGAAATCATGAGGATGATGCAAGTACACTATAATATGACCGATCAACTAGTGAGGGATCATATAGAGTCAACCAGAAAACAATTTGAGAATAAATCACTAAAGTGTGAAGCTGATAGATTAACCAGAGAGCTGAAATTTGAAAGAGAAGAAAATAAGATAATAAAGAGAAATGAAGAAACATTGAGATCATTGGATGCACAACATAAAGGTCAGAGACAACTGACAGACAAGACTGGACTAGGACTCAATAGTAAGAGAGCTACTAAGAAAGGAGAGTACTCTAATCAAGCTGATAGTCAAGGAACTTCTACCACACCGAAGCTAAATAAACCTAGTTGGCATTACTATGGGAAGCCTGGACATACTGCAAGCATATGTAGAAGAAAAAGAAGTAAGTCACCGAGCTCACCTAGGTTTGATGGAAATTGCTATAACTATAAAAAGTATGGGCACAAAGCCCGTGAGTGCAGATCAAAGACAGAGAACAACATAAGAAATCCAAAGTTTGATGGCTACTACAATAATTGCAACAAGTATGGTCACAAATCTGAAGAATGCAGATCACTAAAGAGAAATGACAAATGGGTACCAAACCAATAGAATATGCCAAACAACTAATAGGGTACATCCATAACATGGGACTATAACACAAGGATATCTTGTTTAGTTTGTGGAAGATATGGGTACATTGTTGAAATTGCATGTTGTTACATGGTAGAAACAACATAGGATCTTGGAGAAAACCTAGCATGGCATGTTTCCATTTTCACAAGCTAGGTCACCTTGCCAAAGACTACAGGTACTGAGGAAAAGATCCTCCTAAGGAAGAAACATCTGAGAAACCTAAAGTGAATGTAGAAGAAATGAGAGATCAGATGAATAAGACATGGAGAAGAAATACCATGGATGATGGAACATTATTCAAAATAGTTGAAGGCACCTCATCCTCCGGATTGGGTGCAACCAAATCTACCTAATCAGGTAAGAGGTATGAGGGGGAACTGCAAGTTAACATTCAAATCTTAATCGGTTCCTAGTATATGTGCAGGGATTCATATTAGCATACTTAGATGCATTTGGATATATATTGTTGAGTTTATGTTTCACATTTATTCGGTAAAAGGAAAATAAAGATAGGTATTAGGTCAAGTAAGTCAGATGAGCATTAATTTTTACTTTTAGACCGTTGGAAACCCTAAACCTAGAAAAATCCATATATAGACAACATCATCTATCATTTTTACTTAAGGTTTTCTAGAGAAGTGTGAGTAGAGTTGGAGAATTGAGTCCTCGAGTAGATACGAGTGATTATGAAGGTAATTCTATATCGCTTTGAGCATATTTGAATCTATTCAAGATATTTGTGGTGTTTCCCTAGGTGTGTTAGTGCAACTAAATCATAGACGCAAAACTCTAGTTCAAAATTTTTGTATTTGACAAGAGGATATGGCCCCAAAAGATCGAAACCCAATTATGGTTGAGAATATTGATTCTATGAATTCTAAGTACAAGCTACCTCCTACAAAGGTATCTGAACCAGACATTCTGGACAAAGTTTTATTGATCAAAAATATGCAAACTTTCACCCATTGTAAGGTTGAGGAGATTTGTGAAGTGGAGATTGATTCATCTTACCAAAAATTATGTACAGACAAAAAACTAAAGAGTGATCATGTTCATCTGGAGTCAAAGGTTTGACACATGCCCTGCATATCCTGAAGGTATTCAAGACCAAGTGGATAAGAATAGTACTTAGTCATGTGCATGACCAATGTATGTGGCTAGATCAACCTGTGAAGAACACAAAGGATTTTTACATATTGTAACTAGTTACCCAATTGGAGACAAGACTAAAGCTATCAGACAGATTGAGAAGATCAAGAGGAGTGAGATAACCAAATCCAAATGGGATGGGAGAGGTTTGAGGGTTTCTATCATTGAAGACCCTGAGTTTAATTTTGCATGGAACATCTTGTCCTACCAAGTATTCCAATCATGCTAAGTGAATATCATACCTTGTGGAGCCGTATATCTAGCTTACAAGATTGTAAAGAAAGACATGCAGATTGATCTGTGTGAGATACTATTGAAATAACTTGAAGACAACATGAACACTATAAGGAAAGCCAAGACAAATACATTGAAGTTTGGTTCACTACTGGTATGCATATACTTTCACTTTGAGAAATTCTTTCCATTTATTGGAAATGTGAAATGGAGTGTTGGTAGACATGTCATTTATCAAATCAGTGAATACATAAAGAGTCTAGGAGAGTATCTTGATATTTTTATGAATGATTACTTCTCTAAATTCCAAACAAGGATGCATCCAGAATTCAGAGTTCCACCTCAATTAGTTGACAAATATCATGATTCTATCTATTTTGACGTAGACACCGACTCATGTTTTATCAATGCGGACGAGCCTAGGAGCATATGTCTAGATCCAATGGGATATGAGATGGACATAGACATTACAACAAATGGAAACTCTCTTAGCTAAGGCTACTAATAAAAGATCCAAGAGGTATGAAACTAATGAAGAAGTTAAGGCTAAGATTAAGCAAGGGGTCTTAGTACCTAAAATTCAAAAAAAATCTAGCAAGATGAGTGCTAATCTAACTAAGGATTTGGGAGTTGATAATGAAGAAGATGAGGAAGAAACCTCTAGAGTGGAAGGAAGGAAACCAAAAGTGTTGAAGCCTTCACCGAGCCCAAAATCTACTAGATCATCAGCAAGGTATACAACGTCACCAAAAGCAAAGAAGAATTCTGCTGAACCAAAAGAGAAGACATATATAAGAGGCAAAAAGGAAAACACCAGACCAAGGATAAAATTCAAGCTACCACTAGACACCGACTTAGAGATTGAAGATTTGAGAAAACCCAAAGTTGTGAAGAACAAGCCTCCACCTCCAGTAATTCTAGATGAAATGTTAGACCAAATGAAGAAGTATGGAATACTCAGAGGAAAGAAGAAAGAAAAGTACAATACTCAAAGAAAAGAAAACAAGGTAAAAATTGAAGATGAAATTTCTTACTCTTTACCAAATTTTAGATACACACCACTTGAATTTGTCACATTTTTGCCTAATCAGTTATACAACAACTTAGATGCAAGATGGAAACATGCTAGGAATGCTGAAAAATAAATGAGAGAAAGATTTGTTGTGCTAACTATACCAAATCTATTTATTGAAGAAATTGAGGAGACTTTGAAACAAAAATCTAAACAATTCCTTGTTAAAGAAAGATCTTTAAGGATTATGACAAGATAATTGGAGTGATTAAAGCTGGAAATCGATGCAAAATGGAGAGAGATATTCGACATCGAAGAGCCTGAATCTCAAGCTGAACAAGAAAAGGAGAACATAACCGATGAAGTTTCCAAAGATGATCAAGGTAAGAATAATCATATTGATCTGACAATTGACACTGATGAAATTGTTATTGAGGATGTTACAAACAAAGATCCCAGAGATGATACATCACAAGATGAGAATGTTATGGAAACCAAGGATATCAATTCAGAACAAATGAGCATCAATAATAAACCTACTACTCTACAACCTATATTTGAACAAGTATTAGATTTCACACAACTCAAGGTGATAATGATCCAGTTTCTATGGAAACAGATCATGTAGCAACCGACCAACAAAAGGAAACAGGGAAGGAAAAATAAACAAAGAAAGAAAAGGAAAAGGAAGTTGAGAAAGACAAGAACACCAAGGAGGATACGACTACCAAGAAAGAAACAACACTGAACACCAAATTGGTTCCCCCAACCGAGTCCATTGCACAATAATAAGAGCCCAAGAGAGATAAACCAAAGGAAAAAAAATGAACAGAAGGAATTCAAGAAGCATACAAATGAAAAGAAACAGGACACACTAGGAGAAAAGAAAGAAGAAGGGAAACATGAAGTGAAGAAGGAAGAAAGAAAAAAAGAAGATAAAAGAGCTAGAACATGTACAACAGAGATAACATCTGATGCACTAAAGGCATCACACTCACCAAATAAGATAGAAAAGAAGAATAAATCAAAGAAGAGAAAACATGTATATTTGAGTCAACCGATCATTTTACCAAATGTCAACCTAACTACTATGGACTATGATGAAATGACCGAGTATACTGAACTAGTGAAACTTAAGGCAATGCAAAACAAATTACTTCAGAAGAGGAAGAAGACTGATGTATTGGAAAGCATCTTACATGACATTATCCCAGATGCTACCATTGATGAAACATAAGACATCATTCGTAAGGTAGAAGGACTAGTGGAGAAAGTCCGAAATCAAAATCAAGATACTACTGACTACATGATGAAGATTCATTCGAGGAAGATGGAATTGAAAATGTTTGAATCCATTCTAGACAACATTGCAGTTGATGAGGTATCACTTTATGAGGAATCTACCGAGATTGAGACTAAGTTGTCTCATATACTTTCAATATTTCAGAATGTGTGTTCTATTTCATACTTTATTAAGGATATCAAGAAGAAAGATGAGTCTATTGAGACCAAGCTGACCAAGCAGCTAAAAAATGTTTCTACTGAGCCTGGTTCTTTACAAGTATATTACTCGAGGTCGATACACCTAATGGGGATGCAACAAGAACTACGAAAAGAAGAGAATAAGAGAAGGATGGAACTTCTAGAACTGCAAGCACTTTTGATTCCCCACATGGAATCCATGCAAAGGCATTTGAAGAAGGCCAAAGAGTTGGTCAACACCCCTGATGGTAGTTAACTTGAAGCCATCATTGGATTTGCAGCTGATGTTACTACTCAACTTGTTATAATTCAAATACTTAAAGATGCATGTGAGTCATCCCTAGCCAATATACAAAATAAGTATGCTCACCTTTTTGACAATGTATCATATATCCCACCGATCCCTAAGTAATTTTGATTTTGGCATATTTGTCAAAAAGGAGGATAATATAGTATGTATTAATATAGCACATAAGGGGATAATATAGTAAAAAGGGAGATATAATGGTAAGGAAGATATAAGCATGTGTATAAGGGAAGTTACACAAAATTTTGATGACATTGAATTTTTTGTCAAAATGCCAACTAATACCAAAGGGGGAGATTGATACTACTATGAGTTAGTCTATTGCCTTTAGTTTTGTCAAAGTTGTGTGTGTGTATTTGGGTACCTGTTAGATCAACACAAACACTCAATAGGTCATTGCATTAGTATAAATGGTTAGATAAAACATTCAAAAACCACTAATATCGGCCTATTGCCTTCTAACTAGAAAGAGNNTAATAAATAACATATTTAGCCCTCAGAATATGCTATAAATCAGTGACCAATACTATTCTAGCATGAAGGATTTTAATTGAAAACAAGCTAAATGATGAAATAAGCATGCATTTAAGCTATAAAAGATGA
>MU225307.1:1029628-1064490 GCA_018584345.1 Thuja plicata
TAATGCAAAATCTCATTACACACACACACACACACACACACACACACACACACACACACACACACACCTATCTTTGTATGTGTTCTTTCTTACATATATTTATATCCTTATTTTTAATCCATTGGATATATCAGATTTACTAAGAACTTCTATGTTATCAAAATCAGCCAATAAGTTAATATAATGGAATCATAAAAGTAAAAATATTAATCTAATAAATATTAATAATTATATTTGTACACATAAAAAACATAAATATGAATATATATGTGTATGTGTCCATACATCATGTGTATCTTAACTAGATATTCTAAATATAAATGTATACTTATTTTAATATACTATATTTGATAATTTCCAAACTTTAATAGAATCATATTAAAATAAGAGACATACTATTGCTCATATTAAAATGAATTCTTAAGATTCACCTCATTTATCTAAAAAAATGTGAATCTAGAATAATTCATATTCTCGACCGAATATTAACTTTTCAAATTTCAAGCATGTTAAGAAATGACTTAGCACTAAAACAATATGGGAAAGGAAAGGGAAGGGAAGGAATAATTATTCTTGAAAATTATAAAAAAGATCTCTACTATAAACAAATTAAGACAAATAAAAAATCAAGGATTAATACAAATCCAAGGTGATTTCTCAAAGCATTTGGTTAGGCCTCTACAAAATGAAGGAGATGCATTGGAAACCATGGTCATGCATCACAGGGAAAGGAATGATGTAACCAGATTTTTAACCCTTAATAGTAATCTAAATGAAAGCCAAAAGAAAAATTTCATTCAGAAGTCAATAATGCTTCATTATTCTCCAAAAAACTTATGTTGCTACAATGAGAGAAAACACTAATTTAACTACCATAAAAAAATTACCTTTCTTGGTAGATTTTCACAAAATCAATTTTTTTGCCAGTTTTGGTAATTTCAAAAACTACTCCAAAAGCTATTAAAATCTCTAATTATTTAGAGTTAACTCGAATGACATCACTTGTCGAATCCTTGAGAAAGTACATTTCATAAAACCAAAGCTACTGGAAAAACAAAAACTAGTAAGTCCCACCAAAAATAGTAAAAGTTGATTTTGAGGCCTTATATGGTGGAATTTGATCCTAGATAAATGTCTCAAGAATTGGTCCAATGGAATAAATTTTTATTGGCTTTGTGAACTCTAGAAGATCCATCTACATGTAAAATTTCAACCCAAATGGACAACCGAGTCAAAATTTATGACCGTTGGAAGTCCCTGCATCATTCTCTGGTTGAAAAGAACACAACTCTTGCAAGTTCTTGTCCTCAAGTCATTGTCATTTAGGCTGATCCAACCTCTTCAATTCCCACTCTGTAATCTATGTTTTGTCTTCTTGTGGCAATCCTTCCCACTATACTAGATATTTATTGTATTCACCTCAGCGAGTATGAACAATATTCTTATCTAAAACCTCTACAATCTTTTCCTTTTTCTATTTGGGAATGGTTTGCTGCCAGTTCACTTCACCTTCACTATCAGTAGATTGATCTTCACCATGGAAAGTATATAAATTAGAGACATTAAACACAGGGGAAATATCAAGACCAGTGGGTAAATATACCTCATAATCATTGTAATTGATTCTCTTGAGAATTTTGCATGGACCATATTTCTTATATTTCAATTTGTGAAATTTCCCTATAGGAAACCTCTCCTTCCATATCTATAGAACATTTCCGGATCACCTCTACTAAATACCCAACATTTTGGACCAACATCCATTAAATATTTGTACCTCTCATTACTATGTTTTAACTTTTGTCTTACATCTTCCTACAACTAGTGAGGGTATTATGCAAATTATTCATCATCACTGATTCTATCACTCAGTGGTAGTTATACTAAATCTAGAACACCGAGGATTCATGCCATAAAAAAATTGAAATGTTATTTTCTTGTTGACCTATTCACTAAATTTTTAGAGGCAAATTCTACCTAAGGTAATGCCAAATCCCACTATTTCAGCTTCTCTCCAACAGTGCATCTTAATAGATTACCCAAACTCCACTTGACCACCTCAATTTTCCCATCCATTTGAGGATGATAGGAACTACTAAACTATAACTTTGTCCCCATCTTCTTCCATAAATTCCTCCATAAATGACTCTTGAATCTAGTATCTCGATCATAGGTGATAGTTTTTAGAACACCATGCAGTCTAACAATTTTGTCACCCTTGTAGCATCACTAGTTTCCTTGCAAGCACTAAAATTGTTAGAATAACCTAGGAAAGTTATGTAATGAGAGGGGAGGGGTGAATCAGTACCCTTAAAAAATTTAAGCATACAAGCTGATCAATTACCAAGTTGAATACATTGTGTAATCGAAACATAAAGTGAATAAATCAGATCATAAAATTTGCAACACATAACACAATGATTTTGGTCACACATAAATCCTTTGTTAGAGGAAAAAATTGCAGTGGAGATGACACCCACAATCCTTCACTACTGCAGTATAAATGTTGTTCGGTTAGAGCTACAATGTTAGCTACTTCTTATAGGTTATCCTGTTAGGAGTATAATACTCAATTAAGAGTACACATAACTTATTTAGTCTACCTCATTAAAGGATTTTACAAGCTCTAATCTAAGAGATGTGCCTTGTTAAAGGATTTACAAAATATAAAGACCTATTAGGATCTACCCACAAAAGGTATTTGTACTTCTATGATTACAACAAAATTTAGTACAAAAATATCTGATAATAATGCATCAATCAAATGTTGTCTAGACTCATTGTTCTCACTAACTCTGTTACCTTATTTTGCACTCGGTAGCTTAGTATTATAAGCTCTGCTCCCTTCTGCATATGTCTCCTTTTCTTCTCTTCGCAATAACATCAACATCAACTCTTCTACTTCAGTAATAGAAACAAAAACAAAAGCTTGATCATTCTTTCAATTTGATCTCTTATACAATTTCTAGGCGGTTAACTGTGATTTAGGTGGTTAATGAGATCTAGGGCATTATCAATCAACGATAGAGATTAAGAAGTTAAACTTTGGTTACATCTCCAATGTCTTGTGTCTTCTAACACTTCATGGGTGGATCTTCCTCGTAATCATGTTAAATCATGTGTTTGGAATCCCAATGATTCAACTAACATTTGCCTTGGATTATGTGCATCGCTTCCTTCTTTGTGCCCATATTTAATGTATCTAAATTCAATTGAAATTTCAGCTCTGGAATACTTAGTAACATGCTTGTGCTTAATCGGTAACTTTGAACTCTCTTCTTAGTTCCTATCAGTACTTGGTAATTGTCTTTGCATGGCTTGGTATGTGTAGCTCGCTCGGTGCTTGATAAATTCTCAGTGCTCGATTGTCATCTCAGTTGCCTTTACCGACTATGTCTCCTACATTATACTTACTTACAACTTTGGTTACATTCACTGATATATGACTTTGTAGAAAACTAATGACAACAAAATTAGTTTAGGAGTAACAATCTCCCCCTTTGACATTAGTTTAGCATTTCGTAAAAAACTTCAAAGTCATCAAAATTTTCAAAACTTCAAAAAATTATGACTCCTCCTTTCATAATTATCCTCATAATTTTAATACTTATATCTCCCTTATGTAAACATACCTATCCATATTTACATATCAGACTATCCTTATGTATCCCCATTTTTTGACAAACATGCCAAAACAATACTTACTTATTCTTATAATCTTCCAGAGATATCTTGTCAAAAATGTGTTTAAACTTAGTCTTTACATCAACTAGGGATTCCTCCCATGTATCCTTCAGTGTTTTCATAACAACAAGTTGTGTAGAAACATCAACTGCCATACCAGAAATAGTGTCCAATGAACTACAATCGAGAGTAGCAACTAAATCTTTGGCTTTCTTCAAATGATTTTGCATTGACTCCATGTGGGGAATAAGAAATGTTTTCAGCGCAAGGAGTTCCATCCTTAGTTTGTATTCTTCATTTCTTATCTCTTCTTACCTTCCCATTAAATTTTAGACCTTTTAGTAATAGGCCTATAGAGATCCAGGCTCGGTTATGATCTTTAGCTGCTCGGCAAGCTCTTGTTCAATAGATTCCTCTTTCTCCTTGATATCCTTAATGAATTGGGAAATGAAACATAATTAATGAAATAAAAAAATAATATCAGACAACTTTTTCTCTATGTCAGTACATGCCTTAGAAAGAGATACCTTATCTAGTGCAATGTTCTTCAAAATATCTTCTATCAGTTTTAGTTCCATGCTCTTTTGATGAACTTTCATCATGTAGTCGCTTGTGTTTTTGTTTGGTTCTCACACTTGTTGAATCCACTTGATTAAGGAGACTTGACTTTTCATTTATAGTAGCATATGATACAATATCCTAGAGTACGTCTTTGACATCTTCCAATTTAGCAGATTTTCTTCTCTTTTGCAATAGGGTACTTTGGTCATCTTTCTGTTGAATCAAAGCTGTATATTTAGATAGTTCCCTTAGTTTAAGTGTAGAGATGTCTAGCTATGGTACAATGATTGGTTGGCTTAGTTCAATTTCCTTTCTCTTTTTGTATTTATTCATCTTGATCAACATTATCTCACCAGTATATAATTTTGTGGAATGTGATGCCTTTAATTCATCAGATGTGGTCTCTGTAGCATCAAATACACTTTCAAATTTTATTTCTTCTTGATTTTCTTTACCTTTAGTTACAGGTGGCTCTTCTTTCTGTTCCTCTTGCTTTTCTTCAGTTTTTTCATCTGTATTTTCTTCTGTATTTTCTTATGTCTTCTCTTCTATCTTCTGTTCTTTCTGTTTGTCCTCGGTCTTGTCCTTTTCTTGATCCTTTGGAAGTTCATTGAATTGCTCTTATTTTAGTGCGGTTTTCTCGGTATAAGGTTCCTTGGTATTCTATTTTGTGTTGGGCTTGGTGGCCTTAGGCTCCTCGGTTTCTCTGTGTTCTATTTTTTAGGTGGTTTGGTTCCTTTCTCCTCAATCAATCATCAATCATATTTTGATGATTACTGGAATATTTTGAAAATACAACCATCAATCATATTTATAGGGAAGGAAATGGGAAGGTAGAAAATATTTCAAACCTTGGTGTAGATGGTCAAAATCTCAGAAAAATAAGTAATAGATAGGGATTGAGAGTCAGTAATAACCAATAATGCTCTTGGAATCAAATACCCCAGAGTAAAAGTTGAAATCACTTTTGGACTCAAAATATTATTTCTCAACAAACAGATTGCAATGGAGGAAGGAAAGTTAAACTAAATGTCATAGCCAAATGAAGAAACAAATCAAATTTAGATCAATATGAAGGAATCATAGATTTGGATGCAGTCAGTAATAGCAGAAGAAAAATAGAATTAGATATCATTAATTGAGTCTTGACTGTGAAAAGAGTTTAATAGGTATTGTATATAAATGTTGTAAAGATTTTTTGTAGAATTCGATAGCAACTTCAAGTATGTTATTTATTTATTAATTAAAATTGTCGATATTATAATAGGATGCAAGAAAGGCATCATGGACTATGCTATTAAATGTAAACAATATTAGCCGAAGGTTTGGATAATAGACTCTTTATATATATATATAATAAATTGTATGAATTTAATAGAGTAAATGTTTGAAGGATCTATCAGTATAAATTCCAAGATAAGACTATTCCAAATTATAAAGTAGAAGAATAATGAGTTAACTGGAATTTTTTTTGGCAGGTAATTGTGTGAGAGGATGAAGGGTTGTGGATAGGTAATTTTGTGAGAAGAAATGGCTTCTATATGGAGACATGAAGATGGAATTCTTATTATATGGGGATAAATTAATTTTGAAGATTGAGATGTAAATGTGGTGTCATCTTAAAATTTAAATGTGAGAAAATAGGGATGTAGATTATGAAGGGATAAATTTAAGACATTTCTAAACGGGTAGAAAGAGTACCCTAAAGATGTATTTTAAAATCGAAAGCATTGTCATGCTACTTTAAAAAATAGGGGGATCGATACATTATGGAGGTGGAAAGTTTCTCTTTTATGATAGAAGTGGTTTTATAGAAAAATCCATATTAACATATGGTTATCTGATGATATGTCAGATTAAATTGGTGATCATTGGAGTTGTGGAGTAGTAATTATGGAGCATTTTTGTGAAGTTTTAGTGGATTGAGGGGAAGAAAATTGGTAGGAGCAATTCAAATAATAAAGTATTTAATGCATGAAAAGATATCTAAATAATTGAAAATAAAGAAGTGGAATAAGAAAAAGAGTGTCCCACAAGCTATTCAAAAGGACACCTTGAATTTCAATGGTAGCCACTAAAATAGATAAAGACATCTTTTGTAGAAATCAAAACTGATCTAAATTTAGTATGAAAATATGTATGTCAAAAGTAATAAAGATGAAGCGAAGCCAAATTCTAACTTAGCCAAAAAATTAGTGGATAATTTGTGTAATGCCCCGCTAGGGAACCAAGGAGAACTAACCTAAACATGACACTAAGTTAACAGGATAAATTTTTTTTAAATGTTTACAAACAACAATGATAACAATGCGAAAGCAACACAATGGAACACATGACATACACATAAGTAAAAATCATACATAGATAACATTTCTCGAGGATTCCTTGATGTAGAATTACTTAAGCAAAATAATCTACGAATAACAACTAGAAAGAACTAACATGAAGGATACATCATCTGAATCCAATAACATACATCTCATATAATAAGATTACATATACATGTTAGTGTAACCACCTAGATTTGGTCTTCTCTGACCATAGACCCTATTTTCCCTAAGTGTGATCATACCCCCAATTATGTCCAAACAACTCTTCAATCGGCTGGCATAATTCATTCGAATCAGATTTAATCTCCTAAGTGATCTAATCACTAATTTACATTAATCACTTTAGCCATTCAATTCAATTCAATTTCAATCAATTCAAATCAATACCTGGCTAAGGTAATTAATTTAAAGGGAATTAATGGAATCCTATTTATACCTCATCACTTGCAAAATCAATCCCCTAGCCTAAATTATTCAATTTGGCTATAGTCCTAATTAATTATTGCAAAGAAATCAAAAGCTTAAATGATTAATTAAATCCCCATTATGGAGTGAATATGTTATTACAACAATTCATTTCATTAATATTCCCTCTAACCTAACCAATCTCAAATGTCCAACCCTGAGTTCAAACTCATCCCAACCCCTTCTCACATTCTAATTCTTCTTAATTAGCTAATTAACCCTAATTAGCTAATCCCCCCTCCACTCATTCTCTCTCCTCCCATCTCTATCTCCTTAATCACCTAACTTAAGCCTTAGTCCTAATCCTAAGCTACCCTTAAGCTTGTCACATTCCATTAAGGTGTGATTAGGAATTCAACCCTCCCCCTAAAGTCAAAGTTGTCAGGCTTGACTCTAAACCCTCACCCATGCTTGTTAAACCCTCACCCATACCTCATTAATGCTTTCATAAATAAAGCATTAATGGTTCTTACATATTCCTTCCACCACTCCTCATTAATGAGTCTTACACTCTCATTAATGGCAGCCCTTCTAGAGTCTTCTCCCCTTCCTCCATTTCTCCTATAAATAGGATAGATTTTGAGCTCAAATGGCCCTTGATTTTATGAAATATATTGTTGTAATGCTCCTAATTTTGAAGAGTTTATAGCATCCTTATGCTTCCCATATTAGGAGAATTAAAGGAGCAACCTCATGTTGCTCATGTTTTAGGGATTTTAATAGTGCTTTCTAGCTTGTTTCTTAGTTATTTTGTCATTATCTCCATTTCTAGAGCTAGAATGCATGTTTTTGAATCATTTAGATTGCTTTTCATTTGAATCTTCCATTCTTAGGTTGTATTTGTCACTGAAATATGCATAATCTGAGGGCTATTATGTCATTTTTCTTACTCCTAGATAGGACGCAATAGATCAATTTTGGTGATTTCTATGTTCACTAACCCCTTGTTTTCACTAATGCAATGATTTATTTAAGTGTTGTATCTCTTAACAGGTACAAAAATCACACACTCTAGTTAGTAATAACTAAGAGGGGGGGGTGAATCAACGACCTCAAAAATATTCCAATTAATCAACCAAAAACTTAGTACCACAATATTAAGCCTCTAGTTATCTTCTGTCCTACAAGATGAATGCCTTCAAATATACTTATTAAATAACTACTACTCAAAGTGTTCTGTTAAATCTTATTCTTAATGTTTACCGAATAGTAGTCTTTCATTTACCGAAAAATAGTAAATAGCTTAGTGTATACCGATCAATCCACATTAGTTATATGTAATGTAAAACACTAAAGTAATGACTCATAGACACATAGACACATGGATTTTTAACATGGAAACCCTATTAAGGGAAAAACCACTTGGGACCGGTAACCCAAAATTTTCACTCTTCTAAAGTGAACTCGGTAAAGAGCCAACCATGTTAAAGGTTACAAACAAATTGTTAGGTGTGACCTTGTTAGAGGATTTAAAATATTAGTTTGTCACCTGATATCGGGCATCTCTATGCTACCTTCTATGACTAAACCCTGGTTTGTCAAATGGTATCTAGCATCTCATGCTATCTTCATGATCAAAAAATTTGATACTCCTTGAGATGTATCTCAATATAGAAATGATCTTTAAATCACGCTCGGTTAAGAGACTTTATGAATCAATAGTTAATCTGAAACAACAAATGATCTGTTCACATATACAACTTATACTTGTAGATGTTTAGATCTATTTTAATCTCATTAAACCATTCTGATCAATATATCTTTTCAATACCTTTGCTCCACTTTTGTTTATGCTCGGTGATGCTGTTCTCTGTTGCTTGGTGTCTACAGAAATCTTTAGCTCTTTCCTTAGCTTGATTGATCAGGACTGTATTAAGTTGTTCTTCATTAGTTTCTCTCCAACATCCTATTTTTCATTCACTTCCCTTAATTCATAATGATTTAATTTGTCTCTTTATAGACATGATATCACCATTTTTCTCTTCTTGATTTTCTTGTTCTTGGCGTGATCCTCAATCTTAGCCAATCTTGATTTAAAGAATAAATCATGTTTTATCTCATAGAAATCTTCTTTCCAACTGGACAAAACAACTTTAAATCCTTTACTTATCTCTGGATTTATCTTGTCAATGAAAACAATGATAACAACTAGTTAAGTCTATATTTAGCTCTGCCAGCTAGATATTTTGTCATTTCTGAACCCCAGTTAACTTTGGTGTTTTAACTCTTTGATAGCTTCAATCAACACTTCAGTTCTCCTCAGGTTTCTCCATCGGTGTTGACTGCCCGTTAGGGTTTTCTGTCCTTCGGGCTTTACTGCAAAGTTCTACTCATCAGTTAACACTATAATTCTGGCCGTCGGTAATGCTTTTGATTCTGCTCTTTGGTAATGCTCATCGGTTTCTTTTCTTAGGCATTTATGCGACTTAACTTTTGGTGATCTTTTTCCATCGGGTTCCACTAGCCGTCGGTATTTGTAGTCACTTAGTGAATGCTTGTCTTTTATTCATTACTGAAAGCATAATCTTTATCTCTCTGATTCTCTAAAGTCTTTGAAACTTTGATTATAACTGATTATATTATATCAAGTTGACATCAATGACAATACAATCCATTAATTAATTTAATGTCTTACATTATCTCTTTGTATTTTGGTGATCAACTTAACATCTTCAAACATTCAATCAGTTACATGTCATCAATCTCTCCCTTTGGCGTTGATGGCAACACACTACATTATCACACTATATTATTACTAATACAATATAAAATATAATAGTTTCATCAATCTTTCCTATTGTAACTATTACAAAAGTCTGGCTCTCAGTAAGCTCATATAGCTTAGATTTGTTTCTTGTAGAGTGGGTTTCTTCAATCTTGAATCCCTTCATTGGATAGATGTAGTAGCTTCTATTTTTGTTTTTGATATGTGCACTACCTTGAATGTTCCTCTTCTTGATAATCTCTTTTTACTTTGACAGCAATCTCTCCCTTTGTATGAACTCTCTCCCTTTGTCACTTCTCTCCCTTAGATGGATATTTCATATGTAATCAATCTCTCCCTTTGAATATTGATTAGCTCTTCCTTTTGATTCTTAGGAACTTCTCTTCATGGTTACTGATATAGTCTTTTCTTGATAATGAGATCATCTCTCCCTTAGAATAATGAGAATCTCTCTCCCTTATGATTCCTGATAATGAGATAATCTCTCCCTTTGACAACAATGCCAAACAATGCTTCTATATCATCTTCCATCACTTTATATAATATATTCCTTGAATTTCCCTATCCATCAACAATACAATGTCTCTGGTGTTTGGTGCAGATTTGTACCTTGCTGTGTATAGATGTATCTGTTGTTGTTCATTTTGGTGCTTGCATCAACATGAATGATCTTCTGATTGTGTGTAGTCTGATGAAGCCTCCTAGTCGGCTTACTGACTGATAGACAAGGGTTATACCCCTAGTCTCTATCTCAAGTACTCAAATGTATATTTTGGTAAGAGCTTGGTGAATATATTAGCTAATTATTCCTTTGATTGAACATGTTCCAGTATCACCTCTTTTTCTTGCACTTGTTCTCTTAACTAGTGATACTTGATAGCAATATTCTTAGTCTTAGCATGCATGACTAGATTCTTAGAAATGTTAATTGCACTGGTATTATCACAATATATAATCACTGGTTCAAGGATCTTCATATTCATACCTTCCAACAACTGTTTGATCAATGCAATATTGGAGCAATTTCCAGTAGCAGCCACATATTCTACTTCTGCAGTAAACTGAGAGATGCATCCTTGCTTCTTACTGATCCATGTAACAAGTCTATCACCCATGAAGAATGCTCCTCCAGTTGTTCTCTTTCGGTCATCAATATTTCCAGCCCAATCAACATCTGTATAGATTTGTAGCTCAAATTTTCCTTCTCTTTTATACCATAAGCCATAGTCCTCGGTGTTCTTTAGATATCTCAGAATTCTCTTGACAATAGTCATATGTGATTCTTTGGGATTAGCAGAGAATCTTGCAACTATTTCAACTGCATTTTCTATATCTGGTCTGGTATAAACAACATACATTAGTTTTCTAATCATTGATCTATACAAGGTCTGATTTACCTCATTTGATTTGTCTTCTTTTTTCAGCTAACATCTGGTAGCTATAGGTGTTCCAACTGGCTTGGAATCTTCCATTTTGAATATCTTTAGCACTTCCTTGATGTATTTGGACTGAGTGATATATATGACTGCATCTTGTTGAAGAATCTATAGACCAAGAAAGAATTTGATCTCCCCAAACATAGACATTTCAAATTCTTTGCTCATTTCTTTAGCAAATGATTTGCATAACATTTCATTTCCCCCAAAAATGATATCATCAACAAAAATTTCAGCAATCAAAATATTACCATCGGTATCTTCTTTTAAGTATAGATTGCTATTTTCAGTTGTTCTTACAAATTCAATGCTAATGAAATAGGAGTGAATTATTTTATACTAGGCTCTAGGTTCTTGTTTCAATCCATACAAAGCTTTATGAAGTCTACATACCATGTTCCTCTTGTCTAGATCAACAAACCCTTTTGGTTATTCAATGTATACCACTTCTTCCAGTATTTCATTTAGGAATGCAGATTTGAAATCCATCTGGTATAGAATCCTTTGAATGCAACATAAGAAAGTAATATTCTTACTCCTTCTAGTCTAGCAATGGGTGCAAAGGTTTCTCCATAATCAATACCTTCTTCTTGTGCATACCCCTTGTATACTAATCTTTCTTTATTTCTTGTGACTTCTCCATTCTCATTCAGCTTGTTTCTGAATATCCATTTGGTACCGATGATATTCTTGTCATCTGGTCTCAGTACTAGTGTCCATGTACTATTTTTCTCAATCTTTTCTATTTCTTCATTCATAGCACTGACCCATTCTTCATTTTCAAGTGCAGTATTAACAGATTTAGGCTCAAAATCACAAAGTAAACATCTAGTGTTTAGTGACTTACTTCTTGTTCTCATTCCAACCTTCTTGTCTCCTATGATTTGATTCTGTGGATGATGTCTTCTAACATACTTGGTAGGTTTCAGTTAGAATCTTTGTCTATCATTCTGATCATCTTCTTGACCTTCGTTCTAATCTCCATCGCTTGGTACATCATCTTGATTATTATACTGATTTTTGGTAATTGTATCCTGATGCTCGGGTGCAATGTTCTATTGCTCAGGAGCGATACACTTGCTCAGGTAGAGTGTTAGGTTCTTTAGTATAAAAAAACTTGTTGTAGTCATCTAGTTCTCTTCTGATTTCTTTATCATTCTTTTCTGTAAATTCATCTATCTTTACATTTGCACTTTAATGATGTTGTTAGCTGACTTGTTAAGACACTTATAAGCCTTACTTTTGGTGGAATGCCCTAGAAAGATACCTTCATCACTTTTGGAGTCAAAATTTCCATTTCTATCATCCTTCAAAATATAACATTGACTACCAAAGATTATGAATTAACTTACATTGGGTGTGTAACCATACCAAAGCTCATAGGGTGTCTTCTTTGTGTCCTTCAATTTTAATTTGTTCAATGTGTAGACAATATTACTGACAGCTTCCCTCCAGAAATTTTGAGCGATGCTTTTCTCAATCATCAATGTTCTTGCACAGTCAACAATTGATCTATTTCTCCTTTCAGCAATTCCATTTTGTTGTGGTGTTCTCGATGCAGAAACATGTCTTTTAATTCCATGCTCATTATAGAAATTAGTGAATTCATCTAAAACAAATTCCCCTCCTCTATCTGACCTTAAGCATTTCAATTTCTTATCTCTTTGTTTTTCTACCATAACCTTATACCATTTAAACATCATAAATGCTTCTAATTTATCTTTTAAGAACATTACTATCATCATTCTATAATAATAATCAACAAAGATAATGAAATACCTATCTCTATAGTAACTCTTTGTCCTCATGGGTCCACATAGATTAGTATAGACTAATTCTAGAATTGCATTATATGTATGGGTTTTACTCTTGAAACTAGACTTTGTCATCTTACCTTTTTGACAGTTCTTGCACATGATATGCTCAGGCTTTGACATGCTCGGTAAGCCTCTAACATTCCTTTTATTGCTTATCTTTATCATGTTGTCAAAATTCACATGACACAATATTTTGTGCCACAACCATATGTCTTCATTTCTAGCCATTAAACAAGTGGTTTTAATGGCATCAAGATAGAAAAGGTTACCTTTTTCTACTCACCAATTCCAGTCAACCTTCCTGATTGATTGAAGATCTTTGCCTTATTATTTTCAAATGCTATTCGGTGACCTGTATTGTTCAGCTGTGAAACACTTAATATATTATTATTCAATCCTTTTACCTAGTAAGCATTTTCACATTTGATCGGGTTATTCAACATTATGGTTCCTTTACCTTCAACTGGACAAGGGGTGTCATTACCCATTCTTACTGAACCACTATTATAGTATTCAAAAGTTTCAAAAAAAATCTTATCACCAGTCATGTGGTGAGTGCAGCCACTATCTATGATCTAGACATCATTCTTACTAACCTTAGATATGAGTGCATTTTCTACATATCTTTCTTCTTCTTTGTCTAAGTCATCTTTCATGGTTACAAATACCATCTCAATGTCTTCTTCAGATTTGGTGTCAGTATCATTATCTCTATTCTTAGCTAGGTAACAAGCTTTCTTTCATTTGTCCTTGTAGTCTCAGGTATCTCTTCTTTTAGTTTGTCAGTTGTTTCAGTAATCTCTGTTATCACCTTGGTCAAACTTCTTTTCATATGTTCTGTCATTACTTTTGTCATCTTTTCTTCTATTAGGACATCTTGCAACAAAGTGTCCAACCTCTTTACAATTAAAATATACAAGTGGTAATTTACCTTTGTATCTACCTTTACCTCTCTGTAGTCTTCTTTCCATTAGTGCTTCAATCTCATCAAGTCCTTGATCCTCATTATCACTTTCACTATCATTCCTCATAGTGTGTTTATGACTTGACTTACTTATTTTCAAAGAAGATTTGAATGCAGATTCTATAGATGGTAAGACACTATTATCAAAGTTATTCATCTCAAATGAAATCAGTCTACCAATCAGACTATCTAGAGTAACGGTATTGTTTGCAACTGCTCTCATTTCTTGAATAGTAGAAACTCTAATAGCATATAAGGTAGTAAGGTTCTTAAGATTTTACTTACCACTATCGCCTCTTCAAGTACACCTCCAACTCCTCGGATAACATTGACTACCTCTTTTATTATGCAACTATACTGAGTGATATTTTCTCCTTCTTTCATCCTTAGGTCATCAAACCTCCCTCTTAGGTTTTCTGCCTTGGCTCTTAGTACATTAGCATCTCCTCCATGTACCAACTTCAACTTATCCCACATTTTCTCTGCAGAAGTGTGGGTTTTGACATCATCAAACTCAACATCGGAGAGTGATAAGGCAAGTTCTATCATCATGCAATTATGCTCATGCTTTTCTCTTAATTTCTCAAGAGTATGAGGACCTATAGGAAACACATATTCAGTATCAAGGTGTTGAGTAACATCATTACCAATACCTGATAGGTGGATTCTTATCCTTCTTTGCCATAATGAAAATTTATCTTTATTCAACTTGGGCACATCTTGTTTGTTCATCTTGTGATATTTTTCTTGAGTTGTTAAACTCCCTTTCTAAGCACACAAGCTCTGATACCAATTGTTAGTAATAACTGAGAGGGGGGGTGAATCAGTGGCCTAAAAAATATTTCAATTAATCAACCCAAAAACTTAGTACCACAATATTAAGCCTCTAGTTATCTTCAGTCCTACAAGATGAATGCCTTCAAATATACTTATTAAATAGCTACTGCTCAAAGTGTTCTGTTAAATCTTATTCTTAATGTTTACTGAATAGCAATCTTTCATTTACCAAAAAATAGTAAATAGCTTAGTGTATACGATCAATCTAGATTAGTTATGTGTAATGCAAAACAATAAAGTAATGACTCATAGACATATTGACACATGGATTTTTAATGTGGAAACCCTATTAAGGGAAAAACCACTTGGAATCGGTAACCCAAATTTTTTACTCTTCTAAAGTGAGCTCGTTGAAGAGCCAACTATGTTAAAGGTTACAAACACACTGTTAGGTGTGACCTTGTTAGAGGATTTAAAATATTAGTTTTTCACTTGATATCGAGCATCTCTTTGCTACGTTCTATGACCAAACCCTGGTTTGTCAAATGGTATCTGGCATCTCATGCTATCTTCATGATCAATCTTTTTGATACTCCTTAGGATGTATCTCAATATAGAAAGGATCTTTAAATCCCAGTTCATTAAGAGAGTTTCTAAATCAATGGTTAAACTGAAATAGTAAATGATCTATTCACATTTACAACTTATACTTGCAGATTTTTAGATCTATTATAAGCTCATTAAACCATTCAGATCAATATATCTTTTCAATATCTTTGCTCCACTTTTGTTTCTGCTCGGTGATGTTGTGCTTTGTTTCTCGGTGTCCACGGAAATCTTTAGCTCTTTCCTCATCTTGATTGATCAGGACTGTATGAAGTTGTTCTTCATCAATTTCTCTCCAGCATCCTGTTTTTCATTCATTCCCCTTAATTCATAATGAATTAAGTTGTCTCTTTATAGACATGATATCATCGTTTCTCTCTTCTTGATTTTCTTGTTCTTGACGTGATCTACCATATTAGCCAATCTTGATTTAAAACATAACTCCTATTTTATCTCATAGAAATATTCTTTCCAACTAGACAAAACAACTTTAAATCCTTTACTTATCTTTGGCTTTATCTTGTTGATGAAAACAATGAGAACAACCAGTTAAGTCTATATTTAGCTCTTCCAACTAGATATTTTGTCATTTTTGAACTCCAATTAACTTCAGTGTTTTAACTCTTTGATAGCTTTGGTCAACACTTCAGTTCTCCTCGGGCTTCTCTGTTAGTGTTGACTATCCATCAGTGTTGTCTGTCCTTAAGGCTTTACTGCAAATTTTTTCTCGTTGGTTAATAATGTAATTTTGGCCATCAGTAATGCTTGTGATTCTTCTCTTTGGTAATGCTCTTCAGTTTCTTTTCTCGGGCATTACTGTGACTTAACTTTTGATGATCTTTGTTTGTCGGGTTCCACTAGTTGTCGGTGTTCATAGTCACTTAGTGAATGCTTGTATTTTATGCATTACTGAAAGCATAATCTTTATCTCTCTGATTCTTTCAAGTCTTTGGCACTTTGATTATAACCGATTAGATTATATTAAGTTGACATCAATGAAAATACAATCCATTAACTGATTTAATGTCTTGCATTATCTTTCTGTATTTCGGTGATCAACTTAAAATCTTTAAATATTCAATCAGTTACATGTCATCAATACATCTGATACCCAAGGTATACAACCTAATCAACATCCATTGCACAAGTCGTAGGGTATGTAATAATACATAATAAAGAAATACAATACATCCTCCAAAGGATGATTACCAATATCCACATATGGTACAAGTATACAACTCATGAAACTAAACAAGTCTCCAAAAGACTAAGAAGAAAGAATTGCAACAAGGATCATCCAAGCATGAAGAAGAACTATCGGATCTCAATGGTAATAAGAATTACTACCACCTGACTGTGTGGAACCAAAGGTCCACTCCCACCGTGCTGAGGAGATAATAACAGGCCCACTCATACAGGTATACAACAAGAAAGAAACCATCAAAGGTATATATGACATCATACATAACAACATAGGAAGATCCTAGAAGCTTTATAAATCACAATAAGGATTTCTACACAATACTAGAGGTAACCGACACATGTAGGATAACCTAAGTTGTATATAGGGAAGTGTCATCACATAAGTCTACCCTTGAGTTACCCTAGTAGTCCCTCTTGGACCCAAGCCCCCAAGTGACTCTATGTGGCCTAGTAATCCTTTCCTGAAGACAAGGATCCTAACTCTCCCATCCTAGCATGTAATAAACTCAAGGCATGGGTAGAGGCTCAGTTATCTTATTAGTACATTTTAAAACCCCTTAATGTTTCATATTTTCACTTATTAAGTAACTTGCCAATGAGATACCCTAGTAACCCCTTAGGGCCCAGGACCCATTGCAAGCCACTTCCCCTCTATACACTTAGTTAACGTAGCCTAGGCTCATAACCAAAAATATGAAGGTAATACATAAATCTCAAATTGTGTCCTACCCATACAGGAGCACATAGGTTCTCAATAACCATAATAAGTGAAAGTACCCTCACGGAACCATAAAGTACAACATAACCAAATCAGGTTGGGTATAAGAAATCAGGACCATGACAACATCACAAAAACATACACTAAAATCATATAAGATTCCATGAAGAAAATAAAACCCCAAAACCTCTGGTTTTTCATCCTAAAGGTCATCTATCCCAAACAGATACCCAAAGACGAAAACATCCCGTACAAGGAAAGCATACATAGTTTGTTTTCAATAATCACTCAAAACACAACATGGCATAATAAATGCATTTCAGAAAACACTAATCAATCATCATGATAGCATAAAGATATTTACATGTTTAAAAAGACCTAATTCAAAATACAATAATAACATAATTACAACGTTGAGATGGCATTGTGATAAACAAATTTATAACATCCTATTATGCAAATTCGTCTAGTATTTAAAATTACTAACCAATTATAATTAAATCTCAAATGAAAGTACACATTAAGTCCACTATAAGATAATTTATAAAATTTCACCTATATAAATTAACCTATTTAAATAATTATTAATTCGACTATAATTACAAAAATTATGCCAGGATAGGTGTAACACTACTAATCGACATTAATATTGATCATCCAAAAATGATGCTATTATGCCTATTATGGTCCAAATTTAAATTAAACTAATTTAAATTGATTTTAAATAATACTCATTTAGAAACCATTAATAAACTAATAATTATTAAAAAATTTAATTAAACTAAATAAGAAAAATCAATTAAACTAAATTTAAATAACATTAACTAAACTAAATTTAATTAATACTAAACAAATTAAATTTAAATAGTATTAAATAAACTAATTTAAATAATATTAAATAAATTAATTTAAATAAACATATTAAATAATGTATTAAACAAAACACATATAATAATTAAATTGTTTTTTTTACAAATTAACAAAAAAACAATAAATTAAAAAAAAAAACATTTATTATGGGGGAGGGGAGTGTGCCCCCCAAACCCCCGCGACACATGCCGCTAGGCAAAGGGAGCTGCTGCCGGCAGTTGGCTTCCCTTGGAGTGGTCGTGCTGCCTACGGCAGCGCGGGCCCCCTTGGGGAAGCCTCTACCGTAGTAGCAGGCTGCGCGGGCCGGCTAGTGTACAGCCGACGCAGTTTTCTGCATGGGGTGGTGGGGTCAGCCCCCCTCCAACAAAACTTTTTTTTTTTTTTTTATGAATTTTTTTTCCTTAAAAAATTTAAAAACTCATTTTCTTTTAAAAGCAACTTGGTTTAATTTTTTTTTAAAACTAATTTATGAAAATGGAAATATTAAAAAGACTCGTTCTTTTTGTTATTTTTCTAACTTTTGTCTTTTCTGGGCATGTTTTAATTAACTGGTGAATATTTCTTTAATCCACTGTATTTTTTCAAAAAGCCCTTTTTTTCAACAATTAATTTCTCCAAAGAGATTAATTTGCTAAGGGGGATTTATTTTTTCCTCTACTATAATCTAACAAAATTTTAACAACATAACCTTACTATGCTAAATTATGTTTTTCTCTAAAAATTATGGATCTAGGGTTTCAAGAACACCCAATTCAAGAATAACAACAAATAACTCCTAATCAAGGAAATCCAATCCAACAAGCACAAAGAAGACAAATTTTTTTACCAAGAATTGAAATCAACAAAGGGATCACAAACCCTACCTTAGATCTAATGCAAGAAACAGAGAAATTATGCCTTTGAACACACACAAGCTCTCCCAAAAACCTCCAAAACCTGTTATGAACAAATGAGAAGAGAATTCTCCTAAAGAGAATCAACTTCCCCCAAACATGAAAACCCTAATGACAACACACCAATCAATCTCTAAAAGACTCAACTCAAAAGTGAAAGAAAATAATAATTATTAATTAAAAATATCCCTTTAATTGTGAAACTCAACTTTGACTCTTTAAAACAACTTGCCTTTTGAATTCAAACTCCAATTTCAATAATTAACTTGCACATGTAATTAATTAAATAATATATTAAATAGATTAAATATTCAAAGCATAATCTTATCCATGCACTCAAATATTTAATTATTTAATAAAGCATAAAAGCTAATATAACTCCAATTTCCAATTAAATACTTGATTAAATCTAAATATTCCATATTTGTACTTTAATTAATTTTCTCAAATTAAACATAGGTATTTAATTTAATTTTCAATTAATTAAATACCCTATATTTAATAATTAATTCCAACAATATTCAATTTCATAAATAACATGATAAATCACACAATATCAATGCACTCAACTGAAATCAATAAAATCAAACTCAAACACACTCGAGGATGGGATCCACAAATTTACGTCAACTAGACGAATATGGGTAGGGTATTCAAATTGATACTCGTCCAATACTTATGACAATTAGGTTTAGGGTAGGATTTAGGCCTGAATACTATCTCCCCTCTCTTACCATTGAGATATTATGATAGGGCATGCTCACTCTTGCCAATTCAGGGAAGACGTAGCCCGATACCTGCAAACCTGTAATCACAAAGACAAACATGCATGCGTATATATATAGAAAACAATGGTTGAGACCAGTTTATCGTGTGGATCTCACCAAAAAAAGTAACTATGACTATGTTCCATACCATATCGAGCACATCAAACAGTAATGCAAAACATACAAATGATCCATATGCATACAGAAATAGGGTCAGTATTGTTAGAAAACCATAATCCAAATGAAATCCTAACATGTACATAAGCATAATGAAATAACCATAAATCACATGTACACAAAAGATATAACATACTAAGCAATGGATCAATAATATAATGATATGCAATACATAAATATCCTCAAGATCAACTGAAATAAACTACACATACATAAAGAAAGATCTAAAAGAGTTTGGCAACTGAAAACTAAAAAGCAAACTAAGGGGTGGATATTACAAGTTGGATTAAAGGCTGTCAAGAAGAGTATATTTGATGTTATTTTGAAATCCTTTTTACATATATTTTGACATCTGTTCTTTTATTCCATATTTTCATTCTCTCTCCATATTTATGAGAAGAGTTTTCTTAAACAAAGAGTCGACCATTCATATAAGTCGACCATTCTTTTTTTTTTTTTTCAAACATCAAGTTGAAAAGACGTGAAAGGTGAAGGATCTTGGTAGCATTATAGTGGTGGAAAGAAGTAGGATTTTATATGCTTCAAGTGAGTTTCTTCTCATCCTCTTTTGTTTATCAAAAAGGATGTAGGAACAGATTTCTAGGGCTTTATTTGAGGGACTAGTAGTGGTTTGATTCATTCAAAATGTATAATGGAGTCCCCCATTCTCTTCAAGATTGAGAAACCCAAAGGACAAGTAGCTTTTCTAGGGGTTGGGACTTATCATAGAATGTAATAAATCCTTATAGACCAACATATCATGTTGGTAAAAAATATTCTAGGTATTCTAGAGAGGAATTTCATCACAAATAAAAATAATTATAGGGTCAACACAAAGATTCCAATGGTTTTTCTAGCCATCCTATTTCATGTGGGCTTAATTTTGGATGATATCAGTTTTGGTTACTGATCATGCTGTTGATATTCATGTTTTGTCACTGATGTCAACATATATTTCTATGGAGAAGACAGACTAGATACTTAACTAGAAGGAGTGTACAGACACTGTACAGATGATTCAGAATGATCAAAGTTAGATTTATGTAGAAGGATGTGTTCTGACCTTATTCCTAAGGTCGCTTGGTTCTATGTTACATACTGTGGATGTTACAGTTGATTTAGTGAAGACTGGTTCTCTGGACTATAACTGTGATTCTGGGCAGAGAAGGTCTCTGTGTTTCAAGTATATCTTTCTAGCAAAGATATTTCAGAACTTGTGAGCTTACTGATGCGCAACCAACATATGGTAGGGTAATGGGTTGAGTTTGATTGTTTTTTGGATATTGATGACATCATTTGTGGCATTTATTTTGGAGAAGACCTATTTCCTGGCTGACTTTCGACATGTAGCGTGTGAAATTAATTGTGAGCATGAATTACAAATCTGAAAGTATATGTGATGGATTGTAAATAATGTATACTTGTTATAGATACTGTGTGTATCTTAGCAAAGGGATATGTAATAATTTGTATGATGGAAAGCCTTAATTGGCCGACCTAGTTAATTATGTATTAGGAAATCTTAACTACCTGACCTATTGAATTATTTTAAGAGGGTATATATGAATGATAATTTATTGTGGAGAAATGTGAAAGAGAGAGATAAGGATAAAAGAGGTGTGGAAGCTATGGAGCTTGTTGACTGCTGGATACAAAGCAGAGTTGATACTTCATTAGAACTTACCAAGCAAAGACAGTTTCTATCAGACAGTTCACTGGAATGTGTATTTGCTTTATACACTTGATTCAGATTGTAAATCCTTGAGGGTGGCTTTAACCTTCTTTGGGCACTATGCCTTGGCAGTGAGCCTACTATTTTCTTTGACTCCTAACAGGGTCTGTCTCCTAACAGGGACTATGTACTGTAATGTTGTAATAAGCTCCTAACAAGGCTAATATCTTTTAACAAGGATACTATACTCTCAGTACATTATTTGTGGGTGTTAATTCCCATCGGGATTTTACCTTTAATAGGGTTTCCTTGACAACAAATATTATGTTATGGTGTTGGAAATTACTGTGTTATCATTTACATTTGCAGATTTGATTTATAAACTTTAAAGTTTAATAATCTAGATTACAACTGATTCACCCCCCCTCTTAGTTTTCTTGTGGAGTGTTATTCCTACCAATTGGTATCAGATCTATTGGTCCTCAGAGAGAAAGTTTAATAGCTTGAGGTGATCCTGAAGATGACTTACTACAGGAAGGATAGTCCAAAGTTTGATCCTAAAAAATTTGACAGTTGGCAGAAGAAGATGAGAACATATTTTCTATATCTGGGAATTGATTACTAGATGATAAAAAAGAAGGAAAAGATAGCGACTGAGGATGAATTAGAGAAAGCCACTAAAGATCAAAAGAAGTTATTCTCATGCAATATGGTTGCAAGGGAATCATTGATCAGTGCACTATCAGAAGGAGATTTTACTGAAGTAAAGGACTTGGACTCTGCACATGAATTCTGGACAAGATTGGAAGCACTATATGTTGGAGACAAGTTTACAAAGCAAGCAAAGTTACAAAACTGGAAGACAAAGATGGAATCACTGAAGATGAGAGAAGATGAGAACATCGGAGCATATGGACAAAGAATTACTAAAGTGGTTACTGGTATTAGGAACTTATAGTGAGGAAGAAGTGATTGAAAAGATACTCAAATCTTTGACACCTTCATATAGAACTAAGGTTCAGGCTATAGAGGAGATCATACCTTTAACACCGAACTTCACCAGAGAGATGTTGATTGGAAATATAACTACATTTGAAGCCACAGAATTGGGAGACACTTTACCTAAGGTTGAGTCAATATTCAAAGAAACCATGCACAAAAGAAAAAGAATCTTACCTGGAAACGCAAGCACAAGCAGTAGTGACCTAAGAGAAGAACTTGGAACCTTTGCTGATGAATGGGAACAAATACAGGAAGAAGAAAGGAAGCTAGATGAAGTTGTGGCACTGATTGCTAGAAGAGAAAACAGAGGTAAGGGTAAGTTTGAGGGAAAATTACCTTTGAAATATTTTTTGTGTAACAAGATCGGTCATTTTGCATCTAGATGTCCTACAAGATTTCCAAAGCACAAACCTAAGTTTTTCAAATCTAAATTCTCAAAGGACAAAGAATGTTATTATGAAAGTGAGGGTATATCTGATGATGAGGATGGTGACTATGATGAAATTGGATTTATTTCTATTAAGGATGATGAACCTATGCATGAAGAAAAATCCTTAGTATCCCAAGTTGAAAAGAAATATGAATGGGTCATAGATAGTAGTTGTTCACACCATATGACTGGAGATAAAACAATTTTGTGAGTTTAAATAGACATGATGGTGGTGTTATTAGATTTGGTGACAATAATCCTAAAATTATTATTGGAATTGGATCTATTTCTTTGGATGAAAAGACTAACACTGACAATGTACTACTTATTGATGGACTTAAGCACAATTTGTTGAGTGTTGGACAACTAGTGGACAAGGGTTATCAACTGAACTTCATCAATGGAAAATTCTCTATCAAGAGTAAAATAGGAGACTTGATAGCATCTGGTACTAAATCGAGAGGTAATGTATTTAAATTGAACACATCTGAAGCTTCTTGTTTTATTTCAAAGGTTGATGACAGTTGGTTATGACACAGAAGATTTTGTCATGTTAATTTTGATAACATTGTGAGGAAAGTATGACAAAAGCAGTAAGAGATCTACCTAGAATATTAAATTCATCTAACACTATGTGTAGAGAATTTATTATGGGGAAACAGAATAGAAGCACATTCAAGAGAAAAGCTTATTCAATAAAAGGGAAGCTAGATCTAGTGCATACAGATCTGTGTGTTCCTACAAGAAATATATCATACTATGGTGAAAGGTATTTCATAATTTTTGTTGATGAATTTTCTAGAATGATGTGGGTTACATATTTGAGAGAGAAATTTGAAGCATTTGAAAAGTTCAAGTTATTCAAAGTGAAAGTTGAGAATAAATCTAGTTTAAAGATGAAGTGTTTGAGATCAGATAGAGGAGGAGAGTTTTCATTAGAGTTGTTTAATACATACTGTGAAGAAAATGGAATACATAGATAGACTTCAGCCCCTAGAACTCCATAACAGAATGGGATAGCAGAGCAAAGAAACAAAACCATATTAGATGTTTCAAGGACTATGTTGCTGGAAGGAAATGTGTCACATGTTCATTAGAGAGAAGCAGTTGGCACTGTTGTGTACACATTAAACATAATTCAGATCAGAGAAGGTACAAATAAAACTCCCTATGAATTATGGTTTGATCATGCACCTACTGTGAAATATTTTAGAATATTTGGTAGTAAATGTTATATCAAGAGAGATGATGAGATAAGAAAGTTTGATGCTAGAAGTGATGAAGGAATCTTTCTTGGTTATTCCACTAAGATTAAAGAAAATAAATGTTTCAATTTGAGACTGAGGAAACTAATAGAAAGTGCTAATGTGAGGATAGATGAAAAATTTCAAATTCAGGAAAGAATATATGATTGTGGTCAAATAACAAAAACAAGAGAAGTTTAAGCTGAACCTGAAGGACCCTTAATGATTGAGAATGAGATTGAAGAAGAAGAACATGCCGAAGCTACTGAAACATTGAAGACAGCAAGATATGTTAAGATAAACCATCTTGAAGATAAAATTATTGGTGATGAAAGAAAAGGCATGATGACTAGATCTAGAGTTAGAGATGAGATCTGTTTGATTTATCAAGTTGAACCAAAGACTACTAATGAAGCATGTAAAGATGAATCTTGGACTAAAGCCATGGAAGAAGAACTAGAAAAGATAAAGAAAAACAACAGTTGGGAATTGGTTCCAAGATCTAAGAAAAAAAATGTGATTGGCACTAAGTGGGTGTTCAGAAACAAGATGGATGAGGAAGGCACAGTGGTAAGAAATAAGGCTGGACTAGTATTTAAAGGATACTCACAACAAGAAGGCATATATTATGAAGAAACATTTGCACCTGTTGCTAGATTGGAACCTGTGAGACTATTCCTTGCTTATGCTACACATAAAGACTTCAAAGTGTATCAGATGGATGTGAAGTCAACATTCTTGAATGGTGATCTAGAAGAAGAAGTGTACATTGAGAAACTTGATGGTTTTCCTTTGATAGATGATGAAAACATGGTTTGCAGACCGAAGAAGGCACTGTATGGACTGAAACAAGCACCAAGGGCATGGTATGCAAGACTGGATAAACATCTACTTCATCTTGGTTTCAGAAAAGGTAATGCAGACAAAAATTTGTATTTAAGAAATGATGAAGATGGAATCTTAATTATAGAAGTTTTTGTTGATGATATCATTTTTGGAGGAAATGATAAAATGAGTAAGAAGTTTGCTAAATAAATGGAAAATGAGTTTGAAATGTCAGTGATTGGTGAGTTGAAATTTTTTATTGGTTTGAAAATTAATCAGAGTAAGAATGGAATTTTCATATCTCAAACCAAGTATCTTAAAGAAATGTTGAAGAAATTTGGAATGGAAGATTGTAAACCTATTGGTACACCCATGGTGACAGGGAACAAACTAACTAAAAGTGATGAGACTCAAAGTGTTGGGCAGACTAAGTACAGATCAATGATTGGAGGTCTACAATATCTAACACACACTAGACCATATATTACCAATATAGTTGGAATTGTGGCTTGATATCAGGCCGATCCTAAAGAGACACATTTTACTGCTGTGAAAAGAATTTTAGATATTTGAAAGGAATAGTAGAATATGGATTATGGTATGAAAAATATGATGATTTTACATTGCAGGATTTTATTGATGCTGATTAGGCAGGTAATGTGGATGATAGGAAGAGTATAAGTGGTGGTGCATTTTTCCTTGGAAAAAGGTTGGTTTCTTGGTTGAGCAAGAAGCAGAACTGTATTGCTCAATCTACTGCTGAGTCAGAATATGTTGTTGCTGCAATAAACTGTACACAAGTCATTTGGATGAAACAAATGTTGAAGGATATTGGAATAATTTTCAAAGAACCAGTGATTATCCATTGTGATAACACTAGCACAATGAATATGTCAAAGAATCTTGTAATTCATTCAAAGACTAAATATATTTCCATCAAGTATCATTTCTTGAGGGAGAAGGTAGTAGATAGAGAGATTAAACTGGAGTATATTAGCACCAAGGAACAGATAGCAGATATATTTACTAAACCTTTGCCAAAAGATGCTTTTGAATATCTTAGAGGCATACTTGAGGTGATGCCCCCTCCTAGTGAACACTAAAATGACACAGATACGCATCAGTCTAGTGGATCTTAGAGCTATATCATTCTCTGAACTTGATGTATGGATCTACTCCTTAGGGGGAGTGATCGCGGGAGAATAGTATGGGGTACATTTGGGTGATCTTGCACCTAACTGATTGGACATGAAGACTTGAAAAGGACTACAGAAGACTACATATGAGTTATGGAACCCTTTTCCATTGCTGCCAAAGGGGGAATAAATCTATGTGAAAATTCCTACTATTTTGGGGAGATTTGTGTTGAGGATATTGAGAAGATTGTATTGAGAGAGAGTACTTTTGGGTTGATGCATATGGATTTTCCCATATGTTGCCATCAATGCCAAAGGGGGAGATTGTTGGATGATATCATTTTTGGTTATTGATCATGCTGTTGATATTCATGTTTTGTCACTGATGTCAACATATATTTCTATGGAGAAGACAGACTGGCTACTTAACTGGAAGGAGTGTACGGACACTGTACGGATGATTCAGAACAATCAAAGTTAGATTTATGTAGAAGGATGTGTGTTGACCTTATTCCTAAGGTCTCTTGGCTCTATGTTAGATACTATGGATGTTACATTTGATTTAGTGAAGACTGGTTCTCTGGACTGTAACTTTGATTATGGATAGAGAAGGTCTCTGTGTTTTGGGTATATCTTTCTAGCGAAGATATTTCAGAACTTGCAAGCTTACTGATGGACATCTGACATATGGTAGAGTAATGGGTTGAGTTTGATTTCTATTTGGATATTGATGATGTCAGTTGTGGCGTGTATTATGGAGAAGACCTATTTCTTGTCTGACTTCAGACAAGTAGCATGTGAAATTAATTGTGAGCATGAATTACAAATCTAAAAGTATATGTGATGGATTGTAAATGATGTATACTTGTTATAGATACCATGTGTATCTTATCAAGGGGCTATGTAATTATTTTTATGATGGAAATCCTTAATTGGATGACCTAGTTAATTATGTATTGGGAAAGCTTAACTGACCGACCTAATGAATTATTGTAAGAGGGTATATATGAATGATAATTTCTTATGGAGAAATATGAAAGAGAGAGATAAGGATAAAAGAGGTGTGGAAGCTGCGAAGCTTGTTGACTGCTAGATACAAAGAAGAGTTTATACTTCATTGAAACTGACAAAGAAAATATATTTTCTATTAGACAGTTCACTGGAATGTGTATTTTCTTTATAGAATTGATTTGGATTGTAAATCCTTGAGGGTGGTTTTAACTTTCTTTGGGCATTGTGCCTTGGCAGTGAGCCTACTATTTTCTTTGACACCTAAAAGGGTCTGTCTCCTAATAGGGACTATGTACTGTAATGTTGTAATAAGATCCTAATAGGGGTAATATCTTTTAACAGGGATACTATACTCTCAGTACATTATTTGTGGGTGTTAATTCCCATTGGGGTTTTACCTTTAACATGGTTTCCTCGACAACAAATATTATGTTATGGTGTTGGCAATTACTATGTTATCATTTACATTTGCATATTTGATTTATAAAGTTTAAAATTTAATAATCTAGACTACAACTTATTCACCCCCCCTCTCTCATTTTTCTTGTGGATTGTTATTCCTAACACTTAAACAAAACAAATACAACAAAACTCTAGTTGGAAAGATTGGATATGTTGTCATTGATGTCAACATGTCTGTAATGGATTTTTCCTAGAGGAATAGTATGTTTAGTGATATGGTGAAGGAAGGTTACCAAGGATGAGGATTTTTTCACCTCATGGGATGATGTAGAAGTTGTATACTAGGTTCATGTCGAGTCACATATGTTAATATGATGATTTGAGTAAGTTATGAGATCATTGTTGGTGACCGACTGCTTTACTGTCTGCCAGTATACCAAAGTTGTAGAGATTGATTCACACATATACACAGGGTAAGATCTTTGGTCACATATATAAGAATGTATTAAGGACATTTTTATGTGTCTTCAGTTCAAAGGTTTCATGAATTTGAAGGTCCAAAAGGCACTTTCAAGTGTTATAGTGGAAGGTGGCAGTGTACTTTGGGGGTGAGCATAGAATAATGGAAAATCAGTTAACTGGGATGGATTTGATTGTGTTTTTGAGCTTCATTATGCCTAAGGATGTTCTTGGATTATGTCACTAATGATTTGGAAATCTACATAGATCAAGGTGATGAGATTTGGAGGGAATTTCAAGTTGGTGATAAGTTTTATGATGTTCTTGGCCAACCTTATTAGTAAAATGTTTTATGAGAGATCGGTAAAATGTTTTAGGGAAGAGTTATAATCTCAAGGTGATTATGAAGGATCTAAGCTATGTTTTGTCAACACTCTTTGATCAGGGTCATTGGTTTTTGCGTAGTGAGATGGAAATTGAAAGTTAGGCCTTTGCTAACTTGTTCTTGATATAAGGATTGATGAATTAGGGAAAAGTGTGTGGTTTCACAAGAGAATGATTGATCGTGGACACCAGGGATTTATTATGGAGAAATTGTGAAAATCTAGTGAAGGTTTAATTACTTATTTGAAGGAGTTAGAGAGAATTGCAATAAAAAAATCTGATTGTACTTAAATGGAACTGACTAAGGCATAATTAGATGCTACTATACAGTTCAAAAATTCATCAGATTGTAGTCTTATTTCTGTTTGTTGGACAATGAGTCTTCCTTAGTGTTGGATCTCAAGGTTAATTAAGAAGTGATCTCTAGGAAGTGTTCTTGAATGCATGTGCATTCCTCATTTGTAATAAGCTTATACTTCTAACAAGGTACTAGTCTTATTGTGAGTTCAAGCCCCATCGTGGTTTTCACCCTAATTTAGATTTCCATGATAAATATTCTACTGTTATGTGTTGTGGATGTTTTCTAATTTGTGTTTACTTTCTCATATCATTATAAATCAAATATAAGGGTTTTAAGATTTAAGGGTTATAAATTATTTAAGTTTTTTGGTGCAATTGATTCAACCNTCCCCCCCCCCCCCCCCCCTCTCAGTTTCTTGTTGTCTTATTTTCCTACAATTGGTATCACAGCTAAGTCCATTGGGGAAGTTTAATAGCTTGAGGGGGATCCAAAGATGACATCTTATAAGAAGAACATGCAGAGATCAGATCAAAGTAAAGGACTCTTGAGAAGGATGTTAAGATATGAAAAGGAGATGAATAGACTTATGAAGGAAATTGAAGAAGAAGAAAGAGAGATTCAAAAGTTGGAGACATTGATTGCAAGGAGAATACCTAATGTTCCTTTTATAGTTTCAGATGATAAATATGATGGTGCTAGAAAGAATGATGATAATGTCACACGCTTTTTTGTCAAAGATAAGGATATTAAGCCTACAAATTCTATGCTTACTAGTTAATTCAATGCTAATAAATAAGTAGGTACTAAGTTTGATGATCTGAAATCCACTAGTTCTTTCATTGTTATTAAAGAAGATGATTCCAATTTTGAAGATTCTATGCCTTATATTTATATTGATTGTTTTGTTTAAGAAAATGTCATTGCTTCTCAATTTTTCAAGAAGGATGAATGGGTGATAGATAGTGGATTCTCTCATCATATGACGAATGATAAGGACAAATTTGTGATTTTTGAGAAGTATGATGGCATTATGGTAAGATGGGTAGATAATTTTGGTGGTATGATCAGAGGAAGAGGTTCTATCTCTCTAGATTGGAAGAATAATGATGATGTAATATATATTGAAGGTTTGAAACATAATCTTCTAAGTGTTGGGAAAATGATGAACAAAGGATATGACCCACATTCTAAGAATGACTCATGCAAAATATTGAATAATTATGGGATAGAGATAGAAATAGGAGCCAAGACAAAAGATAACATTTTTCATTTGAATACTAGTCTAAGAAGTTTCTTGATTGCTCAAATAGATGAAAATTGGTCATGGCACAAAAGGCTATGTCATGTAAAATTTGATAACATTGTTGATATAAGTTCTACTTCTTCTATTAGATATTTTCCAAGAATGAAGAAGCCTACCAATGCTACTTATAAGAATTTCAGTTAAGAAATCAGACAAGAGATACTTTTCATTCCAAATCTGAAAACTCTAATGGATTGTTAGATCTTGTTCATACTGACTTTTGTGGTCCTGCTAAGACAAGAAGCTTGCAAGGTGAAAAATACTTTTTATTTTTTTATTGATGATTACTCAAGGATGGTATGGGTGACTTTATTGAGAGAAAAGTATGAAGCCTTCAACAATTTTAAGATCTTCAAGTTCATGTTTGAGAATGAGATAGGAAAGAAGCTAAAGTGTCTAAGATCTGATAGAGGATGAGAATTCACATAAAGTGAGTTCAATAATTTGTGTGAGATGCATGGAATAAAGAGACATTTTTATTCTCCATGAACCTCATAGAAGAATGGAGTGGTGGAGAGAAATAATAGATTAGTGCTAGCACTACTAGGACTATGATGCTTGAAAGGAATGTTCTGCATAAGTGTTGGAGAGAAGCAGTCAACACTGTAGTATACACACTTAATCGAGTGCAAGTCAAAGGAGGAGCATGTAAGAAACCTTATGAATTTTGGTGTGGAGGTGTTCCTATTGTAAATTACTTTATAATTTTTGGTATTAAATGCTACATAAAGACAGATGAGGAGATAGGAAATTTTGATGCAAGGAGTGATGAAGGTATATTCCTTGGTTACTCTACCAAAATAAAAGCATATAGGTGTTACAATAAGAGGTTGAAGAAGCTAATAGAGAGTGAAAATGTGAAGGTGGATGAAAGTATTGGGAATCTATCCAAGCCCTGTGGATATGATTCTAATAACCCAAACTCCAATGGTAATAAAATTAAGCTACAAAAATTTCAGAATCAAGCTCCTAGTGTGAGAGTGAATGGAGATGATGAAGCCTACACAAGTAAATAAGAGGAATAAAAAAGTCCTTTCGTAATGCATAAAACACAAAGGTATGTAAGGGTAAATCATTCTAAAGATCAAATCATTGATGAAAAGAACAAGAGTGTTTATACGAGGAGAAGAATTTTTAAAGATCAAGTATGTTTAATTTATGAGATTGAAACAAAGAATGTGGATGAAGCTTTCAATGATAATAAGTGGGTTGATGCTATGCAAGAGGAATTCTCATAGATTGACAAGAAAAAAACTTGGGAACTTGTCCCAAGGCCTAAGGACAAGAATGTTATTATCACCAAGTGGGTATTCAGGAATAAATTGAATGAAAAAGGAAAAGTGGTAAGAAAAAAAGAAAGATTGGTTTGCAAAGGATACTCTCAAATGTAAGGGATTGACTATGAAGAAACATTTACTCCTGTGACAAGATTGGAAGCATTCATATTGTTCGTAGCTTATGTTTCTCATAAGAACTTCAAAGTATACTGAACGGATGTTAAATCTACCTTTCTAAATGGTGAGTTAGAAGAAGAAGAATACATAGAGAAACCTGATAGATTTTAGTTGACTAACAAGCCTAACATGGTGTGCAATTTGAAAAACATCTACTAAAGATTGAATTCACTAAAGGTAATGTTGATAGAAATTTGTATTTCAAGCTAGACAATAAGAATATTTTCATTGTACAAATGTTTTTTGATGGCATTATCTTCGGTGGTAATGATAAGTTGAGTCAAGAATTTGCATTGGAGATGAAAAATGATTTTGAGATGTCCATGATAGGAGAGATGAAGTTTTTTTAAGGATTGTAGATTACTCAGTCAGAAGATGAGATATTTATATCTCAAGCAAAGTATGTGAAGGATTTGTTAAAGAAGTTTGGATTGGATGAATCTAAACCAGTAGGAACACCTATGGTGACTGGTTGCAAGTTGTCAAGATTTGATGAGTCCAATAAAGTTAATCAAGCTAGATACAGATTCAATGGTTGGTGGATTGCTTTATTTGACTCATAATAGGTGAGATATCATGAATGTAATGTCTTGTGGTAAGATTTCAAGAAGATCCTAGAAACAATCATAAGGCATTAGTGAAAAGAATATTCAGGTATCTAAAAGGGACAACAGACTTTGGAATGTGGTATCCGAAAGGTAATGACATAACCCTATGTGCTTATACTGATGTTTATTGGGTAGATGATGTTGATGAGATAAAGATTACAAGTGGTGGTGCTTTATTTCTATGAAGTATATTGGTGTCCAAGTTGAGAAAAAACTAGAACTTAATTTCTTTGTCTACTACCAAGGCAATGTATGTTCTTGCTACTAGTACTTGCACTCAAATAATGTGGATGGAACATAAGCCATCATATATTGGAGTTGTATTTGAAGAGAAAAATTTTATATATTGTGATAACTCAAGTGCCTTCAATATTTCTAAAAATATGGCACACCACTCAAAGACAAAGCATATATCAATCAATTACCATTTTCTGAGAGAAAAGGTGAATGCGAAAGAGGTAAGGCTGGATTATGTTCCTACCAAGGAAAAAATCTCTTATATATTTATAAATCCTTTACCTAAGGATGCATTTGTGTATCTCAGAGGAAAGATAGGGGTAATTACCCCTCCTTATCAGAACAAAGATGTAGATGGATGCATCAATCCAGTACACTTTATGGAGATATCGTTTAAGCTGGATTGGTATTTTAGAGGCTACTACTCAGGGGGGGTATTAAGAATGGTAGGATATGGTTGAAGGTGAGGAAAAGAAGAGCATGATCCATCAAATCTAATCAGAGATAATCAGAGTAGAAATGTACCTTTTTCATTGATGTCAAAGGGGGAGAAGAGTGCATGTGAAAAACAAGATATACTTGCACATAATAAAGAGCCTTAGCTAAGGAGAAGAGTGCATATATCAGGGGGTAATTGATATTGAGAAGAGTGTGTAATCAGAGCATGGGAAGCTTGTTCCTATGGGGATCTGAGATAGAAAAGAAGATGAGTTAGAGAGACTTTGAAATATAATTATATATATTGTTGACCTAGTAATATTGATTATCTTTCTTGGATGGATATTTTTGGTTTCTGATTACATTTCTTTGTTTCTTCCATCACATGTTTCAATCAATTCTAAAGGCGAAGATTGTTGGAAACATTGAATGTGTTTTCATTGATGTCAACATGTTTTTTATATAGTTTTTCAACAGGAATAGTATGTTTAGTGGTATGGTAAAGGATGATTATTGAGGATGAGAATTTATGCACCTCACATGATGATGTAGAGTTTTTTTAGTAGGATCATGTTGAGTCGTAGATGTTAATATGATGATTTGAGTAAGTTATGAGATTCATAGTTGGTGACTTGCTACTTTACTGTCTGCTAGTGTATCATAGTTGTAGAGATTGGATTTGCGCACATACACAGGGTAAGCTCTTTGGTTGCACAGTTGGGAATGTGGTAAGGAAATTGTAATGTGTCTTCAGTTGAAAGGGTTCATGATTCTGAAGGTCCGCAAGGTATTTTCAAGTGTTATAGTGGAAGGTGGCAGTGCTCTTTGAGTGTGAGCATAGAATGCTGGAAAATCCAATATCTTGGATGGATTTGATTGTTTGTTTGAGCTTCATGATGCCTAAGTATGTTCTTAGATTATGTTCCCAATTAGTTGACAATCTATATCAATCAAGGTGATGAGATTTGGAGGCAATTTCAAGTTGGTGATAAGTTTTCTTATGTTCGTGGCCGACTTGATCAGTAAATTTTTTTATGGGAAATCTATAAAACATTTTAGGGTAGAGTTATGATATTGAGGTGATTATAAAGGATCTAAGCTATGTTGGTTAATAATATTTGATCAAGGTCATTGGTTTTGTCATGGTGAGATGGAAATTAAAAGTTGTCTTTGTTGAAGGATTGATGAATTAGGACAAAGTGTGTGGTTGCGCAAGAGAAGGATTGATCACAAAAACCAAGGATTGCTTGTGGAGAAGTTGTACAGATCTAGTGAAGGTTGAATTTCTTATTTGATGGAGTCAAATAGAATTGTAACAATAGATCTGATTGTACTTGAATGGAATTGACTAAGGAATAGTTAGATGCTACTATACAGTTCATAAATTCATCAGATTGTAATCTTATTTGTGTTTGTAAGACAATGAGTCTTCCTTAGGGCTGGAGCCCAAGGTTAATTGATCCATGAGCTTTAGAAAGTGCGTCTAAATGCATGTGCATTATTCATTTATAATAAGCCTATACTTCTAAAAAGGTAATAGTCTTATTGTGGGCTCAATCCCCATAGTGGTTTTCACCCTAATTTAAGTTTCCGCGATAAAAAATTTGGTGTTATGTGTTGTTGATATTTTCTAATTTGTGTTTACTTTCTCATATCATTATAAATCATATATAAGGGTTGCATTCTTAATTGTTTTAAGGTTTAAGGGTTTAAGGGTTCTAAAGTGTTTGAGTTTTTGGGTGCAACTGAGTCACCTCCTCCCCCCTGCTCCCCCAAAGTTGTTTGTTGCCTTATTTCTATATGCACCCTAAAATGGTCGCCTAGACTTTAGGCCCAATTTATTATTTTATCAATTTATCAAATCCCTGAATCAATACTTTCAAATATCAACAATATCAATTATATCAATTTCCTTGATCAAATCATAATTATTTCAATATTTCCTAAGGTTTTATCATTTTTA
>MU225307.1:1084264-1102478 GCA_018584345.1 Thuja plicata
TCTCAACAATTGTATTTCATATTGTATTAGCAATAGTATAGTGTGATAATATAGTATGTTGCCATCAATGCCAAAGGGAGAGATTGATGACATGTAACTGATTAAATGGTTGACTATATTAAGTTGAGGATGATGCAAGATATTAAATCAGTTAATGGTTTGTATTTTTATTGATGTCAACTTGATATCATCTGTATGGTCATAAACATAATGCCAAAGACTTCAGAGAATCAATGGAACAAAGGTTATGCTTTCAGAAATGCATAAAAGTCAAGTATTCACTAAGTGACAGACTACACCAACTGAGTGCACACCATCAGTAAAGACAAAGATAAAAGTCACAGTAATGCTCGACGAGCAGAAGACAATGTTGCCTAACAAAGCAGAATCAAAGGATGCCCGATGAGCTATAAACAGTGTTGCTCGACGAGAAAGATCCAATGATGCCCGACGGATGGAGATCTTGAAGCTAACTGAAGTTACACCGACGGAACTGGCAGTTGTCACTGGCGACAAACTATAGAATTGACCGACAGAATAGAGAGATCAGAAAATGACAAAATATCTAGCTGGCAAAGCTAAAGGATAGACTTAACTGGTTGTTTTATTTGTTTTATTCAACCATAGTTAAGTAAGTGATTTGCACAACTGGCAAGAAGATAACTACGAGATAAATCAGGAGTTAAAGCCATAAATCAATTTGGCTCGATTGTTTTTCACGCAAAGAATCAAGAATCAAGAATCAAGAATCAAGAATTAAGGATATCATGTCTATATAAGAGACAAGCATAATTCATTCTTGAAAGCCATCAGATACACGGGGGAGTGAACTGATAGAAGATGCTGAAGAGAAACTGATGAAGAATTAACTTCATGTAGTCCTGATCAATCAAGCTGAGGGAGAGCTAAAAAATTCTATAGACACCGACGAGCAGAAAAGCACAGCATCACAAAGAAGAAAGAGTTAAGTACAAAGGAATTGTATTGATACATTGATCAGAAAGATATTGTAAGTAAATAGATCTGGAAAGCTGCAATTCAGTTTCATTAGAAATAGGTCATTTTTTTTTAGTTTAACCATTGAAGCATTAAGTCTCTTAACAGAGCAGGACTTAACAGTCTTTTGTAATTGAGGTATATCCTAACAGATTACCAAAAGTTTGACTCATGATAGTAGCACCGATCTTACCTAAAGCCTATTGACAGTCTAAGAAGGAGGCTGATTCAAGGATGGTAGTAAGATTTTCATAAAGCCTATTGATAGTCATGAGATTGATTCAAGGATGGTAGCGTAGATGCCAGATACTAAGTGACAACCTATGTATAAAAATACTCTAATAAGGTCACACTTAACCATGTGTTTGTAACCTTTAACAGGGTCGGATCCTAATAGGGCTCACTTCAGAAGAGTGAAAATTTGAGGTACCAATCCCAGTGGTTTTTCCCTTAACAGGGTTTCCACGTTAAAATCCTTGTGTTATATGTGTATGGTTTATTACTTTATTGTTTTACATTCTACATATGTATTTATGGATTGACTGGTATACTCTACATATTTATTGAGTATCGGTAAATATAGTTTACTGCCTATCAGTTATCAAGGAGAATAAGGATAGACAAGGTAAACCGACAGACAGTTATTTGTTTCAAGTATTTCAAAGGCATACATCTTGTAGGGACTTAATAATTAGAGAAGTATTGATTGGTGGATTAAAGTTTAAATTGGATAAATGTTTGAGGCCACTGATTCACCCCACCCCCCCTCTTAGTTATTACTAACAATTTAGGTACCCCCAATAAGGAGTAAGAGGTAGTCCAATATTACTGTCACCACACACTAGTAGAATTTTGGCAATAAATGACCAGGTGACTAAAATGTTTAGTCACGTGACTAAAACTGATCATGTTCTACCATTTTTTTGTAATTCACAAATATAAATGACTAAATAAATTACAAATTTGGTCATCAATAAAAACACAACTAAAATGACTAAATAAATGGCCAATTTGGTCATCGGATAAAATGACTACATAATTGACTAAATAAATGACCAATTTGCTCATCAGGTAAAATGACTAGATAATTAGTCACCCTTATAATAAAAATGATTAAATGAATGATTAATACTCCTTTACACATTAACATTTGCTAATATCATATACTTATATTCTTAGAAGTTGCATTTCACCAATAATGTGTGTTTGCCATTAGACTTATTGTGTGAACATTATTCTGGCCACTATTTGCCACTAGTTTGTCCCATTTTCCATCTATAAGATAAAAGTCAAATTCTTTCATTTTTACATCCAAATGAAACCCTCAAACTTTATTAGATAACACAAGAGGCCCCATGTGATTTCTAAAGAATTTGACACTAGAGGATTCATACATAAAATATGAAAACACATATATTTAGACTATCAAATAAACCCATATTTACAAACATCTTTTAAGAAATGAAATGTGAAACAATAAGTGCATGATCAATAAATATACTATACCAAAGTGAAATGTATATGAAATAAATTAAACCTTCACTTTATACACACAAGTATGATGACTTTATAGGAAAACATACATGAGTAAACATCATCCAACAAATCAAAGCTAGGTCTTTTTTAAAGTACATGTATCATGATTATATCATTCAATGATTTCGCTACCCTGACTCAAGTCAAGGCACTATTACACAAGAGACTAATTTAAGACATTTTTAAAGGAAAAAATATTATATAATCTCAAATACTTAAAAACTATTATTTTAAATTAAAAATTTAAACTAGTTTAATTGCCTTAAATTAAAAACTGAGAAAAAAAAGTCATGCATTTTAAATTAAAAATTAAAAATAATTTAATTGTCTTAAATTAAAAAATTGAAAAAAATTATGCATTTTTAGTATCGGCAAAAGATAGAAGAATGGAGGGAAGTGAATTTCTAAAATGACTTTTATGTGAAAAACCTCCAACGCCAATTCAAATCTTTATGTCTCTAGTTCAAGCTGAGGGCATGCACCTGTATTGCAAATGTTCGGCATAATAGACTCACCACAAATTTGAAGTTGTATCCATTCTCTAAGGCATAACTAGATTCATCTCCTCCAACCTCATCCTATTGTTTCCATAGGGTTTCTCCGATAATTTTAGTTGAGATTCTTTTCTTGTCAATGGGACTTGTGTTTACTATTATTTTGTGAAGAAACGGAGAATCTAAGCAACATGGACTATGTGTAAGCTACTATACACTCACTTCTCTTATGTTATTACTTTTTGGATGATGTGCCTACATATATATTTTCATATTGCTTGTCAATAGATGGTACATTTTTTCTCAACAAATCCTAGGTTTTGATTAGACGAGGTGTTTATACACAAGGATATTTGAAATGATTTCATGTTTCTTTGCTTATTATGATTGATGATATGCTATTAATTTTAATACACTACAAGGAATAGATGTTGATGGTTTTGACTGTCCAAGATCTCTAGAGTTTAGTTATTGATGATATGCTATTGATATTAATACCTCCTTCAGTTATACTAATATATGAATATATTACATTCTCTTGTAGACATCAATATCTAATGTTTAGGCATTTTATCAATCAATTCAGGTGTATTTTCTATGATTCTGCATTTTTCATGCATGTCTACCAAGGATTTTCCATCTATGATAGTATCTCTCAGAAACATTCTCTCACCAATATGCTTTGATGCACGTCCATACCCTATTCAAAAGCTCCTCTTTTGGCATGGGAAGGTGGACACTAGAAAATAATTTGGCTTTTTATACCTGCTAATTACATTTTTTAAAAGGTTCTAAAGAATTTTCAAAAAATTAATTTTCTTGAAATTTTGCACTCATTGCATTCCAAAGGATGACATATCTTTACGACATTCTTTCAAATAGTTCATGTGTCTCATTTTTTCTTACACATTTTGCATACATATCTACGAGAGTGTTTTCGACAATAATGGCTGACAAAAATCCAACTTCATTATGCTTTGATGGATATCCATACCCATTCTAAAGCTCCCATTTTATCATGAATAGGGAGGATGCTAACAAAGGTTGTTGAGTCTAGCATTACACCTACCAATTGCATTTTTTTAAAAGTTTTTAAATCTTTATGCAAAAATATTTTTTGTGCATATCTTGTAATCATTGCAATCTATGAGACCACGTTCCATTGTAGGATACTACCATGAGTTTTCTATGATTTTATAGATTCTTATATACTATTTTCAAAGCTTCTAATTTGACACAGGTAGGGAGGATGTTGAAAAAGGTTGTAGAATTTGTCTTTACACCTGCTAATTGCATTTTCTTTAAAGCTTAAAAGGCTTGTTATTTTTGTACATATCCAATGTAGATAGCTAAATGTTTTCACCTTAATTGTATTTTAATTATCCCATTTAGTCACCTTGGTCTCATGCTATTGACTAACTTTGTCATTCCAATTAACGAAGTCTATTATCATTTGTTAGCCAACTTATGATATTTCTATTAGAGTTCAATTATGTAGTTTTAGAGTCAAATTCATTGGTTCACAATTTTTCACGAGTAGTGGTTCACAAGAACCCATCTCTTATGATAATGAATGGTTACACTTAATTCTCATTGCATCTAGGTGAAGCATTGGGCATTCCTGGGAGTTACAATATGTTATGATCTATGTTTCACAGTGTTTCCTAAGTAGTGGTTCTTTTTGGGAGGTTACAATTTTTCATGAGTTGTGGTTCACAGTGAAAACATTTCTTGAGTTGTGGTTCACAAGAAGCCATCTCTCATCATAATTAATGGCTACACTTTATGCTCACTGCATCTAGGTGATGCTCACTGAAGTGAAGCATCAGACCTTATTGAGAGGTCACCTATCCCAATACTCTTCCAATTCAAGTGCACAAAAATAAGTTTGAAATGTGTCCAAGACATCAGTTACAAATCCCCTTAGAAGTTCACAAAACATAAAAAGAATTCAACTAAACTATGATTGTCATAAATTGAGACTGTTTGATCAGTAAATCTTTAAGCAAAATGTTTAAAACATTTTACACTCTCTAAAATTTATTTTTAAAGGAAGATCTAGATCCATTACAATCTTATTCAACACCTTTTATCATTTGCAACTCTTACTTATGCCTGCAAGTGACAAGAAACTTTACTTCTGTAGTCACAGTTACAGAAAATTACATAACAAACATTACTAGGGAATCAAATTATTATCATCAGAAACAACCTTCCAACAAAATACTTACACCATTTGAAAGATAATCCAAAGACCTTTTAGATTCCAAAGTTACAAAAAAATTAACAGTGGACATATGAGGAATGATTTAATTTGTTTCCAAACCCTTAATGGAGAGGGTTTTATGAGAGTTTTGAGAAATCTAATTCATACTCCCTCCATATAGAATGGATAATGCTCTAACCTCTTCTAGAATGAAGTAAACTCATCATTCTTGAGATCCCTGCAAGTTTTGGGTCAATATCAGTCAATACCAATGAGATTCAACCCTTTGATCAACAAATTAACATGGAGAAATCATATTTTTATTAATGTTTTTTCTTTTCAATAACAATAACTCTTGATGTTGGTCCATTATCACCAAAAAGAGGATTTATAGGATCATTAAAGAAATTTTCCAAAATTTTGAACCAACCTTTAAATTAGTTGGATGTTTGGGAACAAAATGACAACTTTTTGCACAAAATCACAAAGTTGCTCATAGCAACTTTTGAGCAATTTTGAGAACTTTTGCAATTTTCAACCAAATGACCTCATACAACCTAGGAATTCTAAAACATCCTAAATATGACATAAACCCATGAATTACCTAATTTTTATCACTTTTGACCAACTTTGGTAGTGTTGACCTACTCAGGACCATATTCGCCTAAAGGTGACAAAACAACTCATTGGCCTTACAACTTGAATCCAAATACATACTATGACCTTGTTTAATCTCAAAAGAAATGAAATGGGCTCATAGTGTTCTTATTAAAATTATTTTACCAAACTGGTCATGGTGGCCTCAAAGGGCCCTTGGTGCTCTTCACTAATTTAACCCCTAAGTTTCAAATTCACAAATTGATAGGTTTATATCCCAGTTCAAGATAACCCAAGGATCATTTGTCATAGACAGTCGATTATGGGTAAACCAAAAATAGAAGTATCAATATGATAGTGAATTGAATTATGGTCCAAGGTCATCTATAAACTCTTTTATAGATTAATTATCAATTAAGGGGTAAGAATTTATAACATTCTTTTTCTAGAGCTTATCAAACTTATTTTGTTGGTTTCTTGGTGACTTAAAAAATTTAAGGCATTAACTTTTTCAACAAACAAGTTTACTATTTGGGTCCTATGATGGTCCAATTATTTTTTCACAATGAATTTTTCAACAAACAAGTTTACCTTTTTGTAATCTCAGGACCTATTGTAGCTGAGGCAACGTTCCTTAATCGCAAGGAGATTCTAGTATATGCTCTTTATTGTGATTCTGTAAGTAATATTTGTTTTCAATTCTAATGTATTATTTATTTCATTGTTTGATTATTTCATCAAACAATACTCTCATCAACAACTCAACCCTCTGGCCCTATAAACACTTTGACTCATTGGCAATGTATTAATCAACACATACTTCAAGGATCAGCTTGTGTCTCATCCATGAATACAAAGTTTGAACAAAGGCCCAAAAAGTTCTTAAATGAAAAATGTTTTGATTAGTGGATAAAATTACATCTCATGTTCAACATGAAACCTATTAGACCATCAAATTATGGTTTAACAAACATTTCACACCTTGGCCTTGGTCCATCCCCTTGCACCATGGAAACTCAAGGCAAAAATAGTGACCTCCAACTCTTGTATGAACTTTGAAGTGAATATCCTTTCACTATGATTTTTTTTTTGTAACAACACCTTGAATGTATTAAGAATCACTGCCAAAATTTGACCTTTGATATGGTTGCAAGACATATACAACTTTCAAAGAATGAAACATACTTGTGACTTTCACTGTCATGATAGTAAGATAGTGGTTTTGAGGTCAAAAAACATAGGAACCTTGTCCAATGGAGAAAGGGGGTATAGGTTCAATGAAGATACATTTCAAACTTCTAATGATTATAAAACAAAAAAAAAATTCTAAGTGACAGTGGAAACTAATTTGATTGTGATTGTCACATACTTAGGACAATTTTGGCAGAGAACCTTGTTGATCGACACTTAAATACTAGATAATATCTTTTAAAAATGGTTTGTAATGAATCTTTAGATTGTTTAAAACATTTCTCAATCTGTAATGCCAAAATTAATCTTCACAAATGTCAGTGATTAGCAAGAACTGTGCTTTTACAGTCACAGTTTAATGAAAACTAACAGTCCATTCCTCCTAGGGAATCATGTTATTCTCTACATACTCAACCATTCAATTAGAGATTGCTTGCATTAGAAAGGTAATTCAAAATACTAATAGAATCTAGAATTTGAGAAATTTTCAATGGTGTAAAGTAGAGTTATTAACCAATCTCATTGTAAACCCTTGGTATGGAGGGTTTTGGAACAGTTTGGAAAGAAATGATTGGATCTCCTTCTTACTCCATGACCAATATTCAAACTCCATTTGAATGGAAGACAAACCATCATATTTAATGTTCCAATAGGTTTGGAAACAAAACAAATCACCGAATAAGAGAACCACGTTGATGATCAGTAAAAGACATGAAAATGGCATTGAACACAATATTTTATTGAGAAACTTTCATACAACTCCTCCATAATGATTAACCTCGACCCAAAGAGGGGTTTTATAGACATAAAAGCTATTTTCAACTGTCTCCAACTAATTTTTCAATTAGTTGGACGTTTAGTTTACTAAAGACAACTTTTGTTGCAAAGTTGCAAAAGTTGTCAAGCAACTGTCTAATCTGATCAGACCTCTAACATGACAGTCATGTTCCTGCAATGCCAAACAATACAAAAGATGCTCCAACATCCTTGCTTACCCATACCAACCATTCGAAATAATTTATCAAAATATTTTAAGACCAATCACAATGACCTTTTTAAAATTTACATTCTTATCTCAATGGAACATTATACTTGACTATAACTATAACTGTATTAGAGACAGTTTTGAACAATAAAACTCAAATCAGAGATTAGAACCAGAAAAAAACACTTTATCTAAAAATTGATTTGATGGTTAGATCAATTCATTGGGTTAAATTGATTGATTTAAATTTAAATTTCCATGAGTTTTACCTAGGCAAAGAACATCCTTAAGATACCAATGCTTAATGAATTGTAATCATAATGTTGAAACATTTCTACCTATTTATGGATCATACAAAGAACAATGTTTAATGAAAAGGATGACCAATATCAAACAGGAACTTTCCTTTCGATACACAAACTTTAGTAGTACATTTATCCATATGCCTCTTTCACCATCTCTTCCATATTCCACAAGAATGTGATGTTGTGGAAATAATATACTCAATCTCTTCTTGCATGTTCAAAAATTTTATCTCATTAAATTGTTTTGTTCTCAAAAACATGGCTACTAACAATGCCTTTAACTTTTCTATCACCAATAATCCCCACATGAACATAGTCCAAACTTGAAATGATGGTATCGTACAAAATCTCTTACAACAATTTCTCGGCCAACAATTTTTGAAATAAATTTGAATATTCTGTGACAATCACCACACATACGAAGGTTTTTGAAATTTTGAACGAGTATCCTAAAAGGTGTACTGATTAATTCCAAATTCCAAAGCTAGCTTCTCACAATGATAACTAAGAGCATGTTCCTTATGTTCCTCTTCAACATCGTGGAGCACAAAATTTGTATTGGACACATACCCTACATCCTTCATTTGCTTAGCCATTTTATCCAGAACTTCATAGATCTCTTTTTTTTATGGATGACTTCTATCTTCCACAAAAAATGAATGCACTATATTCTTCACCTCAATCCAGCTACATCCTATTTTTTTCTATCTCTCCTCTATCTTTTATCATATTTCTAACATTTTCTACTTCTTCCCACTTCCCTGCTGCAACATAGAGGTTTGACAATAACACAAGGTGCAAAATTTTGTGGTTCCAACTCAAAAAGGTTTTCTACAACATATTTTCCTAATTCAGTATTCTTGGGAATCCTATAGGAAACAAGAAAGGAATTATAGATAATAGCATCAGGTACCCTCTTAATGAGTAAATCTTTAGCCTCATTCATGTACCTAGATCGACCAAGAAGTTCAATCATGCATGCATAATGTTGTGTTTGTGGTGTGATGCCATAATCAAGACTCATTGAATTAAACAAGTGACATCCTTCATTCATTAATCCATCATGGATATAGACAAATAGAACACCAACAAAGGTTATATGGTTTAGATTCAAGCCTAATGATAGAATTTTCTCATAGAGTTTCAAAGCATCCTTGTCACGACTCATCCATGAAACAACATCCTGAATAGGCATTTGTGTGAACACAAGGTATGCATCCTCTATGCTCCAACATTTAGGATACATAATAACAAGGGCATTATGCACATATAAATAATCACCTAATTTTGATCCAACATCAAGGGCATGTACTTCTTTTCCTTATCCTAAAGCGGATATGTTGGCATAAGAACTTAAAACACTAGACAAATTGAAATCATCTGGTGTTATTCCTTACTCTCTCATTTGAAAAATAAAAATTGAAGTACCTCCTCATTATTCCCACTCTCCACATACATTCCAACTATTACAAGCCAATATACAACATCTCTCTCTAGAATACTATCAAACACTTTATTTGCATCATCCAAGATCTAGCATTTGACATTCATGTTAACTAGAACATTTCCAACACACCTGTTTGAATTAAACCCACTTCTTATTATTGAGGCATGGATCTTCTTACCTTGTTCTAATGCTAGAAGGGTAGATCATGCATTAAGAATGGTAATAAAAGTGAAGTGATCAACTTCCACACCTACTCTATGCATTTGAAAAAAATAATTTAGAGCCTTAGCCGAACACCCATGTTGAATATATCCCCCAATCATTGCATTGCAAGACACCTCCTCTCATCCTTGAACTTCACCCACCATTTTCAGGTTATCTTCCAGGCTTCCACATTTTCATCCACTCTACCTTTCATAACTTGAATGGTATCTTTTATTGTCTATGGCAGTGTTGTCTTTACGACCCTCTTGGCTGTTATGGTTGTGTTGAAATAGGGATGTCCCTTAACTGTATATCAGGGATCTCTATCTCTTAGTCACCTTTGATAAAAAAAAAATAGTGGCATATCCGTTGATAATGATGTTGTTCTCCATTAGTGTTCTTGATCGCCTTTGTATGAGTATCTTGAATGTTTATGAATTAAACTGTGTAGCTTTGATATGTTCTAACATGCTTGTGTTATTGATTCTTGCTAAACCTTTAATAGGAGGAGTTTCAACTTGCATTGTTAAAGAATGGCCAAAAAGAAAACCTCTTTGCTGAACAGGTACTAAAATCTACTTACTGTTGACCTTTTTGAACTTTGACTTGCACCTTATGTAATTGTATATTCAAAGAAGACAAATTACATTTTAAAATAAGTTGATTTCTATTTGAATAGTCCCATGGAATAAATGAAAACTTTATAGGAAGATATGATAGAAAATTTACCTTTTCTCTCACTGCATAGACAGGTTTTCAAATTATTTGATGTGAAGCAGAAGGGTCTTATTGAATTTAGTGATTTTGTTCGATCACTTATCTTTTTCCATCCTAATGCAGCCAAAGATGATAAGATAGATTGTAAGTAGATCACAAAAATATTATATATCTTGCCGATCATTGGCAATTATAATCCAGAGAACTATAAAATGGTTACTATATTTAATCCACTACATGTGCATGCTCCTACTCATAACTATGGATTTCCTATTCCTTGGTACCACATTTCATTACTTTGTAGTTGCGTTCCAGCTGTATGATATGGATGGAACTGGCTTTATAGAACGAGAAGAGGTGAGGGAAATCTCAATTTTTTTTTATCAACTTTATCAATTTAAACTCAAAGTTGACTAGAACAGTTTCCTTCTTTTATAGAAGTTAAGGGAAATAAAAAACAATTTTATGGGTTGTTTTTAATATATATCATTACAGTGCACACATTTACACGTTTATCTTTGCTATATAGCTTATTGTCAAGAATTAGAGGACTGTGGCAATTGTTTTCTGTCTAAACTTGAAAATTGTATTTGACAGTAATTGTTTGTCTTCCTGTCCAGTCCAAATCGCAAGGAAATTTTTTTTTTTCAACTCCACAAAATTCAACATTATTTTTCTATGTCCCATTAGTGGTTATTTGTGCAAATTCAATAGTCTTATATTTACTCATTGGATACCCTAATGAGGGTTTAGGACAGTTTTACTCTAAATGCAGATAACTTCCTCTCTACAACACGAAATAAGATGTTTCCAGTGCCAAAAGGAGGATAATCTAGACTAATAATATTGCCAAAAAATATAATTTCAAATCATAACATTTATATGGTTAGGAATTTCTATCAAAATGACTGTTACAGAGAAAATATAATAAAATGTAGTGAATACATTATTTTTATTGAAAAAACTTACAAACTCTCTTTTCCTTTGACCATGCCATGTTTCCTCTAGAAAATAAAAAGTAAATAGACCTTAAATACTAACCAAATTCCCTATCAACTAACCATAAACTAACTAGAGTTAGTTAGAACCGACTGCTCCCCTAATTTGACAATTACAAAAAGATGTAAAATGTCATCAAGTTGACAACTAAAGTTGTCAACTCAACATCTACATGTCTTATTAGTTTTAAACACTTGAAAAAGACATTAAAATATAAAAAAAACCTCTTAATACTACCCATTAGGCCATTATCCCCTTATAGTGACCCTTATAGACCTATTTTTCCAATTTTGGAAATATTACATCTTTTGCATGATTTACAACATTATATAATTTTGCATCTCTATTACATTCCTATTACATTGAATGGCTCAAATGGCCATATTACATTATTCAATGACCTTGTAGGTCATTTTAGACTTCCAATGTCCTAGTTCATCCAAGTGACCCTCTTTGTGCTCATGAGGTACCCTACACCAAAAAGAGACTAGCAATAGAGCTGAAGCAGTGGCAGTGGTGTAGGGTATCAAGGTTTTCTTCCAAATGTTGTTTTAAATACCTTATTTCAGAAAGATACTTGCAGGATATTATAAGTTCTATAGCTAGAGATGGATATTAGTTTCCCCAATTTATGCCTACACAAAATTCTTAGGGAAACACAGAACCTGGACTTGGGTCTTTGACTCAATCACCTAGCAACATTGTTTCAAAAATTGGAGAAGGTATTAAATTAGCTAATATTGTTGCTAATTGGGGAATTAAGTCTTCTATTTTAAATGTATTATTGATGTCGTGGGTTGTATTCTATTTTGTTGTTAAACTAAATGAATTGGTGCTTTCTCTCTTCCATTATAAAACAAGACTAATAATAGAGTTGAAGCAGTGGCATTGCTGCGGGTATCATTTTCTTCCAAATGTCATTTTAAACATCCAACTTTGGGAGGAAGACTTCCACGTTATCATGAGTTCTACAACTAGAGATGATTGTTGGTAGCTTCCCTAATTGATGCCTAAACAAAATTCTTAGGGGAATCTCAGAACCTGACCTTGGGTCTTTGTCACTCTTTGATTCAATCACCTAGAAACATTGTTGTAACTATTGGTGAAGATAATAAATTAACCAATTATTACATTAATCATGTCATTGAGTCTTCTATTTTGAATGTATCTTTTATCCTAAGGAGTAGTATTTCCTTAATGATTTAACTGTGTTTAATGATATGGCATTTAAAGCCTCTACCAATTTGTCTCAACTGACAAGGAGGACACTTGTTTTGGTTTGAGGTACTCAATTTTTAATCCCTCACCCATGTAAACTTTCATCCATGTTTGTTAGCTATGATGGAGGTGACCATGGGATCAAGAACTGTGTCACCTTCACTAGTTACATCACTTGGTCATTCTAGTTTAGAGAATTATTCTAAAGCTTACATTGATTGAGGGCACCATTGTGCTTCTCAAATCATGGGTGGTAATGCCAAGTGTTTGAGGGATTTGAAGTTAAATTTTCCTACTTCAATTCACCTCACATCAATTCAAGGCAGGAAATCTCCAACGCCCACACCATTCATTGGAAAACAAAGCTATGACTGACTGAAGAAAGAAACAAAAAGCCTATGGCAAGAATGAACAAAGAAAACATTGGAAGATTTGATGATAATGGATGATGGGTTGGATTTGAGGGAGCTTTATGTAGAGCATGTTCATCTTGCAACATGCGGTGGCTACTGTGGCTCTGCAGGTTGTTAATGTTGTCTATTAATGACTAATTTCCCAATGCCATTTTCAGGATCAGTTATTCTCTATGATTTGATATTGATGTTTGTGGTTCTTGGATTTTGATTATGTTTTATCAAGCCCTTATGTATCTCCAAGTATATTGTGTAAGTGGATAGGTTATGGTAGTGTAAATAATAATTCTAATATACTTTTCCATATAGAGACCATGAATGGCATTGTTTTTGATGTTACCTATGTAACTATTAGCATTTAGCTTAGATCCAGAATAAGAGGACCATGCAGAACCCTAAAGTTTTTGAATTGAGAGAGAGAGAGAGAGAGTTGAATGCTAAAAAGTTTTTGTTTCATAGGTTCATTTCAAAATTGTTGTAGTTTAATCATTTACATAGTCAGGATCCATTATTGCTACGAATCTAGAAAGATTGGATTACAAATATCCCTCTCATGAATTTCAAATCACTACATTACCCCACAATGAATGCATAAAATGTGTATCATTTATGCTTATTTCTATGTTAATCTTGCTTCTGATACTTAAAATGTAAAATTCCTCATGCCTATGTATCACTGCTCTATACTGGAATTACTGCTCTATTTACCCATGCTTGACCTTTTTATGGCACTATCCTTTATGAAAGTCATTGTTCATCTTTGGACAAACCACCTTCCTTTGACAATGAACAAATCACTGCTTTCATGAATAGCATCATGTCACAGTTGGCACTATGACCATATTACTTGGCGTTCAAATCCTTTGCATTGGGTATCATTAGGCATGAGCAGGCCAATAATGGTGGCAGACCTTGAAATTTGCCTTCCTTTAGTTTCCCTTCATGTAGAATTATAGAAATATTGAAGTGAACATGGGTTCTCAAAACTGTTGGAGTTCTTCAAGGCAGAGGGCTGCAAATGAAACGCTGGCCATTTTCACAAAAGGTCAAGGAGAATGCCTTTGGAAAGACCATCACTCGTAACAATAGCCACATCATCTGTTGCTTGGAGTTGATCTATACATATTGATGAATATAGTGACAAAACAGAGAGGTTGTCGATTATGTGAGGTGTTTAATAATTGTAAAAAACACTATAGTGATTTCCTTGTTGGCGAAAGTATATTAGAAGTTCAATGCACATCGACCCCTTTTGAGATCAAGTCATCTGCAATACAATACAATACAGAGAAAATTTGCGAGAATGACATCCTCATAGTTAGTGAATGCGGTGAGGTAGGAGTCATTAGAAGAATTCATTGAATTGATTTAGTGATTATAAAATAACTATCGTCTATTAGGAGGACCAAGCTCTTCAGATTGATGGGATTATTTCTCATGGTGTGAGGCTCCAGATAAGTTTCTATGAGTTCATAGGCAATTCTTTGATGACCCCATCAAAATGAATTAGCTAATCAGGAGTAACATTTGTTGAATGATATAATATGCATAACATCGGTTTGACACTCCTGCAATTATTGAAGGGTCTCTTGTCTCCTTCAAATAGATTAGGGCTTTCATTTTTATTCAACCTTTACAAGACCAGTATCGAATGAGATTCATACTGAGAGTCAGTGAATAAATATAGGGACCATATTAGGGGATGAGATTTGAAGTTCTAGGCAGTGAATAAGAATGTGAAGATTTTATTCATAATTAAATACAAAAAAGGCTCTGAGAAGAGCCACAATAGTACCATAAATGGAAAAATGAATAATAAGAGCATAATTAGTGCTAGTATCACTAATTCATAGCCCACATGAATACATTGACACTCACCTAAGACCTAGATTAAACTTTCCTTGACTAGGAATTAGAATTATAACAGACTTATCAATTCAATACAAGGAGACTTATATTTTGCACCAATAGAGATAAAATTCAATGCCCATTTAACACAAGGTTTCTTAGTGATTGAACATATTGAAATCATCATTGAACTTATATTAAACAATCTCTAACTTATTGGATTTTTATAACTATATATTCTACTGGTCATTTAAGTTATCTATTCAATAATAGCCATAACCTAAGTGGATCTACAAGGGCTATTTCAAAGGTCTACAAGGGGTATCAAATATTGTAAATTATAGTAAGCAAATGAGAATTCAAGGTAATTGTCCCAAATCTCTAATGCCATTATAGATAATGTTTATTGGCAAAAGGGGTCGACGTGCATCAAACTTCCAATATACTTTTCAACAAGTAAATCACTATAGTTTTTTTTTCAAATTATTAAACACCTCACATAATCGACAACCTCTCTGGTTTGTCACTGTATTCATCAATATGTATTGATGGACTCCAGGCAGTGGATGATGTGGCCACTGTTACAGGTGATGGTCTCCCCTAGATAAAGAAGCCTTTGCAGTTGACAAACAAAATTTTACAACACAAATCCATGCTATAGTTTATTAGCAATTTCCTTGCATAGTATGTAAGAATATCAATGGAACTTTGATGAATTTGATTATCTCAAGCATTGGATTTAATCTTCCTATTTCTTTCTACTATTATAAGATAAGTTATTTGTATCTCAGATAGTTGTCTTAGACATATGCCTTATGATTTATCCTATTGTTTATGTACAATTTTTATTTATTTATTTCTGTTATATGACATAATTTGGAGCAATACTTCATAAATCCTAATCATGCACCTTCAAATTGTCCCAACAACACACTAGCCTAAGTGATCAAGTTAGACTAGGGTCTAATAGAATGGTCCAAAGATGGGTACCTAGGATAGATGCAGTCACTTTATAGTCTTCAATAGTCTTCAAACTCTTTGAATCAATCAAAAAATTGGTCCCAATTCACTTTTGTATTGTTTTTGCACATATTCCTCCCTCTCATTGCCTAAATACATACTAAATATTTAGCCTAGGGCATTAATTTTTAAGTAGCAGATCTACTCCCCCAACTCTAAGCCTTTGGAATATTATAGTACATTTCCTTAACTTACATTTCACCCAGTGGCATCTAATTCCAATGGTGAAAATGTAAGTTAGGGCCACATCTTCATCACAGACCCCAATTATTGTGCTTTTCAGACCTGCAGTCACAGTTTTCCTTCTAACTTGCGCAAATGGAAACCAAATCAACCAAAATAAAATGCAGAACAATGTTCATTCATAAAAAATGTTATGTGATCACTTGTTTAGATGATGGGATCCGTACCTAATGGTACAACTCAGGAATTTCTCAAAAAACATGGGTTTTCATTAAAACTTGCTTCAGAATGTATCCTCTGTCAATCTCTCGATTAAGTCTTTGTTGGAAACTTTGAACAAAACTCTTGGAAAATAGTACTTCCTCTCATTCAAGGTGGCATATGAGTGCACTTTATCTCTTAGGGAAGAACATGATGTATGTGGTGTGGAGGGAAAAAGTATATCTCAAGCATTTGATGAAGGTGAATTGTTCTTTTGTTGAAAATTTGATTCAAAGGTGCTTTCAATGAGTGGTAACCCATAATGGTTCGAATTGGAATATAGCATGAAGGCACTATATTTTTCCATTAGTATAATTAGAGGAAAAACATGATCTACAACATCAGTTTACTCTACACCAACAGAAAAGGCGCAACACTATTTGATGCCAAGGTTACCCGACAAACACTGTTAAGTGTTACCATATGACAAAAAGGTAAACGATACTCGACGAGTAACAACAATGATACTCGACAGTACAACAAAGAGAGGAACCCGAAAGATACAAGGAACCTGACAAATAGTTAAGTCAAGGAAGGCTGACAGACTGCAACTTCAAACCGACAACCAAGAACCGACAGTTAGTTACATTCCGTAAAAAGTGGATTTGACTTTCCACGTCAGATAAATCACAGAAGTTGTATTTATAACTTCTTGATTTTATTTTAAATCCATTATGTGCGGAGGAAGCAATGTAATTTTTATTGTTTTAATTAGTTTTACTATTTTAAAACATGAAAACTAAAGATGAAGGTCAAGTTGTAAACCTTGGATCTGAGAGTTAACATTGTAATACGTGAATTCCAAGATAGGTCAAATACTTGCATAAATAGGTGCTCAATCCATTGAGAATATAAGTTGTTCAATGAAGATAGTAGCCACGAAGAGAAACTATAGACTAGATAGAGAATTCATGCAGAAGAACACAAATAGATTCAAACCAGTTTTCAAGAACAGAACAGAGGCTACCGACAAGCAGAGAAAAGGTATTCATCAATCACTTAAGGTGATATTAGTATTGTAAAGGCTTTAATGGATTTGTAAATTAGAAATAGTAGATTGCATACAGTCAGGTCAACATTTGTACTCATTCTAACAAGTGTAGTACACTAATGAAATCCTTTCAAGAAAGGTGGGCTTAACCATCCTATTATAAATCTCATAACTAAGTGCACACTTAAATCAGTGTTGCAAAATCTCTTAACAAAGTAGATCTTAACAAGTCTCCACCTTAATACTCTTAACAGGGTAGATCATCAGAAGTGATCAAATTGTAAGCCTTAATCAACTCCCTTCCATTCTATAGATAGTGAAGTTTTGTGGGTGCCATCCCCACCGTAGTTTTTACTTCCTAACATGAGTTTTCTATGATACCATATCTTGTGTTATGTGTTTGTCAATTTCATGAATGTTTCTATCAATTAATGAAAACTATTAAATATTGTGAACTAACATTAGACACAAGAAAGAATAACAGTAATGGTTGGTAAATCTGAATTGAATGATTACTAATGATGAATTGTGTAAGGTGCTAAAAGTTTTAGAGGTACTGATTCACCCCTCCCCTCTCAATACTACTTCCCATTAATTCCAACA
>MU225307.1:1102549-1124451 GCA_018584345.1 Thuja plicata
AGAGCAAAGATCATACAATGGAGAAGTACAAACTTGATAAGAATATTGAGAACAAAAATCTTGAGATATAGATGTTCTATGAATAGTATAAAGAAGCAAGAATCAAGATGAGAGAGTTGTTGGATGAAAGAAAAGGTATGGCTACCCGAAACAATGAAAAAGACTATCAATAAGAAGAGATTCCAGATTTCTTTGGAACTTCAGGATCAAATGCAAGTAATATATCAGATACATCAGAAGAGAACATCAAAAATATAAAGGAGATCAATCTACATCTAACAAAGAAAATAAAGATGTTGCAAATCGGTCAAGAGACCCAGATGGTAAGAATGATTGATGTGATGAGTTCTGCCAGACAAGCTGAAATAGAAAGAACACTTGCTATAGATGATAGAAGGAAGATTTTAGAGAAACTATAGGAAAAGGAAATGGAAATTCAAAGACATGCTGAGCATCACCATGATCTCACAAATCAGATTATCCTTATGAGTCAAGAAACAAACAAAATAAATGTGGAACTCATTGAGAGAATATAGATTATTGGTGAACTAAGAGAAGAAAATGAAAAGCTAAAGCATGAGGTTATAATTCAACAACAATGTAATGAGATTATCAGAAAGGATGAAGAAATAAATAAAAGAATGGATGACTTTCTTGAGGGACAATGAAGAGTCATCAACAACAGCAATATAGGCTTTACCAAAAATGGAGAATCATCAAATCCAAAGAATTTCTACGAAAATCCAAGAACAAGGAAGCAAAAATGCAAGCACTATGGAAAGTGAGGGCACACATCAAATCCATGCAGAGGTAAAATGAAAGATACTCCTAAATCTACACCTACATCTTCATTCATAGGATTTTGTTATAAATGTAACAAGAAAGGACATAAGGCTTATGAATGCAAGAGAAAGATAGAAAAGCCAAAGAAGGAAATGTACATGGAAAAATATTATCCTACATGCAAGATGAATGGGCACACATCTAAAGAATGCTGGAAAAAGAAAAGACAAGCATGGAAGCCAAAAGGTAAAGAAGTTCCTTATCAGCCAAAGAGAATTGGTAATCAATATGTATGGGATTACAACACTTGGACAAATTGTACAACATGTGGTAGATATGGTCACATTGCTGCAAACTACATGAGAGAATGGACCAAAAGGTCTAGAGGTTGGTCAAACCATGAAATGACATGCTTACACTATCATAAAGTTGGTCATCTCAAGAAAGACTACAAAGACCGATTGACAGAAACAAGCACATATCCCAATGGTAACACCATTGAAGATATCCGGAAGGCAAGAGACAAAATGCGGATAAAAGCTTCAAGAAATGATGAAGCTGGACCAAGAAATGCAAATGGTGACACCCCATCCAATGGATCCAGTGACACCACCAACCCCACTTGAGCTGAACAAGTAAGTATGGAACTGCACTATATCAAGTTATATTTTGCATCACTTCCATTATATAAATTGATAAATAATCAAAATCTGCATGAACCAAAGATGCATACTACTTTACTTGTTACTAATCTAAGAATGCAACACCATCGGTAAACACTTACCAAAAATCATCGGTGAACACAATAATGAGTTTTTTACCCTTACTGGGAATTGTCGGTCAACTAGTAAATATGGTAAACTGCCAATGTAACCTGACGACCATCGATAAAAGGGCAAAGTTCAAAAGTGGTCATGACAGAACACTGATATCCATTGGTAAAATCAAAGTGGTTAAACAAATTCCCTAAGCATCATATCTTCACCGATGATGATTGGAAACATCCTCCTGATGAAACCCGTCTTCACATCCTGATGAGTTGTTGAACATTTATTGCAAAGACTTAGGTCAAAAAGTCTATAAATAGTCAATGGGACAACTTCATTTTTCACTTGTGATTTGAAGAGAAAGCAGAGCGACATCAAAGTGATTAAAGAGCAGAGAGTAGAAGTTTCTACAGATCGAGTCACAACACAGAGAGTAGATTCCTCATCACTATTGCGAATCGAAGTAAGTACCAAAGGCACTGAAAGAACTCTGTCATTATTTTGTCAAGAAAAGCCCTAATTTCAAGAAAACCCTAAGTACTTGGAAAACAATGGCAACTACATCAAGAACTGCTAAATTGAAGAATGAAAAGAAGAATGTGGTGAAACTAATCAAGAATAGCACATGTGTAGAACCTAAATACAAGATCTGTCCAAAAATTGCATCGAAACCCGATGAAGCTGGTGCATTTTCAAAAATTTCACCTAGGGTTTTGCTCATAGAAGATGTTAGGTCTTACATTTACTACAAGATTGCAGAGATAGGTGATCTAGAAATGGATGAAGCTTTTAAGAAGCTACGTGTTGCTAAAGGAAAACTGAAAGAAGAACACAAACACTTGGAGGTCAAAGGGTTAACCAATGCCCTACATTTCCCAAGGGAATTCAAGATAGAATGGATTAAGTTAGTCTTGAGAAGGATGCATGAAAACAAACTATGGCTAGACCAACCCAAGCAAATAACAAAGGATGTTCTTCATGCTGTCACTGGTTATCTGATAACCGACAAGCCTAGGGCACACAAACATCCATCCATGAAATAAGTTACTAAACTCAACAATGCAGAAGGAGACAACAGAGGTCTCAAAGTAAACACAATCACTGATGAAGAGTTAAAATTTGGTGCATGTGTTATTGGATACAAAAATTTTCAAGCTAGCAGAATGAACAACATTTATGCAACAGCAGTAAGCACAACTTACAAGATTGTAACAAAAAGAATTCAAATGGATCTGTGTGAGATCCTATTGAAACAACTTGATGAAAATATGATCAAAATCAGGTCTGCAAAGAGCAACACATGTAAGTTTGGATCACTTATCATGTGTATATTTTTCTATTTTCAAGAATACTTTCCTTCAGTAGGAAAAGTTGTATGAGACTCTACCAAACCGGTAACCCAATAGATTAGTGAATTGATTAAGTCACTAGGAGACAACTTTGAGTCTTTCATGTCTGCATACTTCCTTGAGTTCAAGGAAAAGATGATGGAAATTACTAGGATTCCTGAACAACTAGTTGAAAAACACAAAGATGAGATACGTTTCATGGAAGACATAGACTTCACACATATCAAACTAGTTGTAACAAGAATAGCTTGGTTATCACCATTAGACTATAAGATCACTATTGATCAAGCAACAAGTGCAATTGAGGCACTTCTCAATGAGCCCATTGATAAGAAACAACCAAGGTTTGGAACATACAAGGAGGCCAAATCTAAGATAAAACATGGCATAGAAGTCAAGAAGACTATAAACAAGAAAGATAAAATGATCAAGAATCTCAAGAAGATTCTATCAATCTCAGAAGAAGAGCATGATCAATAGGAGGAAACTGATGAACATGGCACCATCAGTGAAGAACTAGAAGAAAGGAAATTAGATACAGAGGCTACTGAATCTGACACACCTCCATCTCCACCTCATGCAAAGAAGCAAAGAACACAAAGTCAAACTGCTGCTACCAATACCACACCACTTAAGAAAGGTCAAGTAAGGACCTATATAAGGAAGTGGCCAATAAAAAAAAAAGACAACAACATGTCAAAACCACACCACCAAAGAAGAGAAAAAGGTTTGTTAGGACACAGGCTAACTTGGACGATACCAAAGATGATGAACCAAATGTAGTAAAGAAGAAATTCATAAACCAAATGGTAGATGAAGCTGCCAAATCAATTGCTACCCATGGAAAAATGACTAATAAAAGGATCAGGCAATGGGATACACTGAATCTAGAGGATTAGAATAAAATACAAGAAGCGGTCATAAAATCAATGATTAAAAAAAAGTATGCCCCTGATGAATTTGTAAATCAAATACCTGAAGAGCTAGGTAAAAGGGTATACCAACATTGGTCATATGCCTTGCAAGTAGAAAGAGAAGCAAGAGAAAGAGTTCTTGTGAGACTGATGCCTCTTGAATCCAAATTTGAAGAGATACAAGAAGTACTAAAGAAACACTCAAGTAAATTAATAGCCAAAATAAGGGCTTACAAAGTACTAGAGAACAAGTTTATAGAATTGGATTCAATGACAGAAACTAAATGGAGACATCTCCTAGATCTACTGGCAAAGTCAACAAGTGTTGAGAAGCAATTACTTCTCACAAAAACACCTCACAGAGAGGAGGAGACAGATAATGCAAGTCCTCGACATATTGCTCTGGACAATCAAGAAAGTGATGATGAACCTATTAACTTAGATACATGCATGGATGATAATATCTAAGATATCACTCACTATGATTCTAATAATGATCCAAAGAAGAAAGATGATGTGATATTTATCACACTTAAGGATCAACAAATCCATCAAGTACTGAAGACATTAGATGGAAAAATATTTGATATTGTTGATGAACAAATGCAGGACACATCAATCATGCACCCAATAGTGCAAGACCCTGCACAAGATATACAAAAGGATGAGGATGTCACTGTTGACAAGGTACTAACCGATGAGCAGGACACCCATACTGAAAATGCCCAAGCCCCAAATAAAAATAACATGCCTGTCCTAATGAAGGAAATAAACATACTAGAGGGAAATGAGGGATCAAATGAAAAGGAAACAAGCACACCCAAAGAAAAGGGTGATGAAGAAGCCAAAGGGACAACAGATACTACTGGAAAGAAAGATGCAACCAATGATTAGAAGAATGCATCTACTGATCAGAATAAATAAAACACTAAAAAGGAAACAGGGGACAAGCCTTCAGAGAAATGTGAAGAAGGAAAGAAGGATGAGATTGAAAAGAAATCAAGAGCACATTATGCAGAAACACCCAAGGCTAATGAAGAGACATCTTCACATAATTGAAAGGTGTCCATAGAGCAGAAAACATAAGATGCATCATCAAAAAAACCTTCCCCAAGAAATTCAGAGTGAACAAATGAACTAGCTATGGTAGTTCATACATCTGCATCCCATCAAATCTCAAAGAAGAAGAAAGGAAAGAATAAAAATCTAGTGACTCTGGATAAAATCATTGAGATTCTAGTCTGTGATCCAAGAACATTGGATTCAACAGCATTGACAAAATATGCAAAGCTCTGTGAGAGAAAATCTATTCAAGACAAGATGACGAGAGCGGCAAAAGAGGCCAAGGTACTAGAAGTAGCAAGGGAGATACTTCAACAAATTGTACCAGACATAGATATCGATCAAAAAGCTCCAATTATTGATCAACTGGTCATACTAACAGATGCAATAACATCTCAGAATACCAATGTTGAGAAGACAATGGAAGAGAGACTTGAACAAAAGTATGAATTCAAGCTCGCAGAGAAGATAAGCCAAGAAGTTGCACTGAAAAAGGTCAAGCTATCTGAATTGGTAAGTACAATTGACCCAATTTTATCAGAAGTTGTTACCTTAATCAAGAATTTGTGCACTTTAGATCAACTCACTAAGGAGTATACTGACAAGATAGCAAAAATAGATGTTGATCTTTAGTCCAATGCACAAAATCTAGCCAACACAGAAGAAGCACTTAAATTGCACAATCAACAAATCATATAGGCTAGGAAACAGAGACAGGACATTTAGTTTGCATAGATGAAGTACAAAGATGAGGTCAATGAGCTCCAATTTAAGCTCTTACCGATACTTACACTCCTGCAACAAAATATGACACGAGCAAGTACTCTAATTGCCACCCCTGAAATATTTGTCCTAGATAGTATTTATGATATGCATGCCAGACTAGAGCTACAACACATGGCATTAGAACAGTTGAAAGAACATTGGGAGAAACTAATGGAAAATATCAAAATTACCCATTCTTACGTATTTGACACATTGTCAGTTGCATATTTTTGTCACAATTTTGACATATTGTAAGTTTTACTTTTTTGTCATCAGTATCAAAGAAAGGGGGAATTTGATATGTACATCACCTCAGTTAAAAGGAGGAAATTATATGTATAGTAAACAAAAGGGGGAAATAATGTACATAAAGAAATAAAATAGTATACATGTACATATTCATACACTGTACTGATGCACACAGTAAGGGGGAGTCATATTATGACAAGGATATAAACATGGTGTAATAATTTCAGTATTATGCACATATAAATTTTTTGATACTAATGTCAAAGGGGGAGATTGAAGGCATTACATTTTTCCATTAGTATATTTAGAGGAAAAGAATGATCTGCACCATTGGTTTACTCTACACTAACAGACAAGGCACAACACTATCTGATGCCAAGGTTACCTGACAAACATTGTTAAGTGTTACCCGATGACAAAAAGGTAAACAATACCCAATGAGTAACAATAGTGCTACCCAACAGTACAAAAAAGAGAGGAACCTGATAGATATAGGGAACCCGATGAATAGTTCAGTCATGGAATGCCGATAGATTGCAAGTTTAAACTAACAACCAAGAACTGACAGTCAGTTACATCCCGCAAAAGTGGATCTGACTTTCCACGTTGGATAAATCACTAAATTTTTATTTATAACTTCTTGATTTGCTTTTAAATCCATTATGTGTGGAGGAAGCAATGTAATTGTTATTTTTTAAATTAGTTTTACTATTTTAAAACATGAAAACTAAAGATCAAGGTCAATTTGTAAACCTTGGATCTGAGAGTTAACATTGTAATACATGAATTCCAAGATAGGTCAAATACTTGTATAAATAGGTGCTCAATCCATTGAGAATATAAGCTATTCAATGAAGATAGTAGCCACGAAGAGAAACTAAAGACTAGACAGAGAATTCATGTAGAAGAACACAAATAGATTCAAATCAGTTTTCAAGAACAGAACAGAGGCTACCGAAAAGCAGAGAAAATGTATTCATCAATCACTTAAGGTGATATTATTATTGTAAAGGCTTTAATGGATCTATAAATTAGTAATAGTAGATTTCATACAGTCAGGCCAACATTTGTACTCATTCTAACAAGTGTAGTACACTAATGAAATCCTTTCAAGAAAGGTGGGCTTAACCGTCCTATTATAAATCTCATAACTGAGTACACACTTAAATCAATGTTGCAAAATATCTTAACAGGTCTCCACCTTAATAGTCTTAACATGGTAGATCATCAGAAGTGATCAAATTGTAAGTCTTAACCGGCTCCCTTCCATTCTACAAATAGTGAAATTTTTTGGGTGCCATCCCCACCGCAGTTTTTACTTCCTAACAAGAGTTTTCTGTGATACCATATCTTGTGTTATGTGTTTGTCAATTTCATTAATGTTTCTATGAATGAATGAAAACTATTAAAGATTGTGAACTAACATTAGACACATAAGAAAGAATAACATTAATGGTTGGTAAATCTGAATTGAATGATTACTAATGATGAATTGTGTAAGGTGCTAAAAGTTTTAGAGGTACTAATTCACCCCTCCCCTCTTAGTACTACTTCCCATTAATTCCAACAATAGCCACCACAAGTTTCTGTTTGGATCCACCTTTCAAATGCTTGAAATAGCCCATCAGCTAGATTAGAGCTTTAAATTGAAACCACAGGGTCCATATTTTGACCGAACTAGAATGGTTTTATCTCCATATGGAGTCATCCTATATCCACAGACTGATCAATAACATTTTCAACTCTAGCTAAAACTATGTAACATTTTTTATGTGGTTAAAAACATAACTATTTTAATTACATTGTTCTACATCCCCTTGGATTTGTTATCTCACTTCATATTTTAGCTATTAGTTATGTATTAAAAAATGTTGGAATTGTCTACAGTGTCACACTCAATGAAAAATAGGAAATAAAAATGGACTGGAAGTAGATCTAGGCATAAAATGTTATTTCACATCGTATATACATGCTAGCAGAGGCCAATTATCTTAGAAAGACCACAGTGAGTCTCCTTTGTATCCTTGATGATAGTGCCTTGCCATTGATTATGGATTAGGCTTTTATACTCCTTGTAGCATCAATACCTGAGAATGGTGACTCATGCATTTGGAGAGCCATTGAATAACTCTCTTGAGGCTAATATACATCACACCAACTTGGAACCTTAAACACATGTCTATATTGATCTGAGTTTAGACTTCTTTGAAAAGATCCCTCTTGGAACAGTGAAAAGATCTAAATTGTGAACATCAAAGAGTCCATGAATAATGAATACAGCTGAAAGATAGCCAAGAGATCCTGGAACAAAGATGGATATAATCCATGGAAAAGTTATTATCTTTACCTTGATAACCATTTAATATTTACACTCTAACAGTCATGATATGCTGAATAAGACAATGTCTTTGCAACCTTGTAAGCCCTATCACTTTAAGTTACCTTTACAAATTAGAGATATCTTTCTGATATTAGGTTTTTGTCACATGAAGGTGATCTTTTTGGAGATATTTAATAATGTTATTGTTCTCACTTCTTTCATGAAATAAATTCCATTTCAGCTAACAACATGCACTCTTCTATATTGTGTCTTCTCCTTGACTTAACACTGATTTTGATTTTCCATGCCACCACTCTCTTTACATTGGAAATCACTGACTTTGCACCACTTACTCACTGTCGTTCCCTTCATTATCAAATCAATGTATATTATTTCCTTGAGACTTTGCATCACATTGTCACTATATTATTTATATTATTCTAATCATGCCATGACTATAACATTCAATTTTCTAGTACCCTCATTAGAGAGTCATACATTTCTATATCAATTATTGAATCACACCTTAATCAAAGGATCATGAAAACTATAATAATATAGGGATTCTAAAATATTAAACAAATAATTTCATTATTATCTCATGCATTATAAAGACATAAGAAATCAGTGTCCTCCATTATAGAATAGTGTGTTCTAAGCATGTCACTGTTACACTCTTTTTGTTGTCAAAATGCATGATGATCTCCATATTTTCCTATTTTACTTCTCTATTAGAATCTTCCATTCCTTTCAAATAGTGTTTTTATCATTTATTTATCTTCTCCATTGATGCAAAAATATACCTTTGAGGCATCATGCTATCATTCCCTACACCATTCCCACTATAATCAATCTTTTAGTAAACACTTTTCAACTTACATTTATTAGCAAAATGTATTCAAATCAGAACTAAAGCTTGCATCCATGAAATTGGTAATGTTACTACTGTTTGGATCAACTGGCTAATGTCTATTGATTTTTTCTTGGTGCAGTACTTTGTTGAATCTGGTGCAATTGTTGTGCATTGTGTATGTAAGAAAGACTTGCGTCATGTTTCCAAGGCAATGGGTGCTATATAGGTGGTGAACTTATTTTGTCATCTTTTTAATTAGTGGTAATTTTGTTTTTCTAGAGTAAAAGCTCACAAATTATTTTGTCAGCTTTTTAATCACTTGTATAGCAATATCCTATATTTTTCAAAGTATTTTTCTTTAAGGATTTTGTCATTTCAGAGCATATGGAGTCTACTTGTTTGGGAGTTATGAAAAACTTGTAGAAAGTATAGATGTTCCAAATGGTTTTGGGGTGATGTGGTCCAAGGTGATAAATTCTGATCTTAGCAAGACATGATTAAGATATCATTTGTTGGATATTGTTGTCCCAGCCTTGAGATTCTTCAAATTGACTTTAAATATTGATGATTGTTATCATGCCCAAAACTAGGGAAAAAATACACAGACAATTTTTCTTTTAAACAGTACAAACAACTATGATGGCACAATTAGTATAAAATACGTTGTTGAAAGGTGACGACATGGTGAGGTTAGTTTTTGAGTTACAAGTTCAAGACTAGATTGAGTTTGGATCACAACAAGGGCAGATGCAGAGGTGGTAATTCCAACTCAATATACGAATAGATAACCTACAGTTTTGTGCTGCAGGAACACTTGGGTCGGGTTGATTAAACTCTAGTTTTAAGATTAAACAAGGTGTGGCGTTAAGATTGTAAACATTTTGTTAAGTACGTAGGTAAGTTCGGTTGACCTAGCATTACTTGAATCCTCAATCCTAATTGTAACATGGTCTGTTAGATCTATACGTATTACACTATCATCATTTAGTTATTTACATCATTCAATGTATCTTTAAAAATGGTCCTAGGTCACAACCTAGTTGACTAAATATAAACTTTTTTAATAACCTATCAACCTTAGTATTAACAATCAAATTAATTAACCCCATTTGATATCTTAAAATCCTTAAACAAAACCAAATTTTATTATTCTATTCCCATTAGATTTTCCTAACATAATTAAAATAAGGTTCTCACCATACATTAATCTCATCTAATTTTAATACGAAAAGATGCATTTAAATTTCTTAAGAATTTGCATAAGTTGTATGATTAATTGATAACTACAATAATTACATTCTAATTCACTTCTTTTATTCAGAAATAAAATCTTAAATTTCATTTACATACACAATATTTAAATAAATAATCATTAAATTAATTGCAAGAATAAAATATGTCATATCTTTGATCTACATTTAAAAACACTTAATCCTATATGCAACATAATTCATTTTACAAAATCTATTAAATTTCTCCTTATAAATAAAAAAAACACATAAAACATAAATCATTTATCATTATAAAACCTAAAAGAATCAACTATAGTACAAAATTAATTACAACTAAAACCTATCAATAATTCCTGAAGTAACTTAACACTACTAACCTACCTACTAACCTATCTTACTAACCTATCTAGCTATCCCATCACCTCCTTTCCTTTAGCTCATGGCCCACTTGCCAAGTGGGTGGATGATGTGACATGAGGACAACTAGAAAATCTCGCATGCCAAGAAGAGGAGTGAATTTGTTATAAAAACTTTAAGTTTTTTTTTTGAGCCCACCAAAGTGAAATCATCCAAAGTAAATAGCAACCAAATTTTGAAAGGAAAGGTAATTCCAAGTAGGACCAAATGGTATGCATAGTAGGAAGCCATGACTTAGTGGGTGGCCCATGGCCTAAGGAGGATGGTGCCCAAACCCACTTGCAAGGTAAGTATGTTATAGTTTCATTTTTTATTTTTATTTTCTTTTTTGTTAAGAATTTTAAAAATAAGGGCATGTCAAATCCCACGCCCATGTGGGGGAAAAATGGGTGTGGGGCCCACTATATTAAAAGGTAATAAGGTGCATGTTAGTATATGTTTTTTTTTGGTTTTTTTAATTAATTAGTTTTATTAACAAAGGTTACACAAATCAAGAGGGATTAAGGGGGGATTAGTATTATAACCCCCTTACAAAGTAAGAGAATGTAATATTCTATGTGGTAAAAGGGCATAAGTCATTTTCCATACAATTTCTAGAGAGTATTTTGCTCTCTTAAAAGTCTGGAAGTGGTGTTTTTTTTTTTTCTTTCCCTTTTTTTTTCAATGCATTCCATTTTTTCATGGCATTATTGAAGTTGGATGAAATTAACATATTTTTATTTAGGCATTATATTGAGTGAATCATTTACAAGGTATTGGTAGTAGTTATTTTTTTATTTAGTGTCACCATTTGATTTAATTTTTTGTTAACATGATTTTTTTTTCAATAAGTTTTGAGGTTGCAATATCTAGTTTAAGGTATCATGATCATATTGTTTATAAACTAAGATTGTCAAAGAGGAATTAAAGGGAATTTTAACTTGAAATTTTGCAAGGTAAGACAATTGAAGACATTTTATAATTGCAATTCATAAAATTTGAACACACAAATTTGCTCATATTTACAATGACTATATTTTCATATACATCTTTGGAGTCTACGACATTAATCCATCTTATTACCAAATCTATCTTCAACATCGATGCACAATACAAAAAGTGATACAACAATGGAGAAGTCTCCAACACTATAACATCAAGAAAACTTCCATGCTCCAAATCCACAATGGATGCATCAAAACTTCATCCCAAAATCTGCAAAAACAAACTTAAAAAAACCATGGAGAGCTCACCTCCCATCCTAGGTCTCAAGGAGACCACCCCCAATCTAGGAGAACCAGTAACTAATGGGTGACATTCACACCATTCATGCAACACAAAAAAAAAAAAGATACACCCATCCAAGGCTTGCACAATATAATTCAGCTTGAATCCAAAATAAGGGTGAAGGTGGACTTCCATGTAGGAGATTACCAAATGAAATACAAAAAATAAGCATGCCTTCCCAAGGCTAAAACCCACATACATTCTTCCATACATTCTCCTCCTTATCTCCCCCAAATCAAGATTAATATCATTGGCATGCAAGTGCCCATACATCTTACAATTTCTTTCCCTCTTCTCTCCATGAGAAGAGACTCTACATGGTGCAGGAGCACCCTTGAGAAGCCAGTTGGTTATCTCATATTTTGGTGTGAGAAGTGTGAAAGACCCTCTTGTAGGGAATTGTAAATATATAAGGTCATGTGGACCAAGTGTGGTGTGAAGTAGTTCTTAGGTTGTGTTTTTTGCATGTTGCAAGTCCTTTTTGGTTCATTTTGTGTACTGTACTTGATGATGTCATCAAGTGGCAGGATGATGTCATGGATGTCTTTAGGGTTCTTAGGTATCCTATAAGGTCTAACTAAGGGTAGATAGGCTAGATTGGTGTTAAAACCCAAGAAAAGAGAAATGGTGAAAAAGATGTAAAAATGTTGCATAGCAACATTAGCAACTTTTCGAAAGTTGCTGACAACATTTGGGTTGTCTTAAGAATTTCGGTGTCTAGAGTAGATAAAGTTTAACCAAGGGTTAAGACACTTGAGATAGGGTATATATGTGGAGAAAAACCCTAATTTGAGGGTTCAAAATTTATTGTGTACGGACTGCACACTGAAAAGCAGAGAGTTTCAATGAAATCAAGGTGCAAATTGATGTAAATGGATTGAAATTAACACTATGACTCATGGAATACATTGTTGTATATGTTGTAGTGGTTTTCCAATAGCTAGTTTTTTTTGTAATTACCTTTCTTCTGTATTTTGTAAATTAGTTTGTTTTAGGCAGTTTGGTGTCCATTTTTGATAGTGGGGCAAAGATGTGGACCTAACTCCACTTCCCACCATTGGTTATGTACGGCCACTTGGGAATGGAGACTAGGTCCATGGAGCTTCAATAATCTAGAAGGAGGAGCTCTGACAGTGCATGCAATGATTTTTAAGATCTTTCCCTGGGCGAGCTAAATGAGTAGCCCGGTTAGGAAGATCAAATAGGAGATAGTGTAAAGTTTCAGGAGGTGCTTTTCATGAGCCAAGAAGGCCATGGATGTAATGAATGATTTTATGAAGGTACTCAGTAATGTGGAGGAGTGCCCAAGAACTCATCTTACCAAGTTTTGAATCCAAAGACCTAAAACTGGTCCAAAAACAAGAAAGATGCCATATTCCAGAAACAGGGCGTACAGACAGAGCTGGACCTTGAGACCTTGGGGGTCCTTTGAGAGTTTTACACTAAAAAAGTGCTTTCCTACATTTTAGGAGGCCTAATTGGTGGAAAAAGGCTACAAGGCCTAGAAGATAGAAATCTAGGAAGATTGGAGAAATGACTAAACTTGGAAACTTTAGAACCATTTTGCAATCCAAGCATGGAGTTGAATGAAGCCCTGGCCCTCCTGCAAATCCAAAACAAAGATCAGGGCATGGGAGTTATTGTGGAGGAAAATTTATTGCAGAACACAAGAATGGTGAACCTATCAAGATAGGAGGATTCTTGGTTGGAGGGGAAGAATTGAATCTTTCCAAGTGTTAGAGGGTGGATTGAGGAAACCCTAGAGGTCCTAGGAGAGACCTAACAAGAGTTCAAGAAAACTCAGGAGGTTATTAAGAGTCTCCCTATCAAAGTGGTATCAGAGCATAGGTTCAATATTTAGGAAAGTAGTGGTGCAACAAGTGGATGTTGCAGACCAAGGACTCAATTATAGAGTCAAGTGCATCAAGCAGGATGGTGACCAATGTCGAATTGGCCAAGAAAGTTGAAGAACAAGAAGAGGAAAATAGGTTGCTAAGAGAAAGGTTGAGCCAACTTGAGCAACTCTTAGGAGAGGTCCAAGATAGGGTAGATAGAGTGAAGGACAAGGTAGACTAGAAGGAGGAAAAAGAAGCTAAGGAGAAGGAGTGGGACCTAGAAGAAGAAGCACCTACCCCTAATCCGGTCTTACCAGAGGAACCCTTCCTGAAGGCACTCAAAGCCTTAAGTGGTAAAGCCTTGGAGGGTGTGCCACTATTTAGTGGACAAATGGATGTTGATTTAGTTTTGGACTGGATAGATAGTCTTGAGAATCACTTTGACTGTGATGGAGTGACAGATGATCAAAATTTAAAGGTGGCTAAGTCTAGATTGAGAGGACCAACACTTACCTGGTGGAAATATGTTTAGAATGAGAGGGGGAAAGAGGGAAAGAGCCCTATTGTGTCATGGAAGGGTATGTTGGCCAAGCTAAAATAGACCTATCTCCCGGATGACTATGAAGTTTAGATGCATAGAAAAACACAAAACCTCAGGCAGAAAGACCTTGAAGTCCAAGCATATACGGAGGAGTTTTAGAAATTATGTTTAAAATCCAAGATAGTGGAGGATGAAAGCATTAGATTAGCCAGATATCAGAATGGGCTCAAGTGGTCTATACAAGAGGAGATGAGTCTTACTACCTTAACCAGTGTGAGACAATGCTATTAATTGGCTTTAAAGATAGAAGAAAAGAGAAAGAGAAAACATGATCAGACCTCTAGAGGAAGAGGTAGGGGAAAAGAAAATAGAGGAAGAGGAAGCTTTGCGGGTAGAGGCAGTGACTATAGGTCCCAAGGAGAATCTAAATTGACTGAGATAGTCAATGAGACTAGTGGAAGAGGTAGCATGAGTAGAGGAAGAGGATTCCAAGGTGGAGGAAGAGGTAGATTTGGAGGTTTAGGTAGAGCCTCACACTTTGCAAACATGAAATGCTTTCATTGCAATCAATTGGGCCATCTAGCCTATAGATGCTCAGAGAAGGCTTCTAGCTCACATGGTGAGAAGAGGGTAAATTACATTTCCCAAGAAGATAATAATAGTGGTAAAGCTCCTGAAATCAACCTTGATTCAGAGAGTGGGGAGAATCTCATGATTAGGAGAATACTCATTAAAGAGCCTATCAAAGAAGAAGCTAAGTAAAGGAGGGCACTTTTCAGAGTAAAGTGTAAGATTCATGGAAAAGTTTGTAAGATGATCATAGACTCAGGGTCTACTGATAATATTATCTCAGACGAGGCAGTCAACAAATTAGGATTGACAAAAATTCTCCATACAAACCCATACAGAGTGACATGGTTGAATAAGGGTTAGCATGTTCTTGTTAATGAGCAAGCATGGGTTAATTTCTCAATAGGAAAGTATCTAGATAGAATCTTATGTGATATACTCCCAATGGATGCATGCCACCTACTCTTAGGTAGGCCATGGTAGTTTGACAGGAAGACAGTTCATGATGGAGAGAAAAATTCTTATTCTTTCAAGAAAGATGGGGTCACTTATAAAATTCAGTCACTTGTGGATGATGAGGGGTCTACATCAATAGAGTCTAATGTATTATTGTAGGGAGGTAAAGAGTATTTGCAGACAGTAAAAAGTGGAGAAGGAACACACTATGCTATCATGCTTAAGCCTAGTGAAGAGAAGAAGGTGGAACAAACACCATTGCCAAAGGAAGTGCAGGAGTTAATGGAAGAGTTTAAGGACATAGTTAGTGATGGGACACCATCAATGTTACCACCTCCAAGAGACATAAGTCATCAGATTGACTTCATACCCGGAGCATCTCTACCAAACAAGGCTGCATAAAAGGTGACTACTGACCAAAACAAGGAGATAGCTAAACAAGTCCAAGAACTTTTGGACCAAGGTCTAATCAGGCAAAGCATTATCCCATGTGCAGTGCCAGTGGTTCTAGCATCAAAGAAGGGAGGCAAGTAGAGGCTTTGTACAGACTCAAGAGCAATAAATAGGATCACTGTGAGATACAAATTTCCCATTCCTAGGATTAAAGATCTTATGGACTGTTTGGGAGGAGCAAGGTACTACACCAAATTGGATTTGAAGAGTGGGTACCATCAAATCAGAATTAAGGAGGGTGATGAATGGAAGACAACATTCAAGACAACAAAAGGGCTCTATGAATGGTTGGTCATGCCCTTTGGGCTCAGCAATGCTCCAAGCACCTTTATGAGGTTGATGAACGAGGTGTTGAAGGACTACATAGGTAGATTTGTAGTTGTGTACTTAGATGACATCCTAATTTTCAATAAGACCAAGGAGGAACACCTCCAACATTTCTAGATTGTGATGAAGAAACTTCATGAGGAGAAGTTGTCCATTAACTTGGAAAAATGTGAATTTATGAAACAAGAGTTGATCTATCTTCATTTTGTGGTGTCTCAAGGAACCTTGAAGATGGATCCCAGTAAGGTTGAAGCAATATTAAGTTGGCCTACCCCTACATGCAGTTTTGAGGTAAGAAGTTTTCATGGACTTGCCCAATTTTATAGGAAGTTCATTAGAAGCTTTAGTGAAATATGTGCACCAGTCTTAGATACAATTAAGGGTGGGGTGAAAACCAAATTTAAATGGAATCCAGAGGCTGGTAAAGGTTTTGAGGTATTGAAGAAGAGAGTGGCAACACAACCTATTTTTGTTTTGCCAAATTTTGACAAGTTATTTACCCTTGAATGTGATGCAAGTGGTATAGCTGTTGGGGCAGTATTGAATCAAGAGAATAGGCCAGTGGCATTTTATAGTGAGAAGTTGAGTGAGGCTAAGAAGAGGTACTCTTCTTATGACCTAGAGTTATATGCATTGGTGAAATCCTTAAGAAAATGGAGGCACTATTTGTTGCCAAAGGAATTTGTAGTTTATACTGATAATAAAGCTTTGAGTTTCATCAATCCTCAGGAGAAGTTGAGAAACAAACACCTTAAATGGATGGAATATTTGTAGGTCTATACCTTTACTATCAAACATAAGAAAGGGCAATTGAATAAAGTGGCTAATGCTTTGAGTAGGAGACTCTTGACAGTCCAAGAAGTGCAGCTGCAAAGTATAGGCATAGAAAGCTTCAAGGAGCTTTATGAAGGTGATGAGGACTTCTCAGAAGCGTACAAGGTATGTAAATATTTTAAAAACCATTTCCATAGTCAATTTGTAGACTATACTATTTAGAATGATCTCTTGTTTAGAGGAGGGCAGTTATGTATTCCTAAGGGATCTATGAGGGAGGATGTTATTCAAGAGAAGCACAATGGCAGTCTAAGTGGGCATTTTGGCCTAAACAAGACACTAGAACTAGTGCAAAGGTTCTATTATTGGCCTAGGATGCAGAAAGACATCAAGAAGTATGTGGAGAAATTTTTGATTTGCCAAAAAGCTAAGGGTACCTCATCCAATGCAGGTTTGTACCAGCCCTTACCCATTCCTAATAGGCCTTGGGATTGTATTAGTATGGATTTTATTGTTGGGTTGCCTAGGACCAAGACTGGTTTAGATAGTATATTTGTGGTGGTAGATAGGTTTAGCAAGATGAGCCACTTCATTACTTGAAAAACCACCCATGATGCCAGTCATATTGCACATTCATTCTTTAAGGAAGTGGTCTGAATTCATGGTTTACCTATCAGCATAGTATCTGATAGAGATGTAAAATTTATGGGTCATTTTTGGAAGACATTTTGGACAAGGTTAGGAACCAACCTATCATTTGGGTCAGCCTACCATCCCCAAATTGATGGTCAGACTGAAGTGATCAATAGAGTGCTAGGAAATATCCTTAGGTGCTTGACAAAGGAGTATGGAGTGATGTGGGATCAGATGTTACCACAGGTAGAATATGCCTACAATGACAGTGAAAATAGGACAATAGGAAAAAGGCCCTTTGAAATAGTTTATGGGCTGCACCCTAGAGGTGTGTTGGAGCCTAGACACCTAGAAAATGAAGAAGGAAGGAGTGCATATGCAAAAGATTTTGCTCAATCAATGAAGGAACTTCATGACCAAGTGAAGAAGCAGCTCCAAGAGGCTACACACAAGTTAAAAGCCAAAGTTGATGAAGGGAGAAGAGATATTCAATTTGTTGTGGGTGATCTTGTGATGATACATCTCAACAAGTCTAGGATGTAGAAGGGAGTCCCCACCAAACTTCAAATGAGGAGGATTGGTCCTTGCAAGATTCTTGCAAAATATGGGAAAAATGCCTACAAAATAGACTTGCCATCAGATTTGGCAATATCTCATGTTTTTAATGTGCAGGATTTAGTACACTATAAAGTACCTATACCAGTAATTACTGAGTTACAATCAGATAGTAAGGAAATAGCAACATATGTTTAGATTTCCCCTACACCAACACCCACAATAGTGAAGATTTTGGACTCTTGGGTAAAGAAGAAGACTAGACAGGGAACTTACATGGAGCATCTCATTCAGTGGGAAGGAAAGTTAGAAGCTGAGGCTACTTGGGTAGCTGAGACAAAATTCAAGAAGTAGGGAGTTGATTCTAAGCTCCTGTCCCCGGAGGGGACTTAAGTTCTTAGTCTTGGTAGTAAGGTGCAGGAGCACCCCTGAGAAGCCAGTTGGTTATCTCATCTTTTGGTGTGAGAAGTGTGAAAGACCCTCTTGTAGGGCATTGTAAATATATAAGGTCATGTGGACCAAGTGTGGTGTGAAGTAGTTCTTAGGTTGTGTTTTCTGCTTGTTGCAAGTCCTTCTTTTTGGTTCATTTTGTGTACTGTACTTGATGATGTCATCAAGTGGTAGGGTGATGTCATGGATGTCTTTAGGGTTATTAGGTATCATATAAGGTCTAACTAAGGGTAGATAGGCCAGATTGGTGTTAAAACCCAAGAAAAGAGAAATGGTGAAAAAGATGTAAAAATGTTGCATAGCAACATTAGCAACTTTTCAAAAGTTGTTGACAACATTTGGGTTGTCGTAAGAATTTCAGTGTCTAAAGTAGATAAATTTTAACCAAGGGTTAAGACACTTGAGGTAGGGTATATATGTGGAGAAAAACCCTAATTTGAGGGTTTAGAAGTTATTGTGTACAGACTGCATACTGAAAAGCAGAGAGTTTCAATGAAACCAAGGTGCAAATTGATGTAAATGGATTGAAATTAACACTGTGACTCATGGAATCCATTTTTCTATATGTTGTAGTGGTTTTCAAATAACTAGTTTGTTTTGTAATTACCTTTCTTCTGCATTTTGTAAATTAGTTTATTTTAGGCAGTTTGTTGTCCAGTTTTGACAGTGGGGCAAAGATGTGGACCTAACTCCACTTCCCACCATTGGTTCTATATGGCCACTTGGGTATGGAGACTAGGTCCATGGAGCTTCAAGAACCTACAAGGAGGAGCTCTGAAAGTGCATGCAATGATTTTTAAGATCTTTCCCTAGGCGAGCTAAATGAGTAGCCCAGTTAGGAAGATCAAATAGGAGATAGTGTAAAGTTGCAGGAGGTTGTTTTCATGAGCCAAGAAGGCCATGGATGTAATGAATGATTTTATGAAGGTACTCAGTAATGTGGAGGAGTTCCCAAGAACTCATCTTACCAAGTTTTGAAGCCAAAGACCTAAAACTGGTCCAAAAATAAGAAAGAAGCCATATTCCAGAAATAGGGTGTACGGACAGAGATGGACCTTGAGACCTTGAAAATCTTGGTGGGTTTTTGCCTTACTTGCAAACTGCCAAAAGAGATCTGGGGGTCCTTTGATATTTTTACACTAAAAATGTGTTGTCCTACATTTTAGGAGGCCTAATTGGTGGAAAAAGGCTACAAGGCCTAGAAGATAGGAATCTAGGAAGCGATGGAGAAATGGATAAAATTGGAAACTTTAGAAACATTTTGCAATCCAAGCATGGAGTTGAATGAAGCCCTAGCCCTCCTGCAAATCCAAAACAAAGATTAGGGCATGGGAGTTATTATGGAGGAAAAGTTCTTGCAGAACACAAGAATGGTGAACCTATCAAGATAGGAGGATTCTTGGTTGGAGGGGAAGAATTGAATCTTTCCAAGTGTTAGAGGGTGGATTGAGGAGACCCTAGAGGTCCTAGGAGAGACCTAACAAGAGTTCAAGAAGACTCAAGAGGTTATTAAGAGTTTCCCTATCACTACACTTTCATGAAGTCCAACTAACCCCTTCCCCCATACATGGCCACTTCTTCCCTATCCAAGGGTGAGTAATGCCATTACACCCTTCACAAAACTCCCTTATTCAAACAAAGATAAACACCAAAACATGAAATCAAACCCAAAATCTCATTCCCTTACATCACAACAACACAAAATACATAGAACACATATTCAAGAAAATGAAATACATACTAATCTATTTGGATCAAAACAAGGAAAAAATTTCATGAAAATGGTGGAGAACAACCTTCACAAGTGTTATGGTAAAATGAGGTTTGAGAAGAGCCCAATCCCTTTTTCTTCCTTCAATCCAAAACCCTAATGTCTCTAAAAGTAGAGAGTGGGTGAACACCCTCTAACTCTACAAAGGGCATCTAAAATGGTCTCCAAATCCTACCCACACAAAAACATTAATTTTAGAATTGACCCCTAAGTCCTTTGGCTCTCCTATGTCTCCTATCATAAATGCAAGATTGGAAAGGAGTGTGGGTTTGGGTAAAAAGTCAAGACTCACTCTATTTTCGTAACATGTGAGTAATGGGTTATTAAGAGGGTCATCAAGGCCACTATTGGGTTCTAGAGGTGTTAGAAATATTTCTAACCCATACCCATATCACTAAGGTATTTGGATTTTGCTAAAATTGATCCTTAGGACCACTTTTTGGCCTCTAAAAGTGACTAGAACAAAATTTAAATTTAAACAATCTAATTGGGCTATATTTCCAACCTTAGTAGACATGTCATTACATAAACACATAACAAGTGTCAAGTGACACTATAAAATAACATAATACAACATTGACATGCCACTAATTGCACACTGAAAACACCTAACACATACATACAATTTATGGTCATGAATAAAATCACTTAACAATGAGGTTTGAATCTCTTCTTATATTCAACCTTGGCTTTACAGTTTTCGCATATGGTTGGTTACTAGTTCTCCGATAATTTCCATGGTAATTTTCCTGCACACTAAATTAAACATCAGTAGCTCAATAAAATCATATGCAAAGATATAAATCAAATTGCATAATCAATTGACTAAACATTCTATATTTACATTTAATAACCTTTTTCCATTTCTACACCTGCTAACCATAATGGATTACATAATCAAAATAACATAACATATTTTTTCATTTGAATTTAAAATACTGAAATAATCATCATGATGCATGCATATACCCAAAACATCATAAAAATCATCAATAAAGTATACTGAAGTAATCATCACATGAAATAATAAATACTAATAATGTTTAGTCCATCAAATATAATGTCCCAAAATATCAAATCATAATGTATCAAAATAAGTGTATCAGCTGAGCTATGATGGGTCAGGGTGAGGCCTCACAATTGTGAATTGGAATACACAACGTCTCATCTCATTTCTGCAACATATTTCATGATGAATTGGGATTGAATACTCTACCTCACCCTCACTAGTAGAATTTGGCAAATAAATGACTAAGTGACTAAAAATTTTAGTCACGTGACTAAAAGTTTTAGTTACATGACCAAAACTGATCATAATTGGTAAATAAATGACTAAATAAATGACCAATTTGGTCATTGGGTAAAATCACAACTAAAATGACTAAATAAATGACTAAATAAATGACCAATTTGGTCATCAGGTAAAATGACTAAATAAATGACTAATTTAGTCATCGGGTAAAATGACTAAATAAATGACCAATTTGGTCATCGGGTAAAATGACCAAATAAATGTCTAAATGGAGGATAGTTAATATAGTTAACAAGATTTTTCTAAAT
>MU225307.1:1131940-1166431 GCA_018584345.1 Thuja plicata
ATTGCAAACCTGATGAAGATAAAGTCGAGAATTCATCTTACAAGATGAAAAAATGTCTAAAAGAACAAAAATGGAGGGAAAATGAGCCTCCAAGCCTTTGGGTCATTTTCCAAGCCTCTTCCCAAGCTATAACCCGATCAGGTTCTGAAAAGAAAAATGTACTTTTTCAACTCCTACATAACCCGATCGGGTTCTGGAGAATAAAATACACAATTTTCACTTCTTCAAAACCTAATCCGAGAAGTAAAAATTATGCATTTTATTCTCCATAATCTGATTGAATTACGAAGAAATTAAAATAGGCTTTGGTCTTGAAGCCATAACTTCCACATATGGTGTCCAATTGACTCCGTTCAAAAAGAGTAGAAAATATCTTGAGACAATATAACACATGATTAACCTACAATCATCTTTAGTCATCAACATTCTTTCTGCCATCTATTTGAATCAAGTAAGGTATAAAATAGGTGCTCATTATTGCCCATACATGCAATGTATAGGAAGATCAGTATGCTCTCTCTCTCTCTCTCTTTTTCAAAACCCGATCAGGTTATGAGGAATTAGGAATATTGAGCCTTTATGTTCTCATAACCCGATTGGGTTCTAAGGAAAGAGGAATGTCAAACCATTAAGTCCAATTGTTATGTTCAAAAATATATTATGTTTCTAATAACCCGATCGGTTCTAAGACAGATTGAGTTTTTTTATAATATTTTCTAGGCTTGGTTACCAAGCCTAGAACAATTTCAAATTTTCAATAACCCGATCGGGTTATATGAAATTTGAATTTTTTTAAAGATGTGTCCACCTTTTTGACTCACAACTTAGTGCACATACCCATAGATTTCCCTATGAGTTCTATAAATCCTTTATACCCATAATGAATAAATATTTTATGCCTTGATATTGGCATGGTGTGATGGTTAAGTTGCATTTTTTTTGTTCTTAACATAGGTTCAAGCCTCACTAGGGTCTTTTTGTTGATTGATTATATTGTGGATGAGGTCTCCCATTTATGACCTCACCAGTTTCTCTAGGTCAAAAGTGTTTAGCCCTCTTTTAAAAGAATAAAAGTAAAGATGATAAGTGAATATCTTCATAATGTATAATATGATCATTTTCATTCCAAATATTTAGGAAGTTCAATCAACAATATTAAATTGAAACCTAAGATTGGTGACTCTAAATAAATCTATAATTGGTTACCTATGACTTTGTTGAGTGTATCATGAGATATTACTATGGAGGCTTTAGCTATTAAGCTTAGGCCTCATCTTCCTCACCTAGTACCCTAAACAAACTAGTTTCATCAAATCCAAAATTATTTTAGATAATATAATTTTTGTTTAGGAAGTGATGTAACGAACACAAAATTCTCGACTTTTTATAATATTTAATAAAATTATTTTTTACCAAGCCTTATAATTGTATCAAGTGAACTTTTATTCTTATTATGCTTCACAAATTTAGACTCATACCCTAATTTATTTATTCTATATGTAAATATTGTTTTTTGATAGCCTTATCTTATATTACCATCAATTGTCAACAATACAAACTATTTAATTATTTTTTTAGTCTATACATTAAGTATGTCATTTTGCTCCATCTCTTTATATATCCATAGTAGATGGCTTTCACTATTTATTGGTATATATAGCTTCTCAAACCTTGGCTAAGGGGATTACTCTTCATGATTCTCCCAACTACTTGGTTAATTGTCCTTTAATTGATGATTTTTTCCTCACTCTAATTTAGGATAAAAATAATATTAAACAGGCTTATTTAATTGCCTTGATACTTTCTATCAAGCCTCTCATTTAAGTATCCAATAGTAAAAAACTCATAATGATAGGAATTTCTTGCTAAGGGAGGTTGGTTGGATAATTTTCAATAGAAACCGATCAATCACGGGAAGTAATTTGTTTGTAAGATTAGATTCCATTTAATTTTTAATCTTTTCCTATTACCCTCTAGAAAGATACTATTGATAGGATTGAAAAAAGATTAGTTACTAGATTACTAAACCTTATTATTTAGCTAGTATAATCTAGATTTGCTCTAGAAATTGTTGAATATCAATCATGTGATTATTGTTCTTGTTGGGTTCCTTAAAATACTTGGAGACTTTATTTAGGCCAAGAATGATGAGAATCAAGGATTTTGTCACATTATTTGAGAATTATGTTGTATTCTTTAGGATACTAGAAATGTTTTTTTTAATCACAAAAATTGAAAAAAGAATTCAAATATATGCACTTGTATATTTCACTTATATAATTTCATTATTATTTATAATCTTAACAAAAATAATCTAAATATATCCAAATCTATGTAAGTATATACCACTTATATCTTTAATTATTATTTATGACAGTAACAAAAATACAATCATAAAACTAACAATAATTAGAATTAAACGTGAAATCATCATTCTCTCCTAAAACATCTATTCCAATCCTTCCATAACTTATGTGGACAATAATACTATATATAATGACCATTTTTCATATTAATTCAATACTTCAATCATAACACGCTAGACCTCCAAAGATATTCTTTAACACCACATTGTACAAAGCCAATCGTAATATGATAGACCTCCAAAGATTTTCATTAACACCACATTGTACAAATTCAATTGTAGCATGATAGACCCTCAAAGATTTTCATTAACACCGCATTGTACAAAGTCAATCGTTACATGATAGACCCCAAAGATTTTATTTGACATCACATTGTACAAAGTCAATTGTAACATAATAGACCCCAAAACATATTCTTTAACACCACATTATACAAAGTCAATCGTAATATGATAGACCCAAAGTTATATTGTACAAAGTCAATTGTAACATAATAGACTCTCAAGCTACTCTTTTTTAACACCCCATTATACAAAGTCACATGCCATACGTTGCTTCAAAAGTCTACAACTACTTTTAACACCCCATTATCCAAAGTCAAATACCATACTTAGCTTCAAAAGTCTACAACTACAATTACTCTTCATGATTCTCCTAGCTACTTGGTTAATTTTCCTTTAATTGATGATTCTTTCCTCACTCTAATTTAGGGTGAAAATAGTGTTAAATAGACTTATTTAATTGTCTTTATACTTTCTATCAAGCCTCTCATTTAAGTATCCAATATTTAAAAAACTCAGTATGATAGACATTTTATCCTAAAATAGGTTGGTTAGATAATTTTTGATAGAAACCAATCAAACATGGGGAAGTAATTTGTTTTTAAAATTAGATTCCAATTAATTTTTTATCCTTTCCTATTACCCTCTAGAAAGTCAGTATTGCTAGGATTGACAAAAGATTAGTTACTAGATTTCTAAACCTCCTTATTTAGCTAGTAAACTCTAGATTTGTTCTAAGTTGTTGAATAACATTCATGTGATTATTGTTCATGTTAGGTTCCTTAAAAAAGTTGGAGACTTTATTTAGGCCAACAATGATGAGAATCAAGGATTTTATCACACTACTTAAGAATTATGTTGTATTATTTATGATGCTAGAAATGAAATATTTTTTGAAGTATTACAATTTTTTTTAAAAGAATACAAATATATGCACTAATATATTTCACTTATATAATTTCATTACTATTTATAATCTTAACAAAAATAATCTAAATATGTCCAAATCTATGTAAGTGTGTTCCACTTATATTATTTAATTATTATTTTTAATAATAACAAAAATACATTCATACAACTAACAATAATTAGAAGTAAACATGAAATCATCATTCTCTCCTAAAACATATATCTCAAACCTTCCATAACTTAAGTGGACAATAATACTATATATAATGACCATTTTTCATATCAATTCAATACTTCAATTATAACATGCTAGACCCCCAAAGATATTCTTCAACACCATATTGTACAAAACCAATCGTAATATGATAGACTCTCAAAGATTTTCATTAACTTGACATTGTACAAAGTCAATTGTAGCATGATAGACCTTCAAAGATTTTCATTAACACCACATTGTACAAAGTCAATCGTAACATAATAGACCCCCAAAGATTTTATTTAACATCACATTGTACAAAATCAATTGTAACATAATAAACCCCAAAGATATTCTCTAACACCACATTTTACAAAGTCAATGGTAATGTGCTAGACCCCAAAGTTATATTGTACAGAGTCAGTTGTAACCTACTAGACTCTGAAGCTATTCTATTTTAAAACCCCATTATACAAAGTCAAATACCATACGTAGCTTCAAAAGTCTACAACTACTTTTAACACCCCATTATACAAAGTCAAATACCACACTTAGCTTCAAAAGTCTACAACTACTATTACACAATCGGATCTCTCACATCGACTTCTCACCATTAAAAGATCTAAGCATTCAATCACTATGTTGATTTATCAATCCTACTCATTAGATTCCTCCAAATCCAATTTACATCGACACAAAATAGAACAATCCAAACATAAATCATGGAGGATATGAATGTGTATCCCAATTAAAGTATACATTTTATATAACTTTCATACACCATACTGCTTTAATCAGCAGATAAAAAATATTTAAGTCCAATCAAGCTTTCTTGAGGCTTCACTATCACTACCTAAATCTGTTCTAGCCTACGTAACACAGATTCTTCACAACCCAACTACTCTGAGAAGCCAAGGAATCAGCAACAACAATGAAGAATCAATAATTGGGCCATTCTTAAAAAGAACATGAGACAAATTTCTGATCCAAATATCCCAAGTCAAATATGTACACCGACCTAAAACTACTCCCTAAATAAATAAAGTAGAGTTTTGGCTATCCTTGTAGGTTGCCTCTACGTTTTAGATCCATATAGGTAGTTTGTGTGCACGAAATAAATTTGCAGAGTTTTGGGTATTTGAAATATCATTTGCAGAGAGCTACTAAAACACGTCGAGGTCCTTTGGATGGCCTTCTCGCATGCATCACAGCCAAGTTGTCAATGAGTAAAACATCTCCTTCTTCCCACTTTACGTCTACGCTTTCCTCGTTCATTATTCTCCCACTCTCCTCCTTTACTCTCTCTGGAATCTCACTTCCATCTCCACATTTCAGTCTGTTGAAGCTCGCCTCTGCCTTTCCGTATGTGGCTGCAGGAATATAGTTGAACCACACCTTTCTTTCTCCATACCCTTGGAAAGCTCTTGTGGCAGGGATTGGCCCTGCTATAATGTTTGCACTCCCATCTTCTGTCCATTGTAGCTTCCCCCCTCCTTCTTCCACCCTGTTGAGTTTTACAACCATCAGTTCATATCAAAGACATCAGATTTCCATAATATCTGAATTCAATTGTGTAAAACTTGTTTTGTATCAATGAATCTATTTGGAACTCCTATCTAGTATATGGAGAATGTAAAACTTGTTTTGTATCAATGAATCTATTTGGAACTCCTACCTAGTATATGAAGAATGTAAAACTTGTTTTGTATCAATGAATCTATTTGGAACTCCTACCTAGTAGATGAAGAATATGTTATATTTTGTAAGTTATGTTAGAATTGTCTTTCTTTCCTTAGATCTTGTAATAGCATGATTATCCTTAGCACATTCTAATTCCATCCAAGATGGCCAGTGTACTTTGTACAATCTTGTTCCTAGACCGTCTACATATACCACTTCAAAATGGGACGATGTCTATGTTGTTCTATTTTTCTAATTAGGTTTTGGCGTAAATTGTATAATAAGTACCTAATTCTTTTTATGGATCACATTTCATAATAAGAGTTAATATTAAAGGCATCAGATTTCTATAATCTATATTGTTTAAGATTATATTGTTTAGTACACATTGTATATAGCTGTATATTATAAATACATCTTCATGATTTAATATTGTATGTAATAACATAATTATCTTTAGACACACACCAATCATTTCTGATCATGTACCTTGTCCTTATATTGCCTACATAAACAGCTTCCAAAAGAGATCAAGGAGTATGCAATTTTATTCTCTATTAGGTTTGGTCTAAACTGTATAATATGTACACTACTTTTTATAGGGATCATGCTTCATGATAAAATTAATATTAAAGACATCACACAATCTATAATATTTAGAATATACTGTTTTTCAATTCAATCGTATAAGATTTGTTTTGCTTCAATATTTTGAATCACATCTATAGTAATGATTATTATTAAAGACATCAGAATTCTATCATCTATAATATTTAACATGTATTATTTCTGAAGTCAAGTGTATAAGATTTGTTTAATATCAATATTACAGATCACATTCTATGACCTACCATTAGAAACCAAAAAAAAATCTCTCCTACTAAGATTTTAATATATAAGATAACAATTTTGATGAAAAGGAAGGGTAACATACTTTCTTTGGGCTTCTTTGGGATCATCCGTGTGCAAATGAGACTGCCAGCTCTTGCCAAGAAAATAGCCAAGATTATCATTTTTGGGCAAGAGAGTGTGAGTGAATATCCCATGTGTATCCAGTTGTTCAACAACCTCCGGGAAATTGTGTTTCATGTGAGCAGCGACTCGGTGGCTCTGCACAACTGCCGTTTCTCCACCCTCGGGCGGCGCAACCTCACAGAAAAAGATGATCTTGGATGGAAATTCTTTTGTCTGCAGCCAAACATAGAGCATAAACCTCTACTGAAAATAAAACTCTAATACATGCATAGGTGAATGAAAACATAAAGATTTATTCTTTCTATCTATATGATATCAGAAGGCGTATTGTGTCAGTATCATTGATCATGTTAAAAAATATCAAATATAAAGGCTATTCAATTCTTTCCATTCTTCCATTCTTACATAAAAAATTATTCTTTCAGTCTATATGAAATCAGAAGGCCTGTTGTATCAATGTCATTGATTACGTTAAAATATATCAAAAAAGCGTTATATCAGTATCATCGATCACATTAAAAAACTATCTAGTGCAGTACAATTAATAGAAAGGCTACCCAATTCTAATGTCTGAAAAAGAAAAAAGAGAAAACATGAAGAACAAGATGAATTACCAGGGCCATCTCATGGTGGAAGAAGATGTGTTGATGTAGAGGAGCTTCATTAGCAGACCACACTCTACCAACAATATTCTTTCTTGGAGCAGGGCCTTTGTAGGGCTGTTCTTCCCATCCAAGAGCTTCCACAAAGCCATTGAAATCCTCTGCAGACTTCAAGCCAAATCCTCTGAAGAGAATAGCTCCACAATCATGCAATTCTCTTTCAATCCACGCTCTGTTCTCTTCTAATGTCATGGACTCCAAAACTGCACCAAAGTCTTCTCCCTGAGAAGGAACAAGAACTTTGGGAAACAAGACACCATCTTGGTTTTTTTGCTCCACAATTCTACCCTCCAAGAAATTAGTCATCTTTCTTGAACAAAATCTCACAATTCAATTCAAAAAAGCCACAAGTACATATTTTCCCATCTGAGATGGCTTATATAGGGCAAGGCAATGCATTGAGATGGGCAGGTCAAAGAATATACAGTAGTTCATGACAACGATTGGTATGACATGTTTGGTCGGTTACCTGTGTGGAAATTGTCTTCAACTAGTGTTTCAATTGTGATGAGTGATTATGTGAAGAACCTATCATAACATTTCTGTTATGCCTGTTTGGATTCTTGGGGTTGCTGGACTTTTATCACTATAATCCAGCCTTCTGTTACACGGCATTTCAACTTCTGATTTCTTCCGAGTACGAATAGAATATGTTATATCTTGTAATTATTTCTCACACGAAACAAATTGTTGATATTTACACTGGGTGGTGGGGAACCAGAATCAGAGTCAATTTGACCAGAAGTAAATCATTGAGATAATTGATAAACATGGTGTTTAAAGAATTTTACAATCTCAGTCAAATTGACCTTAAAAACTAGTTTTGTGAAGAAGAAATGGTGTTTAATAAGGTGAGAGAAAGCATCATATTTGTCTTAGAAATACCAAACACCAATGGATAAGCAGGCATATGGGTTTTAGTCTTTTTCAGCCAAGACAACTTCCACAATATGTGGTTTGAAAGAATTTTTAAAAATGTTTTAGAGTGTGGTCTATAGAACGTGTTGAACAGTGGGATGAAAGTAAAAGGACAGGATGATAAAAATATTGGAAAACAGAGACTTTGGTTCCCTGTATAGGTGACCGACTGTACATCATAGGAGCGAAAGTCTCTCCCACTACGGCGTTCAAGGTTATGTTCAATTTGAATATGATCATTGTGGAATTTATGCCCTTTTGGATTATTGGATGACCTCTGCAATCAGTTTTCTTCTTTCCCGTGCTCATGGAAAAAAAATAAAACCACCATCACGAGAACCAACTCTTGTTTTTTAAAACTTTGTTTCTATAATAGTAAAATGGGTGGCTGGTAAAATACTATATTCTCAATGTCTATGTGAGACCAACTCTGAATTAAAAATAAGTGTTCAAATGGACCACTCTAAATACAATATTAAAAAAAGTGAGTAGGGAAAGCAACATGAGTAATATAGATGTCTTTGTCATTAATTTTCTTCTAAATATCATTAGAGGTGGGATTATTATCAATTAGCTTTCAGCTAATGAGAGTACCACCTTCTTTTTCACGAGTGTTTTCTGAAGGTTGAGTACAAACTAGAGAACTGACTAATCTGAGTTGAGGACACTAGATAGAATCTAATTAACCAAGAGCACCATACCCATGAGAAGGGGTGGAAGTTGGCGGTGAGGGTTGAGATCAATTATGAGAAACATTATCTTTATTTCCTAGGAGGCTTCTAGAATATTGGTTACAACTTCATTAGTATCTCAAGTGCGTTTTTTTTAAATTTTACCTAAATCTACATATGTACCTTAGAAAAAATTTAGTATAGAAAGAGAAATAGATATCAATTGAACATCCTAAAAAAGAACTATATTTCTACTTTTAGAAATGTTATTTAGAGAATTTGCACCCTGAAAGCATATCGAATTTGAGTTTACTTGAAAGTGGGATAAGATTGTTCTCGTAATAAAATAATATTTCATGAAAAAGGAGCAGGCCTTAAAGGCTTAAAGAAATCATGAATCCAATTTTAAGCACTGTGAGCTTTAGTGCAAAACCACTAAAGATACTTGAGAGTCTCAAAGTATCCATGAAATAGACAATAGGGATGAGGTAACTCTTAAATTTGTTAAGAAAAAACTAGGTGGAAGGACTTTATAAGCAAAGCTCCAAGAAAAATGGGTCAATTTAAGCTCAAGAATTAATGATGGTTCAGAAAATCAACCATTGAAAGATAAGGAGAAAGCCAAAAATATTTTTTGTAAGGCTTATAATAATGAAATGGTACATCAATACATTGTTCCCAATCCTTCCACCAAGGTTTGAAAGATTTAACACCGATTCCAAGCTTCATAAGGTTTAGTGCAAAACCACTAAAGATACCCGAGAGTCTCAAAATATCCACAAAATAGACAATAGGGATGAAGAACTCAATAATGTGTTAAGAAAGAACCAAGTGGAAGGGTGAATGAACCAGAAAAAATGAGTAAATTTTAGCTCAAGAAATAATGATGGTTCAACTAATCAACCATAGAAAGTTAAGGAAAAAGACACAAATATCCTTTACAAGGCTTGTAATCATGAAATGGTATCTAATCAAGATACCATGCATTCTAGTCCTTACACCAAGGTTTGAAATATTCGATGTTGATTCCAAGCTTCATGAGTTTTTTAATAAAACCACTAAAGATGTACTTTAGATTCTCAAGCTATCAAAAAAACAAAAAATGGGGATGATGAACTCATAAATCTGCTAAGGAATAACTAAGTGGAAATCCTTGATAAATAATGCACCTAAAAAATCAATTTAAGCTCAAGAACCTTGATGATGTTTCAACTAATCAACCATAAAAATATTAGGAAGAAAGCCACAAATATCCTTCACAAGCCTTATAATTATAAAATGGTATATCAAGATACCACCTTTAGTCCTTCCACCAAGGTTTGAAATATTTACCCTTGATTTTGTGAATAATCGAGGGAAGAATAACATTGTTAACAGTTTGAAAACTATCCTAGTCTTGATTAAATTATAAAATCTCATTTTGATTTTTCACCAAGAAAGAAAATTCTTATTGGCTCTATTGATTAGATTTAATAATATTCTGATGCTTCATTTGAATAATTTCAACGCATGGGTCCATGATACCTTAGCTATTGGGAAGCCTTGACAAGATGAAATAGGAGATCATGAAAAACACTCTTGATTGATTGAAAGGTCATTCCAATAATTATTTATTTCTAGAGAAGCCAGGATCAATAGCCTCCTCGACTTTCCAAATGGTTTTGATGACAAAAGTGCACTGAATCTAAACTACCTCCTTCATGGTGAGGAAAACATTGAGATCTAATCTTTTCCAAGAGAACCACTTGAAAGGTACACCTAAAATAATATAATGTCTAATAAGATTTTTTCAATATTTACTTCCAGCAAGATATTTAACTGTCCATTTAGCACAAAATACAATATTTTCCAACATATTAAAAACAATATCAAGCCATTGAAGCTATTTGTATGCAATTATTATGGCTCTTAGAAGAGGTAAGTCAAATAACATTGACAAAGTGATGAACCTATTATGGGTGTGACAAAAATGCATTCTTGTTTTTGTATAAAATGATAATTTATCACAAATAAGGCATCATATGATATTTCAATTATTTTTTCTTCATTTCTTGAGCTTTTGGAATGTTTTCATTGTGCCTCAAAATATTTACATTCATGACATGAAACTTATAAATAATCAAAGAGTCATGTGAGGGGTCTCTTTGGTCATGGGAGCTCATGCAACCATTTCTTACTTTTTTGGGGTAGTGGGAGATTTTTTCTTGTTGTGGACTATACCATTAGGTTACCACAATGTTTTGATGTCTTTATATGATCAAAGAGCCTGTCATGATCAATGAATAGTCAAGAAGATTTTTTGGAACATGTGAAGTTCCTTTGGTCACTTTTTGGTTGTATACTACAGTAGAGGGTTAGTGTAGCGAATATTAACTCATTCTAGAGAGGAAATGTTTTGTAGGCTTTTAATTATTTACATTCATTCACAATACACATTTGGGATAAGGAAAACATCTAGAAAATAAATTAGGGGACCATATATATTATCAATTATGTTCTTAGCCCATGGTATTATAAAAACTATTTAAGTACATTATTGGATTATAAGCTATTGCGATCAATGCAAGAAGGAAGAAAGTTGTTATGCTAGTTATTTCACTAAAAATATTTTGTCAAGTAAAATCTTGTGTATTTTGTGTTTTTTTATTTTACTATTAAATTTAGATTCAAGGTTTTATTATTATAACTTATTATATGAGTTTATTGGGCTATTGGAGTATTTTTTCCTTAAGAAATAGACATGACATTTTTCAAATAATACCTTAATAAATGACCTCTTAAATATTAGATATAGAAGCTCTAGTCAATTCACCACAATAAATAATAATATTCTATGTGATCTTTTCATATGTGAAATTAAATTTTGAGAAAGAAAAAATCATGTTTCCTTATACCTATTAATTTTATATTTTAGAGACTTCAATTTTTAATTAATATAATATACATATGGTGATTAAATATTTAATTATTCTATTAGCATATAACTTATAATAAATGTGTTAAAGTAGAGTAATTATAAATAAATAAATAGTAACACATGATATATTAAGAAGATTACAAGTAACTTTTATATGTAATAACATGATGCATCTATCTTAAATAATTAAAATTTATAACTTGAGCCTACTTTGATTTAAAATTTTAAAAAAATATGGATCAATTGGTAAAAAAACCAACCATGCAACATATAATGTCCAATTGACCACTAAAAAATCTCTTGGTGTAGTTAGTCAGTACTTGATGTCATGGATGAGAACTTCTTTCGGTATGGTTGTGAAATGGATTGTGAGTTTGGGCATCTTGGTTATATCATGGTTGACTATCATAATTGTGTTGGCAAGAGACATTGCTCTTGATGGCTTATATATTGTCATTGATGGAAACTATCTATGCTCCACATGTTTGTTTATCATATCTTGGGCATACTAAAGGATTGAAGACAAAATTGGCTAAGTATGGCAGAGACTGGACAATGTACAGTTTTCAAAAAATGGTTCAGTGCAGACACCTAGTTTTGATTTTTGTGATGCAATCCTAGGAGGAGCTTGACAAAGGTATATTCTATCTTATTCCAGATTTACAACACTAAAATATTTTATATGATCGAGTTACGGGATTCTGCGTACCAGGAAACTGGTTATTAGTAAAGAACAATGATAAGATACAATAGATCAATGTGTGATCCTAACAGGTTGTTTGATCGATTTGTTTATGAGTTCGAGGACATAGAACCGACATGGGAGAATGGTTATATGTGATTGTTAGATGTTCATGTTATTTTTTACATATGGATTTGGCTGACTCTTCACATGCTATATTATATGTTCTTGAGGTCGACCTAGTGATGATCTTAATTTTGAAAATTGGTATATAAGATCGATGTGTTTAGTTGTTTTGGTGTGTGATGTGAATACTATGTATGCAAAGGATATGTGAATAGAGGTTTGGTTCAGAGCAGAGCAGAGTTATAGCATGAAGCATGTGAATTTAGTTAACTGCACTTAATTAGAATTGTTTTAGCATTTGTAGATGATGTGACCCAATTCAATCTTCTTGTGGATTGTTGTCCATACTTTTGTAAGGTAGTGAGCCTTTCCAAGGTTGTAGCCCTTAGTTTAATTGAGTGGTGAGCTCTAGGTTCTAAGCCTGAATGCATGTGCATTCCCCTCTTTGTACTTAAACCTTTTACAAGGTTATATTTTTGCAAATTATATCTTGTGGGTTCCATCCCCATTGTGGTTTTTCCCCTAACAAGGTTTCCATAATAAAAAATATGGTGTTATGATATTGTGGGTGTTTGTTCTTTGTTTCAGTTCATTACTCTTTATTGCATGTGCTCTATGGTTAAGAAATTAGTTTAATAAAGTTAAAAATTATAAAATACCGAGTTAACCACCCCCCCCCCCCCCCCCCTCCCCCCCTCTGTGTTCCTTAATACCAAGAAATTGATCTATGAAATGTTGATATAGTAGAATTGTTGTTAGAGTTTTTTAACCAATTTAGATTTTTGTAGGCTAAATAATTGTGATATAGATTCGCTCTGATTTATGTGGATTATTTCTTACTTTCATTTAGTTACAAAAAAAAATTAACTAAATTTTCTAAATAATCTAGATAATTGTATTAATCTGCAAGTTGAAGATGTGAAGAATTAGACAAAAGTTTAGTTTTGATATGGAATTCAATTTTTATTTTCTATATTATGCATATCTATTGTAAAGGGTAACATATTTGCACATGGAAAAGGTTTCAAAGAGAAATATTGTGAGTAAGTAGTACATGTGAAATCCCCACTTCTTACAAATTAACTCATGTGTTTAAAGTTGGTTACATGGTTCTATTACACCTTAAGATAAACTTTTAGCATTGTTTAAATTTAACCATTTCCAACTAGAAATATTGTTATTAAAAAGGTATTTTGGAGAAATTTTAAAAAGTGGAGGTCAAATACTGGTAAAAAAAGAGTTTAGTGCAAATAATAAATAACACATTTTCATCATAAAACTCACAAAATACAAGCACATTATGATTTAGTAGAGCCAATATCTAGGATTGAATAATACCAAGCCTAAATGTGCTAATGGCATGACATAGTTGTGTCATGTATGTTATAAAATAAAGCTAACATGACTTATTTTATTATCATTTTCCCATAATGTGTATTGGAAATATCATAGATGCATTTCTAAATGAATTGAGGTAATTTAAAACAGATGAACATTGCCTAAATGACAGGTAGGAGGTAATGAAAATTAAATTATAATATAATTTATCTATGAAAGGTTGATCTTATAAATTCTACAATATATTAGAATTGTTTCTAGATTTTATTTTTACCAATTTAAGTTTTTGTAAGTTAAATAGTTGTGTTATATATTATCTTTGATGTGTGCAATTTTTTGTTATATTTTTTAATATTTGTGGCCTTTTCGAAAAGATCATATCAATGACATGTATGTTGAGATGAATAATAAATAATATGCCTATTATTTATTATTTATCTCAGAATACATCTCATTAATTATTGTATTAAAATCTGAATGAAAGATAAGAAACATCTTTATATTGTCCAAAAAGGGACGACTTGTATTAATACTATGAAAAATATACTTAACTGATTCAGGTCAACCTTTACCATTGTTGTTGAGGTGTGTCTTTTGAATGCCTTCACACATATATATGTGACCTATGGTGTGAATTATCTAAGACATAGAAGACATAACATGTCAAAGAAATTCGCTCTATAAGCATATCTGAATTTGATTATTACAACAGTCATACATTGAATAATAATTATTCATTTCTCATACAAATTAGAAGAAGATATGCATCTGAAGATGGACATACATTAGGCTCAAAGTGAAGAGGAATTATTTGCTACAAATCAGGTATTATCTTCTCCTTTCTTTGTTAATTTTTGTCATTATTATTTTTAGTCTTAAAAGCTATCTACAGATTGTATTTTTCCTTACATAAATTTGAATATATTAACATGGTATCAGAGCCTAGGTAAGAAAAGATCCATCTCAAATTTTAGGAAAACAATCTCAAACTTTTAAGGCTTAGACATTATGGAAAATCTAGCCCTCTATTTTTCCCTATCAACTCAAACATCTAAACGATATTCTTGGGCTATTGATAGCAGGGCTTCTAGGCATATAACTGGAATCAAATAGAATTTAGATTCATTTATAGAAACCTATAGAGAATAATTCACCATAGGAGATGATACGTCTTACCCTATCATGGGAATTGGGAATTGTCTCATCCAATTGAAATCTGGGATAACCCTTCAACTATCCGAAGTCTTATATGTCCCAGGCATAAAATGAAACCATGTCTTCATATCATCTCTTGAGGATAAAGGCTATAGAATCACCTTTATGGAAGGGAAATTATTAGCATGGCCTAAAAATTCAAACCTAAAACAAGCCTATACTATAGGAATTCATCATGAATGCTCATACAAGCTTGATACAACCTCTCTTCAAGCTCTCTCAGTTGCATCCACTGATTCTTGTGAACTATGGAATAGGAGATTAGGTCACCTAAATTTTCATACATTATCATCTATGTTCAATCTAGTTCTATGTCTTCCTAACCTACCCTTAAAACATGAAGGTGTCTATAAAGGTTGCAGTCTAGGAAAGAATTTTAAGACTGCCTTTAACAATAGTGAAAGTAAAACTAAACAAATTCTAGACATCATTCACACTAACCTTTGTGGGCCCATGTTTGTACCATCCATAGGAGGATGTCTATATTATATTATATTTGTGGATGATTTCTCTAGGAAAACATGGACATACTTTCTAAAAAGCAAAGAATCAATTAAAGTTCTCAACAAATTTAAAGAATTTAAATCTCTTATAGAAAATCTCACCAACACAAGGATAAAATTTCTTAGACCAAATAATGGAGGCAAGTACACTTATGAAGTCTTTAGCGCCTACTGTAAGGAAGCAGGAATTAAGAGGGAGTTTACAGCTCCTTATAATCCCCAACAAAATGGTGTTTCAAAAAGGAAAAATAGAACCATAGTAGAAGCTACAAGAGCTATGCTTCACGATTAGGATCTTCTCACTCCACTTTGGGCTGAGGAATCTAACACTACAGTCTATATTCAAAATAGATGTCCTCATTCATCATTAGAAAATAAGACTCCTGAAGAAGCATTTATTGGGAACAAACCTGACATCAGTCACCTAAGAATCTGTGGATGTCCGGTATACTTCCATATTCCTAAAGAGAAGAGATCTAAATTAGAACCATCATAAAATAAAGGTATATTTGTAGGATACAATGATTCAGCCAAAGCATATAGAATGTACGTTCCAGGTCAAAATCAAATTGAATTGAGTAGAGATGTAATATTTGAAGAAGATATTGCCTTCTCATGAAAATCTAAGGATACTTCATATGAGTATAATAATTTATCTCCATCCATTGATAAAATTCAACCTTCCAAGATTCAGAGGGAGAGAAATGAGATCACTGAAGATGCTCCTGAACCTATAGATATCCCATGCCATCCTAGCTCTTCCACTATCATCAAGAAGAGGCCACTTTGGGCCACAAAGATGTTATAAGATGCAAAAAACTATGTAGCTCCTCCAAGAACAATTAGGGAAAGAAAAAGACTAAAGAGATATACTAACTATACTGCTTTTATGAGTGAGATTAAATAGATTCAGATCCTTCCTCTTCTGAAGAGGCTCTCTCTAAGTAGGCATGGCGAAAATATGATTATTGTTTTATACTAACATATTCATACATTTTTTTGTAGCCATTGCATATTTGAGTGTTGAGGCTCCTACATAATTGAGCATTGAAGTTCCTATATAATTGAGCATTAAGGCTCCTACATATTTGAGCATTGAGGCTCTTTCATATTTGAGTGATGAGGCCAACATATTTGAGCGTTGAGGCTCCTACATATTTTAGCGTTGAGGATCTTGCATATTTGAGTGTTGAGGCTCTTGCATATTTGACCGTTGAGGCTCTTGCATATTTGAGCATTGAGGCTCCTACATATTTGAGCATTGATGCTCTTGGATATTTGAGCATTAGAGTGTTAAGACTCTGTGATTATATTTTACATCATGAGATATTCTTGGGGCATGATATGATTGATTACTTCAACTAACTACATTATGTTAATTATGAGATTTATTTTGATCTTCCATCAAGACCAAGAGGGAGTTGATATTTGTGGCCTTTTTCAGAAAGATCAAATCAATGACATGTATGCTGAGATGAATAATAAATAATATACCTATTATTTATTATTTATCTCAACATACATATCAGTTTTTGTTGTATTAAACTCTGAATGAAAGATAATATGCATCTTTATATTGTCCTAGAGGGATGACTTCATATTGTCCAAAAAGGGACAACTTGTGTTAATACTATGCAAAATATACTTAACCAATTCAGGTCAACCTTTACCATTGATGTTGAGGTGTCTCTTTTGAATGCCTTCACACACACACACACACACACACGTGTGTGTGTGTGTATGACCTATGGTGTGAATTATCTAAGACATAGAAGACATAACATGTCAAGGAAATTCGCTATATAAGTAGATCCAAATTTGATTATTGCAGTAGTCATACATTGAATAATAATTATTCATTTCTTATACACATTAGAAGAAGATATGCAGCTGAAGATGGAAGTACATTAGGCTCAAAGTAAAGAGGAATTAATTGCTACAAATCAGTTTTATCTTCTCCTATCTTGGTTAATTTTTGTCATTATTATTTTCAGTCTTAAAAGCTATCTATAGATTGTATTTTTCCTTACATAAATCTGAATATATTAACAATATTCAATTAGCTACAAAACTAATTTAACTATTTAGTTAATTATATTAATTTTCAAGTTGAAGATGTCATGAATTAGATAAAAGTTTAGGTTTTATATGTAGATTGATGTTTATTTTCTATCTTATTCATATTTTTTTAAAAGGTCATAGAGTTGGACCACAGAAAAGAATATAAAGAAGGATGTTATTAATAATAAGTGTGTGAAACCCCTACCACTTCTTACAAATTAAGTAGTATGCTCAAAGTTGTGTTACAACATTATGTTGTACCTTGAGATAGACATTTGGCATGTCCAAATTTAACCATTTCTAACTAGAAATATTTTTTTTGACTAAAAAGGTATTTTGGGGAAATGCAAAAAATGGGGGGCCAAATATTGGTCAAAAAATATTGTGTTCATATTATAAATAACATGCTTTCATCATAAAAATCATGAAACACAAACATATTATGATTTAGTAAATCCAAAAATTAGGTTTGATCAATTCCAAGCCTTTTTTTTAATTATGTGCCATAGTTGCATTGTGTGTGTCAAAAAATAAAGTCAATTGTGACTTTGTTTATTATTGTTATCTCCCAATGTGTATTGGAAGTATCACAAATATTTTTAAGTGAATTGAGGTAATTTATTATGGATGCAAAATGCTTCAGCAACATGTGGGAGGTTAATTAATTTTGTATAATTCTAAGTTGATTGAGAATTGTATTGGTGTTGATTTTTAGATTTTATATATAGAAAATCTCAATCCTTCCTTAACCCTCTTCTATTATAGGTATGAGGAAAATAAAATGACTTTGTAACATGTTTTTTTTTTCTATGTGTGTGTGTGTGTAAAAATGGTCAAAGAAAATATCAATTAAATTCAAGCCATTAGGATTAATTAAACCAAAATTGATTAATTATGTAATTGAATTAACCATTTGATTACATAGTTGATTAATTAATTAATTCTAAACCTACTCAAATATCATACATGGATAATTTAATTAATTCATTTGAATTAAATCCTTCTAAAAAATCTCACCTACCACTACATGACAAAAATCAATTGAAATAATGGGAGATAAGAACCAAGTGCACATGGATCACAAAAAGGCTTTGCAATCTTGAGCATTTAATCTTAAAAGGGAATCTTGTCCACTCAAAGGCGATGCATCATCAAACTTAACCTCAACCCTACCTTGATCATGGTTAATCAAACTCACCCCCTACACCTTGGAAAATCCTATAAATAGGATGCATAAATAGAGTAAAAGGATCCACCTTCCTATAGAGTAATTGCATAATGTTAGTTTGTGCATCCACTATCATAAAAGCAAAGGCATAATGCTGATTTGGAAATCAACTTCCATCAAAGCATAGGCACAATGCTAGTTTGCATCTCATTTACTCATTTTGAACATCGTTATAATGGAATATTTGCATCATAACGTCGAGATTTTAATAATTTAGAATAGAATTTGCATCATTTATAATAGCATCTTGCATCATATTAAATTCTCATTTTCTAGGTTGTCACTTAAGGATCAAAATGGCAGCTGAGAGCATAATTCAAGTGCCTAGAATTAGAGATCCATAGAACACTTATGATTTATTTCACTTGAATTGCTTAACTAGTTGTTTATCTTGATTTTAAATTGATTGATCATACTAATATCCTCTGAAGTTTTGTAGTACTCAAACTACACACACTGTGTGTGTGGAGATATGTATATGTATACATAGATAGATATTTATATACATATACATATGTTCTTATATATATATATATATATATATATATATATATATATATATATAAGAATGGTAAAGAATGGTATGTATATGAAAATAACTAAAATAATCCATGATATATCATTGAGATTGCAATCCTATTTTTTAAATCTATAATAACATTGTGAATCCATGCTTGAGAATTATTATTTTTACTTGATGTGATTTTATTTTTGGAATTGGAAAAGAATTGACAAATATGAGTGAATTAATAAAATAAACCTAAAATTACCAAATTTATGAGATATACACATCGAAATAGTCAAATGAAATCATTTGGCCGCAAAAACTCCTTGGTGTTATTAGTTTGCACTTTTTGTCTAGATAGGTACTTCTTCCTTCCATGTGTTTATTGAGTGGATTACATGTTCTCATAGCTTTTTTAGATCATGCTTGAGTATCATACAATTTGTAATGCCCCGCTAGGGAACCCAGGAGAACTTAACCTAAACACGACACTAAGTTCCTAGAATAATTTTTTTTTAAAGTTTACAAATAATATTAATAACAATGTGGAAGAAACACAATGAAGTACATGACATACATGAAATACAACTCATACATAGATAACTCTTCTCGAGGGTTCCTTGACGTAGAATTACTTAAACATACTAATCTACGATTACAATAATAAAGAATTGACATAAAGGTTACATAATCTGAAACCAATAACATACATCTCAATAATAAAGATTACATATACAACTGATACCATAAGGTATACTACCTAATCAACATCCACTGCACAAATCGCAGGGTATGTAATAATACATAATAATCAATACAATGCATCCTCCAAAGGATGATAACCATTAACACATATGGTACAAATATACATCTCATGAAACTGAACCAGTCTCCAAAGGAATCTGAAGATAGAACTGCATCAAAGAACATCCAAGCATGAAGAAGAATCCATTGGAATCTCAATGGTAATAAGAATCACTACCACCCGACCACGTGGAACCAAAGGTCCACTCCCACTATGCTGAGGAGATAGTAACAGGCCCATCACATGGGGTATACAACAAGAATACGAAACAAGGTACACGTGACCTCATACTCAAATGCATAAGAAGATCTTAGAAGCAATCTAAACCATAATAAGGAATACTAAACAAGACCAAAGTAACTGGCACACGTATGATAACCTAAGCTGTATATAGGGAAGTGTCATCACATAAGCCCAACCTTGAAGGTAACCCTAGTAGTACCTCTTGACTCTGGCCTCCAAGTGACACTATGTGGCTCAGTGATCCTTTCACGAAGATAAGGATCCCAACTTGCATCCTATCATGCAACAACACTCAAGGCATGGGTAGAGACTCAGAAATCTTATTAGTTTATTTTAAACCCCTTTAATGTATATCATATTTTCACTTATTAAGTAACTTGCCAATGGGTTTACCTAGTAACTGCTTAGAGTCCTGGACCCCCATTGCAAGCCACTTCCCCATTGTACACTTATTTAACCTACCTAGGTTCAAGATTAACACAAGAAGATATACATAATCACAAAATGCATCCTGCTCATTCAAGAGTACATAGATTCTCGAATAACCACAACAATAACCATAATATCCTCATATAGCCAAACAATACATCAAAACTGAATTAGGTTGGGTATAGGAAATCAGGACTATGACATCATCATATAAACACAATGATATTGTATAAAACACCATGCAAAAAGTACAATTCCAAAACCTCTGGATTTAAGTCCTAGGGTCGTCTAGCCCAACAGGCACCCAAAAACAAGATAACATAGAAGAGCAGACAAAATATGCCATTTATTTGATCACGCACTCAAATCACATCACAAGGCATAATAAATCTCATATTCAGAATGCATAAAATAAACTATAAAGTCAACGTAGGAATAAATAAATTTATGATTCCTAATCATGCAAATTCACTTAATAAAATTACTATCTAGAAATAATTAAATATAGGTATGTTGATAAAATATTAATATCTCCTATAGATCTATTTATAACAACAATTTATAAATACATCTAAGAATTAATTACCAATTTCTGGTTATAATTACAAAATTATAGAACCCCTAGGTGCAACATAAGCATAAATCTATATTGCCCAATAACATCTCTAATTCAGTTATCACCATATGAATTATTTATCACACGTGATTAATAAATAGCAATGATAGAATATAGATGCTTTTATTTACTTTATAACATTAATCACCTCATTAAATAATTTCATAATCTCATTCCTACCTAAGCTCTTCATTCTCATAAAACTTAAAATTTAATTTTAAGCCTAATTTTACAAAATAACCATAAACTAATTTAAATATTAATATTAAACTAAGTTAAATAATAATATAATAAACTAATTTATATTTTAATAGTCAACCTAAATTAAATATTAAGACTAAACTAATTTAAAAATTATAAATAACCTATTTTAAAAATATTAATAATAAATTGATCTAAGTTTAAACTAAATTAAACAAATTAAACAAATATGTTTAAAATTAACTTTCAACTTAAATAAGCAAATTTTAAACTAACTTTTTTAAAATTGCTATTAAATCGCATGAAAGAAAACAAAATATTAAATAAAATTTAAATGAACCCGGGGGGGTCCCTACGGCCCCCATCCCCATTCTGTAAACTGTCGGCCCCCTTATGTTAAGGAGAGCTCGACCCAGCTGACAGCTGGCTCTGACTGTCGTGTCGACAGCCTTGGCTACCGCGCCGACAGTGTCGACTGCCGCGTCGGTCGGCCTGCCCCACTTAGGCGAGGGGTGCGGTGGCCCCCGCCACCCACTCCCAAAGTTAAATTATTATTATTTTTTTTTGTAACTTTAACTTTAAAACAAACTTCCACAATATTTTTTTTTAATATATTATTTTTTTTTAAAATTCCAAAAAATCGAATAATGAAATTTTTATTTATTTTTAATTGACTAGTGTGATTAATTTTAACTCTGTATTTTTATAGAGAGGCTTTTTTTTTTTTTAAACCAAAATCTTTTTCCAAAGCTATTAATTTTTCAGAAATAATTGAATTCCCTCTATAGTCCTAACTATAGGGAATTTGATTTTTCCCGATTAAGGGCTTTCCACGAGGTTTTATTCAATGAAATTTTGACAGCACTTCCGTACTATATTAATATATATTTTTCTTTGAAAATCAGGGATCTAGGTTTTAAAAAAAAATACTCATTTCAACAATATATTCAAACTAGAAACCCTAATACCCATTTACTCTTAATGCTATAAAATGAAACCCCTTTATGCCCACAAGCACAGATCTGACATACAAGCTTGAATAAAAATACGAAATTGATCTAAGAGTATATTTTTCAATTGAAATCAACAAAACCCAAAATAAACAAGCAAGGAATGACCAAACAAGGAATTCTTAGTTTTTTCAGATGCATAGAAGACAGGGATACGAAAATCAAAATTGACATGAACAAGACCCTACCTAAATATCTGTTGAAGAACACACAATGCAAAATCCAAGCAAGGAGAATTTCAGAATTATGCTTAAAAATCAAGAACACACCAAAGCTTCCAAAAATGCTCCCAAAAACCTGTTATTTTCCAATGAGAGAAGAATTCCCCCTAATGAGGATCCCTTTCCCCTAATCAAGCAAACCCTCATGACAACACATTCAGTTAACTCCAAAAAGGACTCCTCTGCAAAAATTGAAAGAAAAAAACAATTAATTAATTAAAATATCAATTACTTGCACAACTCAACTTTGACTCTTAAATTTAAGTTGAGATCTCCTGAGTTTGAAAATACTTTTTCAACCAAATCTTGCACATGTAATTAATAAAATATTAATTTAAATAACTTAAATACTTAAATCACAATTACCCATCCAACTTAATAGTTAATTATTTAATTAAGCATAAAAACATATTTGCTCTAATTTTCAATTAAATATTAATAATCAATAATTGCACTTTAATTAGCCTTTCCATTAAATATAGGTATTTAATTTAATTTTTAATTAATTAAATACCCTATATTTAATCATTAATTGCAATAATATTCAATTAAATAAATAACATGATTCAACACCCACATAATCACATCAAGCATCTGAAATCAGACACATGCAAAATCAAACATGCTCAAGGAAAGGGATACACGAATTCCTATCAACTATACGAATTCGGTCAGGGTAGTCAAAACAGATACTTGTCCACTAACTAGGACAATTAGGTTTAGGATAGGATTTGGACCTGAAAATTATCTCCCCTCTCTTACCATTGAGATTAATGTGATAGGGCACACTCACTCCTGCCAATTTAGGGAAGACGTAGCCCAGTACCTACAAACCTGTCATCACAAAGACGAACATACATGCATATATCATATGGAAAATAATGGTTGAGACTAGGTTATTGTGTGGATCTCGCTAAAGAAAGTGACTATGACTCTGTCCCATACCATACCAAGCACATCAAATAGTAATGTAAACATACAATGATTCATGTGCATATAAATCTAAGGTCAGTATTATCAGAAAACCATAATCAAAATGAAATCCTAACATATACATAAGCATCATGAAATAATCATACATCATATGCAAATAGGTTATATAATACAACTAATCATGGATCAATACCATAATGAAAAGTAACGCATGAATATCCTTAAAATCACTTAAAATAACTAACACATACATACTATGGTATAAAAGAGATCAAAAACTGACACAGACCATCAGACAAAGGGGTGGGTATTACATCCTCCTCTCCTAAAACTAGGCTTACTCCTGGAAACCGATAACTAAACTAGTAAAGAATTATAAGGATTCACACCATAGTGGTACACCCCCTATTAATAAGGATCAAACAAGAAGACTCACCCACTTCATAAACACCAAAAGAGTATACCATCACATCAATCACTCATTTACATTCAAGAAGAACTAATGTAAGTCAACTTACTATCTTATTTTGAAATATGCATAATGATTCACAAAGAATAATATAATCCCAATTCAAGCATAAACAAAACATCAACTTAATCATTTATGCATTGTCTACCATCTCCTAATTAAGTCTATATCTTTAATGCTTTTCAAAATCATGAAATACATACATACTAAAGCTTAATATGGAAGACACATATCCATGTTCATATCGAATAGAAATTTGAACATTCCATGCAACCTTACTTAATGCAACACTCACGCGACATATAAATTACATAATTCATTTCATTTCACATACAAATATAGTGCCATCTCTGTGATGTCCTCCCTTATACATACTATCAGGGGTCCATAAAGAACATGATAGAAACAATACTTATCACAAGACATGGTCAACAATCACAAACATTCAGAATAGCCACCATACAAGTCTAAGGAAAAACCCAAGTGGGAGAACTTCCAAAGTTCAACATTAAATCAAAGTGTATACAATTCCAACAATAAATCAAATATGACTTAATGCCACAACTAGACAAAGAAAGGGATTTGGGTGACTAATCTAGTTATAAGAAAGTTCAAAAGAAATTAATGTTGACCACATACAACACAACAAGATATCAATCAACCAAAATTAATAACCAATATAAGAAAACATTTCACTTAACAAGGTGACTAGGGTTAGCCACACTCAAGGGAGTAGTCACTTCACGACATCCAAGATCTTTCACATTAGATGCGTTAGAGTATGCACACAATCACTCAAGACCGACAATATGTTAAATTCTAACATCCTCTTTATGCAACTTCATCTATGTTATCAACATTAATATTTAATCATCCCTTTGCAAAATGCTACGAATAGGTTAAAAGTTACAAGAGTTCTACTAGGGATGCAATGCACATTTTACTTGGGGACTTAGGTCCTTTACCCAATTTGATCTATAATAATGAGTACAATTATAAATCTGTTAATGCACTCCTATATATATATATATTTCTAAACAATACACAATGTATTGAACAAACAAGAATTTACTTTATAATTTTTCATAATCAATCACATTCCATCAGATCTGATTACAACACTCACATAATACAGTTCATATAACTCAAACAAAGTCTATTCAATATAACATGCAAGTCTAATCATACATGATCAATAAAATCACACTCAAGAGGCTCAGAAATAGGTCACTCACGAACCACACTTCATTCAAGGGAAGGAAATCATGCAACATGGAGTTTGTTAGGGATTTTTCTTGTATGAATCACAGTGCTTGAAATGACTACTTGAACACTATGCCTTCTAATACTGATTTAGAGACAAGAAAAGCCTAATTGCTAAGGACTGGATAAGGTCCTTCATTTTTGAGCTCCACATATACTCAGGCAGGTTTTACCTCTTAAGATTGTTGTTTACACAGTATTTGTTGATGTGGACACTGATTTTCTATGTATCTTTTGTTAAACCAACTTATGAATTACCTTGCAAATAACCAAGCATAACCAAATGAAAGATATAACCATACAAACCATGGTTGTAAGCATAACAATAACCAGTGATACAAGGATTCTCATCCTTCTTCCTTTTCTTTATAGGAGGGATAACCTAACTGATTCACTCTTCAAGGAATCAATAATATGGACACTATCTTGCTGACATAGGTCCTTAACAAGTTTAGTTTATCTGTTCTTAGTAACAAAGTACTTTGATTGATTTGGTTTTGATATATTGGAATATCTTAGTCATTGATAGATTATCAGACTACTTTCTGAACCAGTGCCTATCCTTTGGGCTATAGAGTCAAAATAAGCTAAGATATCATAAAAACAAAACATAGTAAACTACCTTACAGTTCACATACAATTCAGGTAAGTTGCCTTACAAGCTACCCTGTCACCTCAAATCTATTGTATCAAATCCTTAATCAAAGCAGAATGCTCTCTGAAATTACTTACAAAACTTAGTTCTTTTCTTAAAAGAAAGTTGCAAGTAATCAAATAGTTACCTTATAACTAGAATGTTTCAGAATACCTTGTAAACTTAACATAGAAGAGCACATACAAAGAATAAAGAGACAATAATGGAGGAGAGTAAAATTGCACCGTATATTATTTATATGATCTAGCTTTCCATACATGAAAGATTACACAGCTTCAAAAGATAGACAAAAACCAGAATATCTGAATTCTGTGATATATTATCTCCTTTCCAAAAATGTTCCAACATCAAAGACCCTTAACTATTACAACTCTTATGCTATATATAGGTTTTAGACCATCTTAGAATCCCTTAAGGATGCAACAAGCTTTGGATGGTCACAAAACCCTAACCCTAAAGTTATAAGAGAGATAAAAGAAAGAGAGAGAAGAAGCGGTGAAAGGACTGAGTCAAAAAGGTATAAATAGATATTTCTTGTTCTTCTCCCAATCTGGTGACTGCAATCAGATTTGTAGATGGTAGCTGATAGTATTTGTGCTGAGTCCAGATAGTTGTGCTTGCCTACTCACCTACATCTTCCTTTTGTAATAACTGTCCATCTTATCTCTGAACAGTGCAGCGCCAAGTGTTCACCTCAATCATCGTCCAAAATCTCTTCTTCAACTACAGGCTTCTTTTTCTTAGGTGTTGTCATGACTTCCCAGGCCTTTACTTCATCATCTGATGGCCACTTGAAGTTCTGAGTACTTTGTACCTGTACCTTTTGCATATCCCATCTTACATCAGTGATGTTTTTGACATCAAGTAGGAACTTGTTGATATCTGTTTCAGCTTTGAAGGCCTCATCCAATAATTTATTGAATCCTTCTACATCCACATCTGTTCCCAATAGAAATGTATCTTTGCTAGGCATTTTGGTGTCAAACTCACTCCTCCAAGCATCTATAGCCTTTACCTGGTCATCATCTCCCTTCAAAGCAGGAATAAACCTATTGAGATCACTTGAAAAGAGACTCAATTTTGCCTCTATCTGGTTCAATTTTCCTTTGAAGAATGAGAGATCAATATTTACTCTTTTGATCTCATCTTCAACCTCTATGACTATTGGAGGAAAATTTGGTCTTATGGCCTGTAATGATGACAAATTTTCAAATAAATTTTCCCTGGCAGACCACTTAGTGAAGTAAGGGTTTAGAATTGCAAGGTACCCCATTACCTCAGTATGCAATATTGGCAACTTATTATATGTATTAACTACAACATCATCTTTGTCTTTTAAGATCTCAATCCTATGTTTTAGTATGCCTTTCAATACTTTCAAAGCTATTGCATTTCCTCTTTCTTCATCCACCTTTTGTTCCACAGCCTCTTCTGACTTAGGCTTATCCTCAATCTGCATTGGTGGTGGTTGTGTAGGAACATACACTACCTCAAGCTTTACCTCCAATTCATCTCACAATGTCTTTATTAGTTGATCCCTCTGGTATAGTTGTATGTGGCACATGTCTCTGTCTTTAGATAGTGCACTTGTTTCTTCCAACAGAATAGTATACCTTTTAGACAATTGTTTTGTCTTGTCTTCATTTAGTTGAGCCCAGTGTGTCATAATTTGAGAGATTTCTAAGTCCCATGTATTTTGTACTGACCACACCATCTGATTTCCCACCATATTCTCTTGAATGTTCACTAATTGGGGCTTCTGGTCTTTTGGGCTCAAACTCCACATGGCAAAGGCCTGAGACTTTGGATTATACCCAAATCCTTTTATCATTTCTCCTACTTGGACCTCACTAACCATTTTAAGGTCAGGCTGCTTTCTGATTTGATCTATAATGAAAGCAAATGCTAAGTCCCATCCTTTAGCCAATAAGATCCCACTTCCTAGCACCATCTTCCTAGCATCCTCAGGTGAGATATCCTCATTCTCAGGATCATAATTTTGTAAGGATACTAGGGCTTCATTTGTTATTGTCTCTTTTCCATCCACAGTTAATTGGGACCTTATTTGCTCTGTTTTGTGCCATCTTAGGAAGTCTTTAAACTCCTCTATCTTCACAAAGTTGTCATCATCTAGGAATTTTTGCTAATGAAGCAATCTTTCATCAACACAGGCCCTGAGTGGTACCTCAACCTCATCTTCTAAGTCAGGCCGTTGCTTCTTGCCTTCCCTAATTGCTTTTCTCAGGTTATGATCATATAACCTGGTGCCAGGTACTAAGGCCTTAGCCTTATCCTTTTTCTTACTTTGTCCTTCCACTGAAGGTTGTCCTAATTCCAACTTCTGCCTATTTGCAGTAGGTTATTCTACATCATCTGGCTGTGTAGCAACTATTAGATCAATAATGTGTCCTTCTGCTCCCTGCAACTGTGGGATTTCAGCCATTTCTTTCTCTGAGGCTTGTTGTGGTGGAGGATTCATAGGAGGACGTGCATAATCACTATCATCACTACTCTCTTCTTCTGATTCTGAGTGTTTAGGTGACTGAGCACCTTTCTTATTTAGGACTATATCCATTTTCTCTACTAGCACATAGTAGTTGTCTATCATAGCCTTAATCCTATCAAAATATGAGAGATCAGAGTAAAAACCCCCAAATGACAACCCATTTCTTTTTATTTGTGTCTGCAACTTCAGCAACTCCTGAATTCTCAGTCTTCTCATATGAATGTCATCTTCATCCAAGAGGTTTCTTGTTGAATCTTCCTCTATGCATTCACAATGAACATTGGTATTAGGGATAGTAGGAGTATACAGCTTCCTAACCCCTACCATGAAGCCTTCTGGGTCAATATACCTATAAGGGGCTGCCCCCATTTTGTACTTCTCCAACCACTGACCCACTTCATCTATGGCATTCTTACCAATTGTAAAGTTGGAAATCTTAAATTGTCTAGGGGTTATAGTCCCCTTTTTGTGAGGTGCAAAATGCTCATTATCTGTTAGCATCAGCTGCCAAATGAAATCCATAGCAACTACTCTCACAGGCACATAATAAGGCAACAAATGGGGTGGATGAATACACCCATATACTCTAATGATGGTGAAATTCTCCTCCAAGAAGAAATCACCCTAATTGTGGTTTCCAGACCAATTTTCTTTATAATTGTAGGGCCTGAGCAGTTGTATGATCTTCAATGGGACTCTAGTCCTACTTGTCCCCAAACTCTGCACAATTGGATACACAATCCAATTCTGGAAGGCACAGTAGTCACATTCCCTGGAAGTATAATTCCAAACCCTAACCCAAAACTAGATAGGATTTGGTTGTGTTTGATAGAATCTCTGAGGAGACAAGTTATGTGTATCCATGATTACAAAATTGAAGTATAAGAGAAGGTGCATCAGGACTGAATAATGCAAGAATTTAGGCTCCTTCTCCTTGGGGTTCTTCAATCTCTTCTGGGTTACAAAAAAACCCTTATGCATTTCGTCAATTATATGTTGTATGTAGTCATAGCTAGTGCTTGAATGCACTTCTTGCAGGTCTAGTACCATCATTAAGATGCCAGAACTGATTCTCTCTGCATCTCCATCTATCCCTAGCACTCTACATAGGGCATAACCGTTATATTTGATGTAGAAGTGTAGGTCCTTGTAATAATATGAATAGGGCTCAACCATAGGACCTAAGTAATTTTTCAATTCTTTTAACATATGCTTCTGCAACAAGCCTTTTGCAATACCAGGCTTGGAACTATATCTCTTTTCCTACCTTGTCATGTCAATTTTAGTAGACATGGTGCTGAATAAGCTAAAAGCTTGCATGAATGAGTTCCTGTTCAAAATTAGCAGGGTAGTGCCATCATCCCTTTTGATGGTCTTTGTCAGGGCATCATAGTGGTTTTCTAGGTCTAGAAATAGGTCTACATCTAAGAAAATATCAGGAACAAGCAACCTAGCAAGACCACATGTCCAAGGGTTTGAAACAGGGATGGGCTTATCAGAATTCTTATAGAAGTAATTGAAAAGAGAGAAACGTGTTGTGCCTGGGGTCACAACATCTTGAATGTTCTTGTACTCATCCAGGAGGACACTAGCATCGGCCTTCTTATTCTGTGTTGAACCTGGCAGAAGATGGAGAAACTCATCAGAGTAACTTGCTTTTCCTTTCTGTACTTCTCCACTCCCTCCACTTGTTGAAGTGACACTCACAGCTCTTCTCATCCTTATAACATGCTGAATCTCCTTTTTCTCTTACCAATATTGAAACAAATCTATCTCAAATATCATCTTTTTGTTCTATGCATAATCTCCTACAATTTAGAGCTCTTTTATCAATTCTGGAAACACTACAAACTGCGCAAAATATCACTCTTCTAAAAATTAGCAACTTGGCTCTGAAAACTGAAAGCATGGTAAATAAGAATGAAAGCATTATCAACTCCTTATAGCCATCATTCAGAGTATGCAACTCATAATTCAGAAACATCAGTTCTACCATTAATTTGCCATGCTGTGAACTTGAAAAACCTAGCCGTAGTTGCTGAAGTTGACAGGAAATCAAATTTTCAAAAATGAATCCTCAGAGCAATCATATAACGTTTAAGAGAGCTGACATGTCACATTCTAATTCATTGTTTGTCTCACATATCAGATACTCTTTTTGCACAGTAATCAAAATATGAGCCTCTGATTGGTTGCCGAGAGATTTACTCTGTCACATCACAAAACTGCCGCCATTTTTTAGATCTTGTAATCAGGCGACCTTGCGACTGCATTAAGTTTCTTTGTCACGGGCCTATATCATTAACCATGGTTCCATCTCAAGACTTGCTGAAAATGTGTTTTCTTAACCTTGGTTGATCCAAGTGATCATCTGGCAATCAAGCGACACAACTGAAATCAAAGTCGCGCGTAGTTAACCTTAACTCATCTTTCTTTCTGAGACCTGGCGACTAGCCATTAGCATTAACCTTTACAGTTGTCTCCTTGTCGCTGAATGCTCTTATTCTATTTCAAGACTATGCGACAACCTTTTAGTCGCCCAGTCAGGAGATATAATCCCTGAGCATTTAACTTTACCTTAACATGTTATAAGCGCCTTTTCTTTACTTGTGGCGACTGCGCGACATACCCTAATCACCAAGTCGGGAGGACTTTTTCCCTGGGGAAATTTTCTTCTCAGACTTCACGACAACCGTTGGATCCTCTGATTCTTTCATCTGACGGCAGTCACTTAATCACTGAATGTTTATACATGCCCTTAAATCATTTCCAGACATCACGACAAAAGGCAAACTACTTTATTCTCGAAGTCGCTGAATCCATTTCTTCTTTCTGGCAGCCATGCGACAACCTTCTCTCAACAGCCACCCACCTTGTGACACATGTTTCTCAATCATTGGTTTACTTTTTGCATACTGGAGAACTGAGACATTATCTTTCTCTAGCGACATCTCGACTAAGCAATTCTGCAAACTTCAAACGGTTAGTCACGTAGTCTGAGCTGAAATCTCTTAATTGCTATTCTATTTTGAGACCACGCAACTGAAGGAAAACTTAACTGTTAGCTTTGTCTTGACTTGGCGACAACACGACATGAAGTAATCGCGAAGTCTGAGAACATTTTCATAACTATGAGAAATCTTTCGCGATCACCCGACTAAGCAGTGGGTCCCTCCTTTACAAAGCTTCATAACATGGATATCTTGTGACTACCTGACTGAAAGAAATCGCTGAGTCTCATAAAACTGAAGGAATATTTGGAATTTTAATGAGACTATGTGACACAAGGCAAAACGCAAAGTCAGGAAGGCAATTGGAATATTTGTTCTGGGTAACGCGACGAGGCAACTTAATTTAAAACACATGCTTTAAGTGAATGAAAAAGTAATGCTGAAACATAAGACATGACCTAGGGTTTCATTTCATCATTTAACACTTGGATATGACTAGGGTTTTCAGGGTTTTTGCAATTCGGCAAGGTTTAGACTTGAAAACCTGAAAACATGACATGGGTAAGGCCAGAATGAACGAGAGATAACTGAATTTGAGCACCTCAGAACTCAGAGAGAAAGACAAGGAACCAGGAGAACTAGAAAAAATAGGAAATACAACCAACAGTGGCTCTGATGCAGATTGGCTAAACTCAGTTTATGACAAAGAACCACAGAATCTCTGGTTGCAGACCACCTCTCACGGAGAAAAACCCTAAAACAGGAAGGGGAATATGTACAGAATTTACAAACAAAGGACAAGGAAAAGAGAATATAATACATACTTACTTGTGCACCTTGAACCTTTATTCAAAGAAGGGCTTCAAAAACTGCCCATGCACAGGCAACTCAAAGAGATCTCCTTCCATATTCTTCAACAGGTATGAATCTTTGCCAAATTTTTCTGCAATAATGAAAGGTCCTAGCCATAAAGACTCAAACTTCTTATGCTTGCCTTTAGCCTCTGCCCTTGCATTCCATTGGAGAACTAAATCATCAATTTGGAACTTTCTCTCAGTAGCCCTCCTGTCAAATAGATATTTTATTTGTTGTTGCAGCTTTACATTTTCTCTCTTACTATTTCTCCTCATTTTATCCAATTCATTCAGCTGCATCATTCTTTTTTGCATATTATCAAAGACATCTAAGTGTTCTTCTTGTATGTATTGGAAAATGGGCAATAAATTGTTAATAGGCAACCTTGCTTGTAAACCATACACCAACTCAAAAGGTGATTGACCAGTTGCCTTCTTAAGTGTTACTCTATCAGCCCAAAGAGCTAATCTGAATTTTGTGTGCCATGTCCTTTTATTTTGTTCCAGAGTTCTCTTCAATATTTTCAATATGCTTTTATTGCTAGACTCAGCTTGTCCATTAGCCTGTGGATGATATGGGGATGAATATGATATTGTAATCCCATACTGCTCACAGAAGCTTGTCATTTCTTATGATATGAAACTCATAGCATTGTCCATGATTAATTTATTGGGCACACCAAATCTGGTCAAAAAATTTTCTAGCAAAAATTCAGTAACCACCTTACTAGTTGCTTTCCTTGTGGGGATAGCCTCAATCCATTTAGTAAAGTAATCTGTGGCAACTAAAATCCAACTGTGCCCTGCACCAGACTTTTCTTGAAATTCACCAATAAAATCAATGCCCCATACAGCAAAAGGAGCCTCAGTACTCACTAGGTTGAGCAATCGAGCACCTGCAAATTTCAACTTATTGGAGAACCTCTGACATGGTTCACATTTCCTAACATGTGTATAGGTATATTTGAACAAAGTAGGCCAATAATATCCTGCCCTCAAAATCTTATGGGTAGTGGTCTTAGCAGAAAAGTGACCTCTACATTGTCCTTCATGCATCTCACTTAGGACTTTCTCAGCTTGATGTTTGTCAAGGCATAGTAATAGAATACCATTCTTATCTTTCCAGAATAAATCTCCTTGAATCAAAACATACCTTTGAGCTTGCAATTTCAAACTCCTCTTCTGATTATCAGACAGATGATCAGGACATTTAGCATTTTTGAGGAAGAAGACAATATCAGTGTAATATGGTTGCCTCTCTATACTGGTAATAGCTTGATCATGTGCCTCTATTTGATTTGATTGTACTAAATCCAGGTTCTCCTCTGTCATTAGCTTGGCCAAGCCTTGACCTCTTACCGATTTGGTGATGTTGATTTCCAAATTGAACTCTTGAATCCTGGTAATCCATTTGCATCTCTTACCAGTAACCTCTGATTGTGTGAGAATATCTTTCACTACTGAATGTGGAACATAGGCCTGTACCTTAGCACACACTAAATAGGGCCTAAAATACTTCATATCCTTTACCAATGCATAGGCCTACTTTTCCATTATTTCATAGTTAAGTTCTGCAGCCTGCAAGGATTTAATATAAAAGGCTATGGGGTGTTCAAATCCTTGCTCATCTTTCTGAAGCAAAATTGCAGCAATTGTATGAAATGATGCAAATGAAAACAGGGAAAAAGGCTTAGTGTAATCTAGAGATTTCAACACTGGATTTTTCTGCACTGCCTTCTTTATCCTTTCAAAAGCTTGTTGAGCCTCATCGTCCCAAACAAACTTAGTATCCCTTTTCAATAATTTCACAATGGGCTTGACAATTTTAGCAAAATTGGCTACAAATCTTCTGACAAAATTAATCTTTCCTAAGAAAGATTGTACACCTTTTAAGTTTCTTGGAGCAACTAATTTTTGAATTTCCTCTACCCTTTCAGGGTCTATTCTTACCCCTTCTATAGACACTATATGCCCGAGCAATTTTCCCTCTTTAACTGCAAAGTGACATTTCTTAGGGTTTAATGAAACACCATATTCTAATGCTTTATTAAAAATCTTACCCAAATGATCACAATGATCATTAGCCTTCTTAGAATATGTAG
>MU225307.1:1171086-1190882 GCA_018584345.1 Thuja plicata
TCCTTCTTCATTTTTGAGCTCCACATATACTCAGGCAGGTTTTACCTCTTAAGATTGTTGTTTACACAGTATTTGTTGATGTGGACACTGATTTTCTATGTATCTTTTGTTAAACCAACTTATGAATTATCTTGCAAATAACCAAGCATAACCAAATGCAAGATATAACCATATAAACCATGGCTGTGAGCATAAAAATAACCAGTGATACAAGGATTCTCATTCTTCTTCCTTTTCTTTATAGGAGGGATAACCTAACTGATTCACTCTTCAAAGAATCAATAATATGGACACTGTCGTGCTGACATAGATCCTTAACAAATTTAGTTTATATGTTCTTAGTAACAAAGTATTTTGATTGATTTGGTTTTGATATATTGGAATATCTTAGACATAGATAGATTATCATACTACTTTCTGAACCAGTGCCTATCCTTTGGGCTATAGAGTCAAAATAAGCTAAGATATCATATAAACAAAACACAGTAAACTGCCTTACAGTTCACATATAATTCAGGTAAGTTGCCTTACAAGCTACCCTGTCACCTCAAATCTATTGTATCAAATCCTTAATCAAAGTAGTATGCTCTCTGAAATTACTTACAAAACTTAGTTCTTTTCTTAAAAGAAAGTTGCAAGTAATCAAATAGTTACCTTATAACTAGAATGTTTCAGAATACCTTGTAAACTTAACATAGAAGAGCACATACAAAGAATAAAGAGATAGTAATGGAGGATAGTAAAATTGCATCATATATTATTTATATGATCTAGCTTTCCATACATGAAAGATTACACAGCTTCAAAAGATAGACAGAAATCAGAATATCTGAATTCTGTGATATATTATCTCCTTTCCAAAAATGTTCCAACATCAAAGACCCTTAACTATTACAACTCTTATGCTATATATAGGTTTTAGACCATCTTGGAATCCCTTAAGGATGCAAAAATCTTGGGATGGTCATAAAACCCTAACCCTAAAGTTATAAGAGAGACAAAAGAAAGAGAGAGAAGAAGCGGTGAAAGGACTGAGTCAAAAAGGTATAAACAGATATTTCTTGTTCTTCTCTCGATCTGGCGACTGCAATCAGATTTGTAGATGGTAGCTGATAGTATTTATGCTGAGTCTGAATAATTGTGCTCACCTACTCCCCTACATCATCCTTTTGTAATAACTGTCCATCTTGTATCTGAACAGTGCAGCGCCAAGTGTTCACCTCACTCATCATCCAAAATCTCTTCTTCAACTATAGGCTTCTTTTTCTTAGGTGTTATCATGACTTCCCAAAACTTTACTTCATCATCTGATGGCCACTTGAAGTCCTGAGTACTCTATACCTTTACATTTTGCCTGTCTTATCTTACATCAGTGATGTTTTTGACATCAAGTAGGAACTTGTTGATATTTGTTTCAGCTTTGAAGGCCTCATCCAATAATTTATTGAATGCTTCTACATAAACATTTGTTCCCAATAGAAATGTATCTTCGCTAGGCATTTTGGTGTCAAACTCACTCCTCCAGGCATCTATAGCCTTTACCTGGTCATCATCTCCCTTCAAAGCAGGAATAAACCTATTGAGATCACTTGAAAAGAGACTCAATTTTGCCTCTATCTGGTTCAATTTTCCTTTGAAGAATGAGAGAGCAATATTTACTCTTTTGATCTCATCTTCAACCTCTGTGACTATTGGAGGAAAATCTGGTCTTATGGCCTGTAAAGATGACAATTTTTCAAATAAATCTTCCCTGGCAAACCACTTATTGAAGTAAGGGTTTAGAATTGCAAGGTACCCCATTACCTCAGTATGCAATATTGGCAACTTATTATATGTATTAACTACAACATCAGCTTTTCTTTTAAGATCTCAATCCTATGTTGTAGTATGCCTTTCAATGTTTTCAAAGCTATTGCATTTCTTTTTTCTTCATCCACCTTTTGTTCCACAGCCTCTTCTGACTTAGGCTTATCCTCAATCTACATTGGTGGTGGTTGTGTAGGCACATACACTACCTCAGGATTTGCCTCCAATTCATCTGACAATGTCTTTATCAGCTGATCCCTCTGGTATAGTTGTATGTGGCACATGTCTCTATCTTTAGACAGTGCACTTGTTTCTTCCAATAGAGTAGTATACCTTTTAGACAATTGTTTTGTCTTGTCCTCATTTAGTTGAGCCCAGTGTGTCATAATTTGACAGATTTCTAAGTCCCCTGTATTTTGTACTGACCACACCATCTAATTTTCCACCATATTCTCTTGAATATTCACTAATTAGGGCTTCTGGTCTTTTGGGCTCAAACTTCACATGGCAAAGGCCTGAGACTTTGGGTTATACCCAAATCCTTTTATCATTTCTCCTACTTGGACCTCACTAACCATTTTAAGGTCAGGCTGCTTCCTGATTTGATCTATAATGAAAGCAGATGCTAAGTCTCATCCTTCAGCCAATAAGATCCCACTTCCTAGCACCATCTTCCTAGCATCCTCAGGCGAGATATCCTAATTCTCAGGATCATAATTTTGTAAGGCTACTAGGGCTTCATTTATAATTGTCTCTTTTCCATCCACAGTTAATTGGGACCTTATTTGATCTATTTTGTGCCATCTCAAGAAGTCTTTAAACTCCTCTGTCTTCAAAAAGTTGTCATCATCTAGGAATTTTTGCTGATGAAGCAATCTTTCATCAACACAGGCCCTGAGTGGTACGTCAACCTCATCTTCTAGGTCAGGCCGTTGCTTCTTGCCTTCCCTGATTGGTTTTCTCAGGTTATGATCATATAACCTGGTGCCAGGTACTAAGACCTTAGCCTTATCTTTTTTCTTACTTTGTCCTTCCACTGAAGGCTGTCCTAATTCCAACTTCTACCTCTTTGCAGCAAGTTCTTCTACATCATCTGGCTGTGTAGCAACTGTTAGATCAATAATGTGTCCTTCTGCTCCCTGCAACTATGGGATTTCAGCCATTTCTTGCTCTGAGGCTTGTTGTGGTGGAGGATTCATAGGAGGACATGCATAATCACTATCATCACTACTCTCTTCTTATGATTTTGAGTGTTCAGGTGAATGAGCACCTTTCTTTTCGTGGACTGTATCCAATTTCTCTACTAGCACATAGTAGTTGTCTATCATAGCCTTAATCCTATCAAAATATGAGAGATCAGGGTAAAAACCCCCAAATGAAAACCCATTTCTTTTTATTTGTGTCTGCAACTTCAGAAACTCATGGATTCTCAGTCTTCTCATATGAATGTCATCTTCATCCAAGAGGTTTCTTGTTGAATATTCCTCTATGCATTCACAATAAACATTGGTATTAGGGATAGTAGGAGTATACAGCTTCCTAACCCCTGCCATGAAGCCTTCTGGGTAGATATACCTACAAGGGGCTACCCCCATTCTGTACTTCTCCAACCACTGACCCACTTCATCTATGGCATTCTTACCAATTGTAAAGTTGGAAATCTTAAATTGTCTAGGGGTTATAGTCCCCATTTTTTGAGGTGCAAAATGCTCATTATCTGTTAGCATCGGCTGCCAAATGAATTCCATCGCAGCTACTCTCACAAGAACATGATAGGGCAACAAATGGGGTGGATGAATACACCCATATAATCTAATGATGGTGAAATTCTCTTCCAAGAAGAAATCACCCCAATTTTGATTTCCAGATCAATTTTCTTTATAATTGTAGGGCCTGAGCAATTGTATGATCTTCAATGGGACTCTACTCCTACTTGTCCCCAAACTCTGCACAATTGGATACACAATCCAATTCTAGAAGGCATAGTAGTCACATTCCCTGGAAGTATAATTCCAAACCCTAACCCAAAACTGGATAGGATTTGGTTGTGTTTGATAGAATCTCTGAGGAGACAAGTTATGTGTATCCATGATTACAAAATTGAAGTATAAGAAAAGTTGCATCAAGACTGAATAATGCAAGAATTTAGGCTCCTTCTCCTTGGGGTTCTTCAATCTCTTCTGTGTTGCAAAAAAACCCTCATGCATTTTGTCAATTATATATTGTATGTAATCATAGCTAATGTTTGAATGCACTTCTTGCAGGTCTAATACCATCATTAAGATGCCAGAACTGATTCTCTCTGCATCTCCATCTATCCCTAGCACTCTACATAGGGCATAAGTGTTATATTTGATGTAGAAGTGTAGGTCCTTGTAATAATATGGATAGGGATCAACCATAGGACCTAAGTAATTTTTCAATTCTTTTAACATATGCTTCTGCAACAAGCCTTTTGCAATACCAGGCTTGAAACTATATCTCTTTTCCTGCCTTGTCATGTCAATTTTAGTAGACATGGTGCTGAATAAACCAAAAGCTTGCATGAATGAGTTCCTGTTCAAAATTAGCAGGGCAGTGCCATCATACCTTTTGATGGTCTTTGTCAGGGGCATCATAGTGGTTTGCTAGGTTTAGAAATAGGTCTACATCTAAGAAAACATCAGGAACAAGAAACTTAGCAAGACCACATGTCCAAGGGTTTGAAACAGAGATGGGCTTATCAGAATTCTTATAGAAGTAATTGAAAAAAGAGAAACCTGTTGTGCCCAGGGTCACAGCATCTCAAATGTTCTTGTACTCATCCAGGAGGACACTAGCATTAGCCTTCTTATTATATGTTGAACCTAGCAGAAGATGGAGAAACTCATCAGAGTAACTTGCTTTTCCTTTCTGTTCTTCTCCACTCCCTCCACTTGTTGAAGCGACACTCACAGCTCTGCTCATCCTTGCAACATGTTGAATCTCCTTTTTCTCTTACTGATATTGAAACAAATCTATCTCAAATATCAGCTGTTTGTTCTGTGCACAATCTCCTACAATTTAGAGCTCTTTTATCAATTCTGGAAACACTGCAAACTGCGCAAAATATCACTCTTCTAAAAATTAGCAACTTGGCTCTGAAAACTGAAAGCATGGTAAATGAGAATGAAATCATTATCAACTCCTTATAGCCATCATCCAGAGTACGCAGCTCATAATTTGGAAACATTAGTTCTGCCATTAATTTGTCATGTTGTGAACTTGAAAAACCTAGCCGTAGTTGCTGAAGTTGACAGGAAATCAAATTTTCAAAAATAAATCCTCGGAGCAATCATATAACATTTAAGAGAGCTGACATTTCAAATTCTAATTCATTGTCTATCTCACATCTCAACTACTCTTTTTGCACAGTAATCAAAATACGAGCCTCTAATTGGTTGCCGAGAGATTTACTCTGTCACATCACAAAACTGCCGCCATTTTTTAGATCTTGTAATCAGGCGACCTTACGATTGCATTAAGTCTCTTTGTCGCAGGCCTTCATCATTAACCATGGTTCCATCTCAAGACTTGGCGATAATGTGTTTTCTTAACCTTGGCTGACCCAAGTGATCATCTGGCGATCAAGCGACACAACTAAAATCAAAGTCGCGCGCAGTTAACCTTAACTCATCTTTCTTTCTGAGACCTGATGACTAGCCGTTACCACTAACCTTCACGGTTGTCTCCCTGTCACTGAATGCTCTTATTCTGTTTCAAGACTATGCGACAACCTTTAGTCGCCCAGTCAGGAGATATAAGCCCTGAGCATTTAACTTTACCTTAACATGTTATAAGCGCCTTTTCTTTACTTATGGCGATTGCGCGACATATTCTAATCGCCAAGTCGGGAGGACCTTTTCCCTGGGGCACTTTTCTTCTTAGACTTCATGACAACCGTTGGATCTTCTAATTCTTTCATCTGACGGTAGTCGCTTAATCGCTCAATGTTTATACATGCCCTTAAATCATTTCCAGACATCGCGACAGAAGGTAAAGTACATTATTCTCGAAGTCGCTGAATCCATTTCTTCTTTCTGGCAGCCATGCGACAACCTTCTCTCAACAACCACCCACCTTGTGACACATCGCTCAATCATTGGTTTACTTTTTTCATAGTAAAGAACTGAGACATTATCCTGCTCTGGTGACATCCCGACTAAGCAATTCTACAAACTTCAAACGGTTAGTTGCGTAGTCTGAGCTGAAATCTCTTAACCGCTGTTCTATTTCGAGATGACGTGACTGAAGGAAAACTTAACTATTAGCTTTGTCTTAACTTTTCGACAATGCGACATGAAGTAATCACGAAGTCTAAGAAAATTTTCATAACTGTGAGAAATCTTCCGCGATCACCCGACTAAGCAGTGGATCCCTCCTTTACAAAGCTTCATAACATGGATATCTTGCGACTACCCGACTAAAAGAAATTGTTGAGTCTCGTAACACTGAAGGAATATTCAGAAGTTTAACGAGACTACGTGACACAAGGAAAAATGCAAAGTTGGGAAGGCAATTGGAATATTCATTCTGGGTAACGCGACGAGGCGACTTAATTTAAAACACATGCTTTAAGTGAATGAAAAAGTAACGCTGAAACATAAGACATGACCTAGGGTTTTATTTCATCATTTAACACTTGGATATGACTAGGGTTTTCATGGTTTTTGCAATTTGGCAAGGTTTAGACTTGAAAACCTGAAAACATGACATGGGTAAGGCTAGAATGAATGAGAGATAACTGAATTTGAGCACCTCAGAAGTCAAAGAGCAAGATAAGGAACCAGGAGAACTAGCAAAAATAAGAAATACAACCAAAAGAGTTCTTCAACTAGGACTCCATCACCACCATATATCACATACAACATACACTATCAAAACACTCCTATAGATGATTACGAACTTTATGAGCATCGATAATACTAGAGACCCTAGAGTTTCAATCACCAATCCTAACACAAATCAAGCCTTAGTAGGTATCCACCTATAGCAACCAAGACTAAACATCACTCCCAAATCAAGTGGGAAGAACCACACACAAAAATAAGAGATCATAAACAATGACTCTCAAGACACGAGGAGATAAGTGCTAACATGCACTACTAACCATTCTAATGGGCACACAATTTCTCCAGAGCTCCCAGTTTAGAAACTTGTGCTCTGATACCAAGTGTAATGCCCCGCCAGGGAACCTAGGAGAACTTAACCTAAACATGACACTAATTTCCCTGAATAATTTTTTTTTTAAAATTTTACAAACAATATTAATAACAATGCAGAAGCAACACAATGAAGTACATGACATACATGAAATACAACTCATATATAGATAACTCTTCTTGAGGGTTCTTTGACATAGAATTACTTAAACATACTAATCTACGATTACAATAATAAAGAACTGACATAAAGGTTACATAATCTGAAACCAATAACATACATCTCAATAATAAAGATTACATATACAACTAATACCATAAGGTATACTACCTAATCAACATCCACTGCACAAATCAGAGGGTATGTAATAATACATAATAATCAATTCAATGCATCCTCCAAGGGATGATAACCATTAACACATATGGTACAAATATACATCTCATGAAACTGAACCAGTCTCCAAAGGAATCAGAAGATAGAACTGCATCAAAGAACATCCAAGCATGAAGAAGAATACGTCAGAATCTCAATGGTAATAAGAATCACTATCACCCGACCACGTGGAACCAAAGGTCCACTCCCACTGTGCTGAGGAGATAGTAACAGACCCATCACACGGGGTATACAACAAGAATACAAAACAAGGTACACGTGACCTCATACTCAAATGCATAAGAAGATCCTATAAGAAATATAAACCATAACAAGGAATACTAAACAACACCAAAGTAACTGGCACACGTAGGATAACCTAAGCTGTATATAGGGAAGTGTCATCACATAAGCCCAACCTTGAAGGTAACCCTAGTAGTACCTCTTGACTCTGGCCTCCAAGTGACACTATGCGGCTCAGTAATCCTTTCACGAAGACAAGGATCCCAACTCCCATCCTATCATGCAACAACACTCAAGGCATGGGTAGAGACTCAGACATCTTATTAGTTCATTTTAAACCCCTTTAATGTATCATATTTTCACTTATTAGGTAACTTGCCAATGGGTTTACCTAGTAACCGCTTAGAGTCCTAGACCCCCATTGCAAGCCACTTCCCCATTGTACACTTAGTTAACCTACCTAGGTTCAAGATCAACACAAGAAGATTTAAATAATCACAAAATGCATCCTGCTCATTCAGGAGCACATAGGTTCTCGAATAACCACAACAATAACTACAGTATCCTCATATAGCCAAATAATACATCAAAATTGAATTAGGTTGGGTATAGGAAATCAAGACTATGACATCATCATATAAACACAATGGCATTGCATAAAACACCATGCAGAAAGTACAATCTCAAAACCTCTGGATTTAAGTCCGAGGGTCATCTAGCCCAATAGGCACCCAAAAATAAGATAACATAGAAGAGCACCCAAAACATACCATTTATTTATTCATGCACTCAAATCACATCAAGGCATAATAAATCTCATATTCAGAATGCATAAAATAAATTATAAAATCAACGTAGGAATAAATAAATTTATGATTCCTAATCATGCAAATTCACTTACTCAATAAAATTACTATCTAGAAATAATTAAATATACCATGTTGATAAAACATTAACATCTCCTATAGATCTGTTTATAACAACAATTTATAAATACATCTAAGAATTAATTACCAATTTTCGATTATAATTACAAAATTATAGAATCCCTAGGTGCAACATAAGCATAAATCTATATCGCCCAATAACATCTCTAATTCAGTTATCACCATATGAATTATTTATCACACGTGATTAATAAATAGCAATGATAGAATATAGATGCTTTTATTTACTTTATAACATTAATCACCTTATTAAATAATTTCATAATCTCATTCCTACCTAAGCTCTTCATTCTCATAAAACTTAAAATTTAATTTTAAGCCTAATTTTACAAAATAACCATAAACTAATTTAAATATTAATATTAAACTAAGTTAAATAATAATATAATAAACTAATTTATATTTTAATATTTAACCTAAATTAAATATTAAGACTAAACTAATTTAAAAATTATAAATAACCTATTTTAATAATATTAATAATAAATTAATCTAAATTTAAACTAAACTAAACGAATTAAACAAATATGTTTAAAATTAACTTTCAACTTAAATAAGCAAATTTTAAACAAACTTTTTTTAAATTGCTATTAAATCGCATGAAAAAAAACAAAATATTAAATAAAATTTAAATGAACCCGGGGGAGTCCCTGTGGCCCCCACCCGCATTTCGTAAATTGTCGGCCCCCTTATGTTAAGGAGGGCTCGGCTCGGCTAACGACCGGTTTCGACTGTCGTGCCGAAAGCCTTGGATATCGCACCGACAGTCTCGGCTGCCGCGCTGGTCAGCCCGCCCCACTTAGGGGAGGGGTGAGGTGGCCCCTGCCACCCACTCGCAAAGTTAAATTTAAATTTTTTTTTTTTTTAAATTTTATTGTTTAACTTTAACTTTAAAACAAACTTCCACAATACAATTTGTATTTTTTTTAATATTTTTTTTTTTTTTAAATTCTGAAAATGGAATAATAAATTTTTTTTTTTTTTTTTAATTGACTGGTGTGATTAATTTTAACTCTGTATTTTGACAGAGAGGCTTTTTTTTTTTTAAACCAAAATCTTTCTCCAAAGCTATTAATTTTTTAGACATAATTTAATTTCCTCTATAGTCCTAACTATAGGGAATTTGATTTTTCCCGATTAAGGGCTTTCCACAAGGTTTTATTCAATGAAATTTTGACAGTACTTCCTTACTATATTAATATATTTTTTCCTTTGAAAATCAGGGATCTAGGTTTTTAAAAAAATTACTCATTTCAACAATATATTCAAACTAGAAACCCTAATACCCATTTACTCTTAATGCTATAAAATGAAACCCATTTATGCTCACAAGCACAAATCTGACATACAAGCTTGAATTAAAACACGAAATTGATCTAAGAGTATATTTTCTAATTGAAATCAACAAAACCCAAAATAAACAAGCAAGGAATGACCAAACAAGGAATTCTTAGTTTTTCGGATGTATAGAAGATATGGATTCAAAAATCAGAATTGACATGAACAAGACCCCACCTCAATATCTGCTGAAGAACACACAATGCAAAATCCAAGCAAGGAGAATTCCAGAATTATGCTCTAAAACCAAGCACACACCAAAGCTTCTAAAAATGCTCCCAAAAACCTGTTATTTTTCAATGAGAGAAGAATTCCCCCTAACGAAGATCCATTTCCCCTAATCAAGAAAACCCTTATGACAACACATTCAGTTAACTCCAAAAAGGACTCCTCTCCAAAAATTGAAAGAAAATAACAATTAATTAATTAAAATATCAATGACTTGCACAACTCAACTTTGACTCCTAAATTCAAGTTGAGATCTCTTGAGTTTGAAAATACTTTTTCAACCAAATCTTGCACATGTAATTAATAAACTATTAATTTAAATAACTTAAATACTTAAATCACAATTACCCATGCAACTTAATATTTAATTAAGCATAAAAGCATATTTACTCTAATTTTCAATTAAATATTAATAGTCAATAATTGCACTTTAATTAGCCTTTCCATTAAACATAGGTATTTAATTTAGTTTTCAATTAATTAAATACCCTATATTTAATAATTAATTGCAATGATATTCAATTAAATAAATAACATGATTTAACACTCACATAATCACATAAAGCATCTGAAATCAGACACATGCAAAATTAAACATGCTCAAGGAAAGGGATACATGAATTCCTATCAACTATATGAATTCGGTCAGGGTAGTCAAAACAGATACTTGTCCACTAACTAGGACAATTAGGTTTAGGATAGGATTTGGACCTGAAAACTATCTCCCCTCTCTTACCATTGAGATTAATGCGATAGGGCACTCTCACTCTTGCCAATTCAAGGAAGACGTAGCCCAGTACCATCAAACCTGTCATCACAAAGATGAACATACATGCATATATCATATGGCAAACAATGGTTGAGACTAGGTTATCGTGTGGATCTCACCGAAGCAAGTGACTATGACTCTGTCCCATACCATACCAAGCACATCAAACAGTAATGTAAACATACAATGATTCATGTGCATATAAATCTAAGGTCAGTATTGTCAGAAAACCATAATCGAAATGAAATCCTAACATACACATAAGCATCATGGAATAATCACACATCATATGCAAATAGGTTATATAATACAACTAATCATGGATCAATACCATAATGAAAAGTAGTGCATGAATATCCTTAAAATCACTTGAAATAACTAACACATACATACTATGGTATAAAAGATATCAGAAACTAACACAGACCACAAGACAAAGGGGTAGGTATTACATAATTTATACAAAAGCATGATCTTGTAATTTATACAACATATTGGATCCATCAATGTTGGAGTTTTTTTGGCAATGTGAGCTTCTGAAGGTTAAAAATTTATGATATATATTCCTTTTTATGAATGTTTTATTTTATTTTTTAGTTTCAAGATATATTTTAATGCTCATAACATGATTAAGATGACCATTGAGGTTTTAAGTTGAATATGTGATGAACTACAAGTTAGTGTAAGTGTTATAGGAACTATATTTATTATTTTCCTCCTTTAAGTTAACTCTAAAGTGTGACATATTTGCACAATACAAAATATTTTGAAGAAATCTACTGTCAATAAGAAGTGTGTGAAATCCCCACAAATAAAAGTGATCCTAAAAGTAGTTTGTGAATGGTCAAAGCTATATCACTCTTTGGGATAGATTATTAAAATAACCAAGTTAAATAATTTCAAACTAAAATATATATTTCGTTAAAAATGTGTTTTGGGGTATGTGAAAAAAATTGGGGAACAAAAGTGGACAAACATATTTTGAGTTGAAAGCTATGAATAGTGTTGTAGTATTATAAAAAAAGCATAGCATGTAAGTGTGTTATGATTTAGTAGTGTTTGACCTTGGACTTTATTAATACCAAGCCAAAATGTTCTCATGTTTTTTATTAATGCAAAAAGAGGTTTTGAAGGGACCCAAAACCCTTAATAAATTAGTTACAAAAGATATTCAATGAAGCCCCTCAACAAGAAACAAACAGACAAGAAAATAGACACGCAAAAGACAAAAAACAACGAAACTAGCACATCCCCATCACAGAGCCAGCCGAAAGCCAACAAACCATAACTTAAAGAAAAAAGTGAGAAAACAAAGTTAACCTATATTTTTTAAGGTCACAATGATTTCCTCTTCAATTTATCTCATTCTCTGAGAAACATTCTTCATCTCCATAATGTCCTGCGGCACTAGAATAGCCTTCTTCTTCACGCTGGCTCTGGTTCTTTTACCTGGTGTAGACACCTAAAAATGGTTCATTGCCTATGCCCCCTTTTTAACATGTCTTCTATTTTGTGTTTTTTGATCTTTATCATTCACTAATATTGTGTCATTCTTCCATGTCATCAATTACTAATATTTCTCTCATTTTGGCCAAATTGATCATCTTCCTAAATCAGTCCAACCAAGTCCTAATCTTCCTAAATTGATCTAAGATCATTCCAAACTCATTCGATTCCAAACTCATATCAATGTATTTATCAATCTCTTTCAATCAATCCTCTGGCATTGTCAAATTTCATTGATGCCTTATTATAATTTAATTCCTCCAATAGCATTGTCAAAGTTCATCGTTGTTATTTCATCATCAATCATTATTTTTAGAGCATTGTCAAAGTTCAACGATACCTCACTGTCACTTTCACATTTCAAGAGCATTGTCCAAGTTCATCAATGTCTCCTTATCTCTATTTATCCTCTAGCATCATCCAAGTTCATTGATGCCATTATATCATATCCAATCATTATCGTGAGAGTATTGTCAAAGCTCATTGATGCCTCGTGATTTCCTAAACTATTCCAGAATCATCAAAATTTATCCTAATCCTTATTAATATTATCAAAATCAAACCAATTGTGCATTAATGCCTTCAATTTGGCCAATAACCCTCTAATCTATCCTCTTGGGATGAATAACCTATAGTTTATCCCTATGTCCTAATTGAATAAATAAATTAACTTTATTTATTTCCTTTTTCCTAAGACTTCACAATTTTTAATTAATTAATTTCCTAATTCTAATTTATTGAATTTTATGATTTCATAAATACTAATTTAGATTTGTGAGGAATATTGATTTATTATTTGATTAAATCCTCCTAATCTCAACTAATTGTCATATCCCTTAATTGGGGATTCACATCCCTATTAAGGTGCTTCTTCAATATCTTCAATATTTCTTCATCCAATTTCCCCCATATCATGTTGCCAAATATCCTACACTACCTTTCCCTTCATTATGCATTGATTCTATGCAATATTCACCTATTTGCTTCTCATTTTCTATAAATTGAGATGTTTTTCTCTCAATCAATTTTAAGAACCATTATCTTCTAGTATTCTCACTTCTCAACTTGTGCTTTCAATTTCTTTGTGCAATTTAGTTATTGTCAAAGAGAAACATAATCCACCTTTATGGAGAAGAAATGAGGACATGGGACCTTCATTTGAAGGGAGTTTTAAGTGTTTTCATGCTTTATGTTATACTCTCATTTTAAATGGTTTTCGTGATAGATTAGATAGGTTTGCATGTCTTTAGGGTTTTGTGGTTTCCTTGATATGCTATTCATTCCTTTTTCTAGTCTTACATTTGGTGAACACGATGTGAACATGCTAAAAATATGATAAATTTGTTTGCATGCAGGTTTTCAATGATTTGATCATATCTCCTAAACGGCTTTGAATTTGTTTATAAAATTTGTATTGAAGGTTGGGGATGGTATCATTAGCCTACAGTCCAACAATTAGATTTTTCTAATTAATTTTGTGCAATATATTTTGTTTTTATGATTTTTCATAAAAACTTAATTTCGGGCGCAAATTAGAGAATTTTTTAAAAAAATTATATTTTTGGAAATATCTTCAAAATATAAATGGGGTCTATTCTCTATGTTTTTTATTTTAATGACACATAATGACCGAGATAAATACATCTTTGAAAACTAGTCTATTTTAAAAAATAGGGTCCCTAGGGCACAAATTAAAGAATTTTTTGAAAATTTTTACAATTTTGGAAAGCTCACTGATTTTTAAGATGGGTTATTTCTTTCCATTTCTAATTTTTGGGTCTAGAGATATGTATAAAAAATTGGATCTTTATGACTAGGTAAAAAAGCATAAAAAAATCAAGGTGCACTTGTTCCAATTTCAATTGATTTGTATGATTTTCTTTTGTACGCATATTTTCTATGTTACTGATGATTTGTGCAGCATTTTGGCAATTGTGTGATGAAGAATGAATCATAAAAACTAATAACAATTTTGATGCAGGACGTTTGTAGAAGACCTTGTGTGTTTTTTGAAACTTTCATGTGTGTTTTTAGTAGGTAGAAAACACTTCAGCTTGGTGCTTTAAAATGAATCATTTCATTCATGTGTCTGAAGTATCTTCTAGTTTTTGTAAACCCTAGGGAATGTATGGACGTATCCTCTCCCCTCACCTTCATGGATCTTGGGAGTAAGAGAAATCCATGCAAGTCATTTAGTGTGGCTACCTCCCAAGTGCTTTAATAGAGCCAGTGAGAGTGGATTGCCCAACCGGTAACAGGCTAAAGCCAAGCCCTTCCGAACTGGTATAGAAAAGATTTCATTGTGATTAATCTTACAATGAATGGGTGTTTAATATGTTATAATGGGAAGAAGATCTCCCTCAGCACCCTTGTGGTGCGTAAAAAACCTACAGAACGTAACTTTTGTAGGCTGGGAGGCCTCCATAACATAGATAATTTGTCACATGTATAACCACCCAAATGGATGCCTTTACTAAATACCATGTTGTAGTATCCAAAAACCTTCTATCTATTGGCATGGAAGGTCGGAGACAAACTAAGATGCCCCACACTTTCTCGGCTATTAGTTGAATCAACAATCACTTGGGAAGTGATGACCCTTACGATTTTAAGCTTGGAGTGCCTGAGAAGTGAGTGCACTGTAAGATTCTATGTTGTCCACTATTTGTAAGTGTGGTTGAACTTCGGTTCAAGTGGGGATTCAATAGATATTGTCCTTGCTATCCTTAGGATGTGTTGTGTTTGTTCCTTTTTACAATAGCCATTCTCAATGATGTGTCTTGCATGAGTGTTTCAAACTTTAATAAAAATGGAAAAATCTTAAAAGAACTCTTCTTAAAGAACACTTTCAAAATTATTTTCAAAAAAAATCAAATGGTCAACAAACACCTTTTCTTTGAGTAAACATATGGAACCTTAAACATTTCACTTGGAACCTCTTGGCATGCTTGATAGTGATGCACGAGCATCCAAGGTGTAAGAGCAATCTTGCATCACCCAAAAATATTTCTATTTTTGTATTCAATAAGGGCTATCTGTTGTAGAGCTGCTATTTATGGAAACTTGCTATTTTTAGTAAGTTGGTCATACGATCTTAGAATGTTCTGATTTTGCATGTGGAGGTTCATCTCAGTCATATCAGCCTGCCAGTAAAGTTTCGTGGCTAGATCAGGTCTAGTTTTGAAGATATTGAAAAATTTTGGTATTGAAAATAGGGTACAGAAACTTCAAGCTCAGTTTTGAAGGCTTTAGAGGCCCCGGATGAGGTTGAAACTTGGGCTATATGAAGCTTGCTTTATTTAACTATTGTAGAGCACTTCGTGGCATTTTTGAAATGGGGTTATAATAGTCAATCAGGTCAACTGGTGATGACTTATGGTCTCCAGAAGTTGGGCCACCTAAAATAGCAGAAAATAATTTTCCTTCAAAATTTTTGTTCGGGTTTCAAAAGTTATTTTGAGCCGACTTTGATGTACTAAATTGAAAAAAAAAAAAATAATTCTAAGTTTGGTCAGCCCTAAGGGCTAAATTTCTGGAACCTTCTCGGGCGGTGGAAATTGCCTATATAAGGAAGGCCCGTAGTGTTGTCTTAGGCAGTTCAGGACAGTTCTGGGTAGATTTGGGTACTAATTCGAGGCTTTGTCCTATAGAACATTGTAAGGGGAATTCCCATGTGGCTTTGCATATTGTAATTCTGAAATTTTGTAATTCCACATTTGTGGAGATAATAAGAAGCCCATTTTCTGTTCTTGCAAATTGTTGTTGCTTCTATGTTTCTGTTATGTGTTTGTGGCATTAAGGGGAGCACCCTTCATCAAGTGGTATCAGAGCAGAAGTTCCTAAGTGTGTAAACAGATCGTCGACTATGAGGTAGTTTGCACCAAAACCGTGGTTAGGGTTTCAGCATGCATCGCGAGAATGCCTCCACGAAGGGAACGTGGCAGAAGAGCTGGCATTGTGACACCTGAGGTTAGAGAGCTCCAAAGACAAGTGCGAGCATTGCAAGAAGAGATTCGCAGAGGAATGAATCTTAATGTTAGAAATGAAAGTGAGGATGAAGCCGAAGAGGGAAATGATGATCAAGAAGAAGTTGAAGTTTTGAATCCAGAAGAAGAAAGGCTTTTTCAAGCCATTTCCAAGATTGGGAAAAGACCTAAGATTGAGGTTCCTACATTTTCAAGGAATCTTAACCCAGAGGAGTTGATTGACTGGATCAACGAATGTGAAGAATATTTCAAGTATGAAGATATTGAGGATCCTGATCGGGTCAAGTTTGCGAAGGCCAGACTGAAGGGTCATGCGAAGATCTCGTGGCAGGAGATCCAATTGGAGCAAAATTGAAGAGGAAAGGATAAAATCACAAGATGGGATCGGATGGTGGATAAGTTGAAGTGACAGTTCATTCCTGTTGATTATGTGCTTGACCTACTGAAGAAAATGCAAAGTTTGAAGCAAGCAGGAAAATCTGTCTAGGAGTATACAGAGGAGTTCTTATGAAGGGCACTACCACTCTGATACCACTTGATGAAGGGCGCTCCCCTTAATACCACAAACACATAACAGAAACAGAGAAGCAACAATAATTTGCAAGAAGAGAAAATGGACTTCTTATTATCTCCACAAATGCAGAATTACAATATGCAAAGACACATGGGCATTCCCCTTACAATATTCTGTAGGACAAAGCCTCAAATTATTACCCAGATCTACCCAGAACTGTCCCGAACTGCCCAAGACAACACTACGAGCCTTCCTTATATAGGCAATTTCCACCGCCCAAGAAGGTTCCAGAAATTTAGCCCTTAGGGCCGACCAAACTTAGAATTTTTTTTATTTTTTTTTCAATTTAGTACATCAAAGTTGGCTCAAAATAACTTTTGAAACCCGAATAAAAATTTTGAAGGAAAATTATTTTCTGCTATTTCAGGTGGCCCAACTTTCGGAGACCATAAGTCATCACCAATTTACCCGATTGACTATTATAACCCCATTTCATAAATACCACGAAGCGCTCTACAATGCTAGCCCAAGCTTCAACCTCATACGGGGACTCTAAAGCCTTCAAAACTGAGCTCGAATTTTCTATACCTTGTTTTCAATACCGAAAATTTTCAATATCTTCAAAACTAGACCTGATCTAGCCATGAAACTTTACTGGCAGGCTAATATGACTGAGATGAACCTCCACTTGCAAAATCAGAACATTCTAAGATTGTATGACCAACTTACTAAAAATAGCAAGTTTCCATAAATAGCAGCTCTACAACAGATAGCCCTTATTGAATACAAAAATAGAAATATTTTTGGGTGATGCAAGATTGCTCTTACACCTTAGATGCTCCTGCATCAGACTTGATGAAGGGCGCTCCCCTTAATACCACAAACACATAACAGAAATAGAGAAGCAACAAAAATTTGCAAGAACATAAAATGAACTTATTATCTCCACAAATGCGGAATTACAAACTTTCAGAATTACAATATGCAAAGCCACATGGGCATTCCCCTTACAATATTCTGTAGGACAAAGCCTCGAATTATTACCCAGATCTACCCAGAACTATCCTAAACTGCCCAAGACAACACTACAGGCCTTCCTTATATAGGCAATTTCCACCGCCCGAGAAGGTTCCAGAAATTTATCCCTTAGGGCCGACCAAACTTAGAATTATTTTATTTTTTTTTCAATTTAGTACATCAAAGTCGGCTCAAAATAACTTTTGAAACCCAAACAAAAATTTTGAAGGAAAATTATTTTCTGCTATTTCAGGTGGCCTAACTTCCAAAGACCATAAGTCATCACCAGTTGACCCGATTGACTATTATAACCCCATTTTAGAAATACCACGAAGCACTCTACAACGCCCAAGTTTTGACCTCATTCGGGGCCTCTAAAGCCTTCAAAACCGAGCTCAAAGTTTCTATACCCTATTTTCAATACCAAAAATTTTCAATATCTTCAAAACTAGGCCTGATCTAGCCATGAAACTTTACTGGCAGGCTGATATGACTGAGATGAACCTCCATATGCAAAATCAGAACATTCTAAGATTGTATGACCAACTTACTAAAAATAGAAAGTTTCCATAAATAGCAGCTCTGCAACAGATAGCCCTTATTGAATACAAAAATAGAAATATTTTTGGGTGATGCAAGATTGCTCTTACACCCTGGATGCTCCTGCATCAGACTTGATGAAGGGTGCTCCCCTTAATACCACAAACACATAATAGAAACAGAGAAGCAACAAAAATTTGCAAGAACAGAAAATGGACTTCTTATTATCTCCACAAATGTGAAATTACAAACTTTCAGAATTACAATATGCAAAGCCACATGGGCATTCCCCTTACAATATTCTATAGGACAAAGCCTCGAATTATTACCCAGATCTACCCAGAACTATCCTGAACTGCCCAAGACAACACTACAGGCCTTCCTTATATAGGCAATTTCCACCGCCCGAGAAGGTTCCAGAAATTTAGCCCTTAGGGCCGACCAAACTTAGAATTATTTTATTTTTTTTCAATTTAGTACATCAAAGTTGGCTCAAAATAACTTTTGAAACCTGAACAAAAATTTTGAAAGAAAATTATTTTATGCTATTTTAGGTGGCCTAACTTTCGGAGACCATAAGTCATCACCAGTTGACCCGATTGACTATTATAACCCCATTTCAGAAATACCACAAAGCTTTATACAACACTTGAACTAAGCAAGCTTCATTCAACCCAAGTTTTGACCTCATTCAGGGCCTCTAAAGCCTTCAAAACTGAGCTTGAAGTTTTTGTGCCCTGTTTTCAATACCGAAAATTTTCAATATCTTCAAAACTAGACCTAATCTAGCTATGAAACTTTACTGGTAGGCTGATATGACTGAGATGAACCTCCACATGCAAAATCAGAACATTCTAAGATCGTAGGACCAACTTACTAAAAATAGAAAGTTTCCATAAATAGCAGCTCTACAACAGATAGCCCTTATTGAATACAAAAATATTTTTGGGTGATGCAAGATTGCTCTTACACCCTGGATGCTCCTGCATCAGACACCCGGGGTAATTTGAGAAGTGACCCCATCATGTCTCAAGTGTGTAGAGGAAAACCAAGATGGTTAACCTCCTCCTTTGTTAGCCATGATGAATCTTCAATAGGTCATCCTTTCCACTTGACCAGATATTCTTCATATGTCATGTTCCTTGTGCTTCTGCCAATACGACTATCCAGTATGTCTTCAATCTCCTTGATATATGAACTGGTTGCTGGAATACTCCATTGTGCTGCTGTAACCTCATCTTCAACACCTCCTTCACGATACTCTGTCAAATCTGAAATGTTAAACACTGGTGAAATATTCAGCCCAGTAGGCAATTCTACTTCATATGCATTTCCTGAATCATGCT
>MU225307.1:1196294-1215593 GCA_018584345.1 Thuja plicata
TCCCCTTTTTCCCAAAAATTTCAAACCCCCCCCCCCCTTATCAATTGGTCATATTCCACCTTTTTCATGATGGATTTGACCTAATCCATTTTATCAAACTTGTCCCTTGTCCCTCAATCCCCTTTTTCAAGTCAAGATTCTTATTCAACCTCATGAGGTTATGCTCTTAGGTTTGTCTCCTTTCCAAAGATTTATTGTGAAATTCAAAAAAACCAAAAACATAGTTGCATAAGCCTTAGATTGCATTTTGCATAAGCTCCTTGCATTTCAAAAGTTGCATTTCAAAATTTGCATTTCCAAAAATCCAAAAAAATATTGCATTTGCATATAGTCATCATGTCGATCTTCACTAGGTTCCAAGCATCCAAAAAGCAACAAGACACTTATCAACCCATGTTTCCATCATAAGGAACATCACAATTACCTTTTGATCAAATACAAGATATACCTTTGCAACAACAAGCTTTTGAGCCAAGGCAAATGACATCAACATAACCAAACAATCAATTGCATCAAGTCCATGCAAACATAATTCAAAAGTTACAAGAAACATTAGATAAAGAAAATAAAATCTTGGAAGAGAGTGTAGAAAAGATGATAAAGATTATAAAGGAGATGGCCAAAATCCTTGGATGTCCAAGTTAATCTTTTGGTGAAATTGATACACAATCTCTCATTGAGAAATCAAAGATACCAAAACTCATTTCACAACTCAATAAGGAAAATGAACAATTTAACAAAGCCCAATTCAATCATGTGCAAAAGACAAATTTTTTCAACCAAGTTCCAAATCATGCTCAATTCAATCAAGTTTCAAATTAGTCTCCATGTGCTCAAATTTCAAATAAATCATTCAACCAAGTCCCAAATTAAACCTTTCAACCTGACTATGGAATAATTCAAATGGGGCCACCACCAAATTATGAACCAATCTTCGTTCCAATACAACCAAGTGATCTTTGAGCAATTTTACAACCTCTTGTGTCAATCATGCAAACAAGACAATCAATACCAAGATCACAAACAATAACATTGCTTGAGGAACCTTTTGTGTCCTCAAATTCACCACCATGGTCTTATCAAATAGAGACAAATTCAAGTGTGCCACCTTTTGAACATCGATCAAGCATAAGAAATGAAAAACCTATTGTGGCACATTTTTAATCACCAAATTATTTCCAACCTATAAATAATGATGTGGTATCACTAGCAAGATCAACCAAGCAGTGAAATTTCAAATCTAAAACTTTGAAAGGTTTTTGCCAAAAAATGGATCCTATAAATGAAGAGGATGAAATGAATAATTCACTCATGTCTATCAATGGCTCATCCCAAAAAAATCACATGGATGATATACCTACTTCCTCTCAAGAAATTAACCTTCAAGAAACATCCATGTTTCCCTCCATTCCTTCATCCCTACAAACTTCACAAGAGAAATTTCCCCCATCCCCATCAAGTGATTCTTACAACAATGTAACCTTCTAATGGCTATCCATAGAAGAAATCTAAGCTATTCCTATCCATAGCCCATGTTCCTTTAAACCAATTCCACAATGTCCTCCAATTTCAATCAAGCCCATTCATGAGAGTCTCATCCAATGTCCATCTCTCTCGTGTCCAAACATTGACCCCTTTAAATAATCCCCTTACATGTCCAAATGCATATCCCATGTCAAGAGGATGATACGAAGCATGAAGAAACATGTCCAAAAACATATGAAGATCAAGATCCAAATGTTGACCGATCCCCCCCAATTGCTGAGAAAGATCCCATTCCCCTTCAGCCTCATGATGATCCTATTATCCCTAACTCTCCTATTCAAGATGATCCCCTTCCATTCCCAAACCAAAATTTTCTTCCAGATCCCATTGACCTTCCACTTCCTAAGCATGATCATGATCTCCCTTCCATGTCTTCCCAAGATCCCTTTCCAAGTCAAGATCAAGGTTTCCCTTTACCTTCATGTCCTCCAAAAGAGCCCATCATCCCTTTGGATCCCCAAAAGATCCCATTATTCCTCCAAATCCTCCTCAAGATCCATCCATCCATTCTTCTCCATGTCCTTATCCCTCAAATCCCCCTTGTGATACAAGCACATCTATGCAAGTTTTTCATGAACCTCTTACACTTCAAATGGGTTCCCCTGGTTCTATTGAGTGGAGTCCACCTCATGGTCCCATAAGTCCTTCCATATCATTCACACCTCATAATAATGGACTCGCATCTTGTAGCAAGTATCCTACTGGTCAAAGCAAGCATTATTCAAAGGGTTAGACCTTCATGCCAAAGATATATTACAACCCTTCTATATCAAAGAAAATTTTCATGACCATGGTCTTAATAAAAATTCTCTATCTCAAGGCGTTGGTATCCCTTCCAAATCCAAATCTAGGCATATACCTCCCCCTTCAACCCTTCCATCCATCCTAGGTCCATATATTCCTCCCTCAACTAGCTCACAACCCAATTACCCTTTTCCAAATATAAGTCAGCAAAGGCACACATCTTGGAGAACCTTCCATCCATCCAAAAAGCCTCCATACAATTTCTATCCATCCATGAATTCCATTCCCTTTCAAAGCAATTTGGATGCCAAGAATAAAATCCACAAATCAATAACTCCACATGCTATCAAGGATCAACATGTCAAGTATAATCGACATGTACAAAAAAAGAAAAATGTGATCCTAAAAGAAAATTCCAAAAGGCCACAAAGGCCCATTGAGAAAAAAATAAAGTCAAAAGCCATATGGGTTCCTAAATCTCTTATGAAATCAATGCATTCTAAGGACCCACAAAATAATGAAAAATCAAAAAGCATGTGGATTCCCAAGAATCTCCTTGAAGCATAGAGTCCCAAAGAAAAGTCCAAATTGGCATCCAAAGTTGCTATCTCTCCATCTAAATGTATTGCATCTTCGAAATCCATTTTGGGTCCTTGTGTCCCAAAATCCATATCCATTCCTTCATTAATCCCTCAAACTCCAAAATATATTTTTCCTCCTTGACTCCATCAGCCCTCAAGGTGTGTTCCAATGTTGTTCTTGCACCCATTGTTGGAATTATATTGGAATGATGCACTGAGAGGGGAGGGGTGAATCAGTACCTCTAAAACTTTTCTTGGTTAGCCCATTAACCCTTAGTCATCAGTTTGTAAATTATCTTATCTAACTGTTCATCTTTCTTTATGTATATGCAATCATAACATAAGTTCTTTTAATATGTAACCATACAAGAAACATTCATGTAAATAGATAACACATGACACAAGATGTGATATTGCAGAAAACTCCTGTTAGGAAGTAAAAACTACGGTGGGGATTGTTACCCACAATACTTCACTATCTGTAGATAAGAAGGGGTCGGTTAAGGCTTACAATTGGTCACTTTTGATGACCTACCCTATTAGGAGTATTATAGTGGAGACCTATTAAGATCTACTTCATTTGAAGCTTTAGAAACACTGTTAAGTGTGCACTTTGTTAAGAGATTTGTAAAGAATGGTTAAGTCCACCTTCTACAAGATTATTTTAGATGTGATGCACTTGTTAGAATGCAACTACATAAGTCTTTGATCTGATGATGTATGCAAACTCTAATTTCTGATAACAAATCCAATAAAGCTTCTTATGTATGAGTAATCATCTTTTCATGATTGAATAATACCTTTGTCTAGACGTCGGTAGCCTCTATGTGTTCTTGATAACTGATGTGATCTATTTCTGAAATTTGCATGAATTCTACCTTCTACTCCTTAGATTATCTTCATGGCTATCAACAACAATGAATTTATAATTCACAATTGATTGAACATCTATTTATACTAGATTTTAGCTGTATTCTTGATTCACGCTTTCGCAAGTTAACTCTAGAACCAAGGTTTACAACTTGACCTTGATCTTTAGTTAGATATGTTTTAGATCTGTTAGGATGCTTTTAAAAATTTACATTATGCTTGCTTGACCCTCAAGTAATGATTGAAAACAAATTAAAAATCTAAAAATATAATTACAATGTTTTATTTGACGTGTAAAACTCAAATCCACTATTTGCAGGTTCACTAACTGACTGTCGGTTATGATGGTCGAGCTTCTCTGTCAGTCTGTCAGTTTTCTTTGTCGTCGGTGGTCCTTTCTTGAATTGATCATCGGGTATTCCTTTTCTACTTCATCGGTTATGCTTGTAGTCCACCGGTTATGCTTGTACCGATGATCTTTGTCAATGTTTTTCACTAAGTTTACTAATGGTAAAATTAATGTCATCAATCTCCCCCTTTGACATTAGTATCAAAAACATGATATGTGCAGCATACTAAATGTATTAGTATGTACACCTGCACATACTCCTTCCTTAGTCATTTGAATGACTCCCCCTATGTATATGTCAGTAAGTGTAAGTATATATACATTTCCTTACGTACTTTTCTTTCCCTTTTTTTTGATATATTGTACATAACTATCTTTACATATATGTTCCTTCTGTACATACAAGATACATACATTTCTATTTCTCCTTTTTTGATAATAAAGGAAAAGGTACTTATAGCTTGTCAAAAAGGTGGGAATGTGAGGACTTGATTTCCTCCATCATCTTTTCCCATTTATCCTTCAGCATTTCTAGAGCCATGTGCTCAAGTGATATACGTACGTGTATATCATAGATGTTGTCTACTACAGACATCTCTAGAGTTTCAATTAAGTTTCTTTCTTTAGAAATATGTTGTTGTAGAATAGTAATATTAGGCAAGATGTGTGCCTGTAGTTTGGTAATCTCACCTCTTAATTGTGTTTCAACATCCCATATTTCTTGTCTTAGCCTGTTAGCCTCAATGACCTTATCATGATGCACCTTGATACTGTTTGCATTTGAGGTTAGGCTTTGTGCACTCATTGTGACATTAGACTCTATTTCTACTAACTTGTCACTATTTTCTTTTGTAAACTTTTCAAGCGTGCACATCTTTTGAACTAAGGTAATTTCCTTCGCAATCATTGGCTCTAATTGATCAGTTAGTTCAGAGAGCTTTACCTTGTTCACTGCCACTTCTTGGCTGATCTTATCAATTAACTTGTATTGATACTTTTTCTCTGCTTGTTCTTCCATAGCTTGTTTTGCATCTATATTTTGGTCTTTGATGGTGTCGGTAAGAACAACTATTTGCTCCTTAACTGTAGCATGTTGTTCAAGTTTTACCTCAAGGAAAAGTTGTTGGAGAATGTATCTTGCCTTTTCAAGTGCCATTGTTTCCCTGTGTTCCTATATCATTTTCTTCTGAATGGATTTCCTTTGGCATAGCACTCCAAACTCTTGAATTTTATCACTATCCAAAGTAGTAATATCCTAGTTTGGGACTTCAATTACTTCATCCATTATGACAGCCAAAATATCTTCCTTCAGTGCTTTCCTCTTCTTCTTCTTTGGCTGGGTGGCAGATTGATGTATTACCATTTGTAAAGCTTGAGATTGGGTTGACTTGGTAGGTGAGGGTCAAGAAGATGAAGCGTCCTGTTGTTTATGTTCTGAGTCCACCGGTTGGTTTTGTGAAGATGTCTCCTCATTGGCCTTAGGTGTATCAACAGATATATCTTCTTTTTATTTTGTGCCTTCATCCTGCTTGACTCCTTTACTCTTATCTTTTTCTTCTCTATTTCTCAATGTATCCTCAATTTTTTTATCTGCTTCTTTGTTTTGTTCATTAGACACTTTTTGTTGAGTGTTGGTTGCATCTTTCATTTCTGTATATGTATCCTTTTGAGTATTGGATGCATCTTTTTTTTCATCATTACCCATGTCCTTGGGTATATCATCAGCTTTCTTAGATGATTTTTCCTGACTTGATTGAATATCAATGGAATCTATTAATATATTCATGTTTGTCAGTGTATTGATTGTTGCAATGCCAATAGTTGAATCATGTCTGTCGGTATTGCCCTGTGCCATATTTATATCTTCATCTTTTTGTACATCTACTGCAGGGTATTTTCCTGTAATGTCATTGATAATGTTGTCTAACCATGATTCATCATTTATATCATCAACTAAGTTACCTTCTATTGTCAAGTCATCCTTGGTAACTTCTTGATCTTTACTCAAGTCAATGTGAATTGGACTTGGTGGATTTTGACTCTTTTCACTTCAAGTGTGGTCAAGAGTAGTGTCTGGCCATTCTTCATCTACAATATCAGTATCTTTGGGGCCTTCTGGATCACTCTCTTCTTTATCTATTTCAACAGATGAGTCATCTTGTATTTCATTGATGGTGATTGGTTCTTTCTCCAGGATAGCTTCCTTAGTTTTCTTTTTGAGTATCTTGCACCACTTATTAATGCTATTCTAATCAAGATCAATTAGCTTTCCCTTGAGAAATTCATATGCTCTCATTTTTGGTGAGAACTCTTTTTCATACTTCTTCATCATCTCATCAATTTGTTCCTTTGTTGAATTAGGAGGCATAAGAGTAAAAAGTACTCTTTCTCTTATCTCCTTTTCTTGATGTAGTGCAAATGTCCTTCTAGTTGATAATCTCTTTGATAGTTCTTTGGGAACATCATATTCTGAGAATTCTAGTGGTACATAGTGATGTTTGCACATTTTAACAATTATTACTTCCTCAAATCTTATTTTGATCCTCTGTACTAAATTTTAACCATTTCCTTATGTTAGGATCAAAAATAGATTGGGATTCTGAGATGCTCTTGCATATTTTCTCAATTGTTGTTGGAACCAAAAATTCATTTTCCTTTTGTATTTCTACATTAGCTGCATCCATAGCTGAGTCTTCTATATCCTCATTTGTCTAAACAATTTTCCTCCCTTTGGTAGGTTTCCCAACTGTTTGTTTTCCCTTTGATGTGTCAGGTTTCCTTTTATACACCTTTCCTTTTACCGTGGGAGAAGGAGTTGCATCCTTTGTTGTCTGACTCCTCATTCTTGACTTCTTATGTGGAGGAGGAGGTGGTGAATCAGACTGTTCTTCCTCTGATTCATTTTCCTCTACTGTATCACTAATGGGTAGCTAGTCCTTGGTGATTTCCTCATTACCCTCTTGTTCCTCTTCACCTTCCCTTTCATCTTCATCTTTAGAAGATATATTCAATTTTTATTTCAATTTCTTCACCATTCTGCTTGACTATTTTATAGCTTTCTTGACAACAAGATTTGTTTTAATATTTTTTTTGGCCTCTTCATAGGTGCCAAATCTTAGTTGCTTGTTGTCCACTGGTTCATTTAGTAGTGCCTCAATGCACTCATTGGCTTGTCCTATTTTGATTTCATATTCTAACCATGAAAGCCATGACTTCCTAGGTACTACTACTTGAATATATGTGAAATCAGTATCTACCATGAAACATATATTCTCTCTGTGTTCGTCTATCAAATTTTCAGGAATCCTTGTTCTATTTTGCAACATTTCCTTAATGGTTTTAAAATACTCATGCATTACATTATCAAAATCTGTTCCTAGTGATTCTATGAATTCACCTATCTGAATGGTTATAGGTCTGCTTGTGTCCCATACAAATTTTCCTATTGAAGGAAAGTATTCTTCAAAGTAAAAGAATATGCACATTTGAGGGACCCAAACTTACAAGTGTTTGTCCTTGAAGATCTTATAGTGCACATGTTATCCTCCAGTTGATGTAACAGGATATCTGCAAGATCCATCTTCTTTCCTTGTTTGATGATTTTGTATGTTGTGCTCATAGCAGTGCTTGATATGCTATTCATTCTGCTTTCCTATAAGATTTTATACCCTATCATGCATGCACCAAACTTTAGCTCTGCGTCGGTGATAGTGTTGGCCTTAAGTGCTCTTTTGTCTGATTTAGCACCAGACAGTTTTTCCACTTCCGCCAGGGATGGGTACTTGTGAGCTTGTGGTTTATCGGTCATAGGATAACTAGTAACTATGTGAATTCATAACATCCTTTGATATTGGCTTTGGCTTATTAAGTCATAGAGTCTTGTTGTGCATTCTGCTGAGAACAATCTTTATCCATTCCATTTTGAAAACTTTGGGAAAATGTAGTGTATTCATGAGTCCTTTCACTTCCAGATGCTTGTGCTCATCTTTGAGTTTTCCAGCTTCATCACATAGTTCCCTGTAGGCATTATCTAGGTCTAGATCTCCTATTTTTGAGATCTTGTAGTGTGTATATGTCCTTACGTCCTCTACCATCAAAACCCTAGGTGGGATTCTGGAGAATGCTCTGGAATCATCAGGTTGTGATGCTATTTCTGGGTGTAGATTGTATTTGGGTTCAGCACAAGAGCCTCTGCTGACAAGCTTGAACATTTTCTTCTTGTCTTCCTTAATCTTTTCAACTCTAGAAGTCGATGTCATCATGTTGCAAAAATTTAGGGCTTTTCACAAATAAAACAGTGTGATTAGTGAATGTGGTTACTTATTGAATCTCTATGATTGCCTGTGAATGTGAATGCTTTGTGTCAAATTGATTTCTGCTGGGTCACTCTCCAAATTTCTTTGAAATTTCTTTGCTCTTCTTTCTCTACTCAAAAATTGCAGGTGTGAAAATGATCTCACCCGTTGGGCTTTTATAACTTTTGTGCCCTAAGTTGTCATTAATGCTCACCAACTTGTCGGTATACAAAGACTGAGTTCATCGGTAGAGGCATTCATAACATCTTCAGTGTCTGTGCAAAGCGTCGGGGTTTCTAGCAGCTTTGGTGACTTCACCGATGATGGTTGATAAAGTGGCGAAGACAGCCTTTTTTGCCTCAAGGTTCACCCATGTTCGTCAGTTTACATTTAGCAATTTGGCTTTTGTGTAATGACCGATACATTCCGGTAAGTAGTGCTAACTTTTCTGTGTGTGTTCACTAATGAAAATTTTGTACCCAATAACCGATGGTTTCTTTTCAACAGTTTAGAAAATAACAATATATTGCATATTTATTCATGCTAATATTACAATATGAACTATGTGTAATGGAACCGATGCATAATATAAATTATCATAGTGCAATTCCATACTTGTGCAATTTAGTTGGAAATAGTGATGTCACTGGATCCACTGGATGGGGTGTCACCATTTGCATTGCTTGTTCCAACACCTTCAGTGTCTTTGGATTTTATCCATATTATGTTTGTCATTCTCTTGATGTCATCAATGGTATTTCCATTGGGATATGTACTTGTATCTATTAGTCGATTTTTGCAATCTTTTATCACATGTCCAACCTTGTGACAATGCAAACATGCCATACCTGGATTGGTCCAACCTCTTGACCTTCTGGTCCACTTTATCATATATTTGGTAGCAATATGACCATACCTTCCACATGTTGTGCAATTTACCCATGTGTTATAGTCCCAAACATATGAGTTACCTACTCTTGTTGGTTTGTAGCTATTATCAATTTCTTTTGGTGTCCAAGCCTTGTTGTTCTTTTTCCAGCACTCCTCATGTGTATGCCCATTCATCTTGCAGGTAGGACAGTAATTTTCCATGTAGGTTTTCCTTTTTGGATTTGTCACTTTGGATTTGCACTCATGTGCCTTGTGTCCTTTCTTTTGACATTTATAACAATTACCAATGAAAGTATATTGTGCTTGAGGAATACCTTTCATTTTGCTTCTGCAAATGTTTGAGGTGTGGCTGGGTTTTCCACAGTGATTGCATGACAGCTTCTTGGATCTTTGGGTTTTGAAATCATTCCTTTGATCTGGTTGATTAGAAGATTCACCATTCTCATTGTACCCTAATCTTTTGTAGTTGTTGACTCTTCTATGTCCATCAAGAAAATCATCCATCCTTTTGTTGCTATCTTCAACTTTCTTGATCAATTCATTGTGTTGATTCTAGACTTTGATTTCATGCTTCAATTTTTCATTCTCTTCTCTAACCTCACCAATGATCTATATTCTTTCAATGAGTTCAGTATTTAGTCTATTTGCCTCTTGACTCATAAGAATAATCTGTTTGGTAACTTCATGGTGATGCTTAGTACGTCTTTGAATCTCTAATTCTTTCTCTTGCAACTTCTCTATTATTTTCCTCCTATCATCAATGGCTAGTGTTCTTTCATTTTCAGCTTTTCTTGCATCATTCATGACATCAATCATTTTCACCATTTGAGTTTCTTGATCGATTTGCAGCATCTTGATTTTCTTTGTCAAATGTAGATTGATTTCGTGTAGACTTGTGATTTCTTCTACTAATGTATTTGAAGCTTTGATTGTTGATGATTTTGTTGTATCAAAGTAATCTTGTATTTCTGATTCTTTATAGTCCTTATCATTTAGCCTAGTTCCCATAATATTTCTTTCATCAAGAATTTTTCTCAAGTTGATTCTTGCCTCTTTATACTACTCATAGTTTATCTGCATCTATAACTACTCATTCTCTATAGTCATGTCCAGTCTGTACTTTTCCATTGCTATGATCTTTTCTCTTAAGTCTTTAATATTTTTCAAGAAAGAGACTTAGCTCTGATACCAAATGTTGGAATTATATTGGAATGATGTACTGAGAGGGGAGGGGTGAATCAGTACCTCTAAAACTTTTCTTGGTTATCCCATTAACCCTTAGTCATCAGTTTGTAAATTATCTTGTCTAACTGTTCATCTTTCTTTATGTATATGCAATCATAACATAAGTTCTTTTAATATGTAACCATACAAGAAACATTCATGTAAATAGATAACACATGACACAAGATATGATATTGCAGAAAACTCTTGTTAGGAAGTAAAAACTGCGGTGGGGATTGTTACCCACAAGACTTCACTATCTGCAGATAAGAAGAGGCCGGTTAAGGATTACAATTGGTCACTTCTGATGACCTACACTATTAGGATTATTACAGTGGAGACTTGTTAAGGTCTAATTCATTTGAAGCCTGAGAAACACTCTTAAGTGTGTACTTTGTTAAGAGATTTGTAAAGAATGGTTAAGTCCACCTTCTGCAAAAGGATTTTAGATGTGATGCACTTGTTATAATGAAACTACATAAGTCTTTGATCTGATGATATATTCAATCTCTAATTGCTGATAACAAATCCAATAAAGCTTCCTATGTATGAGTGATCATCTTTTCATGATTGAATAATACCTTTGTCTACACGTCGGTAGCCTCTGTGTGTTCTTGATAATTGGTGTGATCTGTTTCTAAACTTTTCATGAATTCTACCTTCTAGTCCTTAGATTCTCTTCATGGATATCAACAACAATGAATTCATAATTCACAATTTATTGAACATCTATTTATACTAGATTTTATCTCTATTCTTGATTCACGCTTTCGCAAGTTAACTCTAGATCCAAGGTTTACAAATTGACCTTGATCTTCAGTTAGATATGTTTTAGATCCATTAGGATGCTTTAAAACATTTACATTATGCTTTCTTAACCCTCAAGTAATGATTTAAACAAAATTAAAACTCTAAAAATATAATTACAATGTTTTATCTGACGTGTAAAACTCAAATCCACTATTTGCGGGTTCACTAACTAATTGTCGATTCTGATGGTCGGGCTTCTCTTTCAATCTATCCTTTTTGTTTTTCTTCGGTGTTCCTTTCTTGAATTGATCATCGGGTATGCCTTTTCTTCTCTGTAGGTTATGCTTGTAGTCTGTCGGTTATGCTTGCACTGATGAACTCTGTCAATGTTTTTCACTAAGTGTACTAATGGAAAAATTAATGTCACCACCCATATCCATCCATTTAAGATCCATCCTTCTTTCACTCCCTCCATCATCCAACACCTATTTTCCAACCTTTCATCCAACCTATCCAATCCTTTGCATAAATCTTGTCCCATCCTTATACAATCACCCACTTCACATCCCTTTGTCATTACCCTACCAACATCTTTGCCCAATATCTTTCAAAATCACATTTCAAAGAGTAAGATGCTTGACTCCTCCATCCATGTCATTTAATGCATCCATTTTTTCACCAAAAATTAAAAAAATCATAAAAAAAGAGAAAATGAAAAAGAAAAAAGTTGCCCTGATGAAAACCTGGAAAAAAAGCATCTTGGTAACACAAAAAAAAGAGTCAAGAGAAATAATTTTTTCCAATAGTGAAAACCTGGCAAATATGCACTTTGGGTATGTACCATGATGAAAACCTGGCAAACAGGTGTTATCCTCCATTATCCCCAGCATGTTCTCCATTATCCCTAGCATGTCCTACATTATCCTATGCCTGTCATATCCATTATCCTATCCCCTTTTTCCCAACTTTGATCTTGACATGGTTACAAATCTTCCTTGAAGCATCACATGTCCTATCTGCTTTAAATTGTCTTGATCCCTTTGGTCTATATTGCCTATCCTATCACAACCTGTCATACATATTCCATATCCCTTCTCATTATCCCTGATTGATCTTGCATACCCTATCCATATCCTATCATTTTCCTATTTATATCATGTCATTATCCTATCCAGTTCCTAACATTGTCCTATCCAACTCCCTATCTTGGTGTTGATGTGAAATAAGGGCGTTCAATGCAAAACATGTTTTCAAAGAAAAACCTCTTGACATGTCCATTTTTCACATTCTATCCACTGCACTATCTCATTTCCTTATCATTGTCTTGTCCAATCCCCCATCTTGGTGAAAAAAATTGTTATCCCATTTCTTGGAAAGTCTTTGGCACCTAACCAAATCTAGTGCAACGACCCTTGGCCTTCTTCCATCTACCAATCCATTTCTCCTTTCAAAATGTCCTTCCCTTGCTAGACACTGGGGACAATTTCAAAAAATCTAAAAAAATCAAATATGATCCTAAAAAAATCTCTAAAAAATGAAATACGATGCTGAAAATATCCTAAATATCCAAATAAGAAGCTAAAAATCCAAAAACATTGCATGACGTCCTGAAAAGTTTCCAAAAAAAATCAAATATGATCCTGAACAAATCTCTAAAAATCAAATACGATCTTGAAAAAGGACCCTAAAAATCAAATATGATGCTGAAAAATCCTAAAAATCATAAAAAGTCCTGAAAAAAGATCATCACAAAAAAATTCAAATATCTCAAAAATCCTAAAAATTGCAAAAAGCTTCTTCAAAAATCTGCAACAAATTTGTACATACTTCTCTTCCTTTTGTGAAACGATCATCATGTTTGCAGACATCCATGGCAAATTCATCATTCTATGCTTAATGAAAGCATGTTCTCACAAACGTGATTTGACTCAGTGTGACTCAACATTCAATTTGGTTGGACCTCCTCGATCTTTTGATATTCCTATAAATCACTCGACCCAACCTGTCAATCAATTATCCAATCAGTCAATTTTCCAAACTAAGCTATCAATCAAAGAATATTTAATGCAAGTAACAAAAGATCAGAATGGTTGTTGGCTCACAATGTTTCAGTGAATGTTTTATATTTTATTGATTTTCTTTTTTGATCATGCTCCTATGCTACTTGATGATATTATCTAAACTTATGAGAATAGCTGGGATGGTTCATGACCATTTTTTGCTTTATCTTCTGCATGTTTTATGATCTCGTGAAATTCTAGGGCATGTTTTCTATATGCTTCAGGATGGAGAAGATCATCCTTTCTTTACATTGTGCTTGTTTGTGCAAAAGGATGACTTTCTCACTCTGGCTTTTGTGCCACAATGCGCTGCATCCGATTTGCAATATAAAAATAAGCTCTTATGACATAATTACACTTATGAAAGCAAAAATATTTCTATCTTACTAACATTTCTTTGTCTAATTTCTTCTTTCTTCTAACATTTCTTCAATCAATCATCTTTCTTTTCAAAAAATTGTCCTCATATCAATTTTTGACCAATTTTTCGAGGGGGCATCCTACCTCCATTCTGTCAATCCACTGAGGCATGATCTTCTATTTTTATTCAAGTCAACGCTCATAATCACATTGTCTCAAAGAGGGGCAAAATGTAGACACCTAAAAATGGTTCATTCCCTATGCCCCCTTTTTAACATGTCTTCTATTTTGTGTGTTTGATCTTTATCATTCACTAATATTGTGTCATTCTTCCATGTCATCAATTACTAACATTTCTCTCATTTTGGCCAAATTGATCATCTTCCTAAATTAGTCCAACCAAGTCCTGATCTTCCTAAATCAATCTAAGATCATTCCAAACTCATATCAATGTATTTATCAATCTCTTTCAATCAATCCTCTGGCTTTGTCAAAGTTCATCGATGCCTTATTATCATTTAATTCCTCCAATAGCATTGTCAAAGTTCATCGCTGCTATTTCATCATCAATCATCATTTCGAGAACATTGTCAAAGTTCATCGATGCCTCGCTATTACTTTCACATTTCAGGAGCATTGTCCAAGTTCATCGATGTCTCCTTATCTCTATTTATCCTTTGGCGTCATCCAAGTTCATAGATGCCATTATATCATTTCCAATCGTATAGCGAGAGTATTGTCAAAGATCATCGATGCCTTACGATTTCCTAAACTATTCCAGAATCATCAAAATTGATCCTAATCCTTATCAATATTATCAAAATCAAACCAATTGTGCATTAATGCCTTCGATTTGGCCAATAAACCTCTAATCTATCCTCTTGGGATGAATAACCTATAGTTTATCCCTATGTCCTAATTAAATAAATAAATTGACTTTACTTTTTCCCTTTTTCCTAAGTCTTTACAATTAATTAATTTTTAATTAATCAATTGCCTAATTCTAATTTATGGGATTTTATGATTTCATAAATACTAATTTAGATTTGTGAGGAATATTGATTTATTAATTGATTAAATCCTCCTAATCTCACCTAATTTTCATATCAGTTAATTGAGGATTCACATCCCTATTAAGGTGCTTCTTCAATATTTCTTCATTCAATTTCCCCCATATCATGCTTCCAAATATCCTACCTACCTTTCCCTTCATTATGCATTGATTCTATGCAATATTCACCTAATTGCTTCTCATTTTCTATAAATTGAGATGCTTTTCTCAAATTCAATTTTAAGAACCTCTATCTTCTAGTATTCTCACTTCTCAACTTGTGTTTTCAAGTTCTTTTTGCAATTTTGTTATTGTCAAAGAGGAACATAATCCACCTTTATGGAGAAGAAAGGAGGACATGGGAGCTTCATTTGAAGGTATTTTTAAGTGTTTTCATGCTTTATGTTATACTCTCATTTCAAATGGTTTTCATAATAGATTAGATAGGTTTGCATGTCTTTAGGGTTTTGTGGTTTCCTTTATATGCTTCTTATGTCTTTTTCTGGTCTTACACTTGGACCCGTAATATCTCCAGCAATTTCCTCTATCTCTTGATCAAGGTAAAAAATTGTCCTTTCCTAATGAGACATTTCTACAATAGCCACCATGGATTTCATGTTCTCCATGGAAGAGTTAATAATCTTATGGATTCAGTCCATTACATTCCTAAGGACTATGTCAATTTCATCGATCCTCTTGTTCATTTCTTCCAGCTCATCCTTAAATATTTCCCTAGTCTTCCTTTCCACTTCCACATAGTTTATCATTAGCTTTGTCTCATCATAAGACCAGAGGGCATAAGAAGAGATATTGGCAAGAGACATAGCACCGGACTGAGAAGCTTTGTTACCATCTTTTAAGTACATTTCCTAAAAAAAAATTCACAGGGCACTGTACTTCAAATTAAGACTCTTTATGTCATGGAACGCACATCTAATCAGCCTAAAGGACTACCAGGAATTGACTTTAGCATTTTTCAAAACCCAAAGGGTAGGTTCCATTTTCTCATCAAAGTCTTCAAAACACAGCTCCATAGAAAAAGCCTAAGCAGTGCCCTCATTGTAGGGTATGGACATAGACTCCTCAGAGTAGGAAGGATAAATTGAGGATGGTCAACAGAGATCTCATAATCCATAAATATAGGAACCGTACCCTTTCCATGATCATCTTTACCAAAATCAAGAACAGGGGACCCTTTTTGTATCTTAGCATTTTCATTCTTTCTACTATTAGGAGAGGAATGAGTAGCAATACCAACATCTTTAGATTTTCTGGCTTCCACAACCACCTTCTTTGACACATTGTTTTTCTTGTTTCTCATAGGTGGAGGGACAACATCCTCTACCTCATCCTCCTTGGTTTCCATCCCATGTTCCTCCATAGAATTTATGGCTTTAGAAGAGCCATCCATCTTTTTCTTGGGCGAGATTCTATATTTTTTAGCTAGAGGGAGAGGGGTGTCCTCATCCTTGTCCTCAGTTTCCCAATCCTCCCCTTCACCTTCCATAATTGTCATAAATTTTGGGGGAGGGTAATAGGATCTCTATCATGGAAATTCTTAAAAAATAACATGATAAAGCCTTGGTGGAAAACTGGCTTGTTAGGTTTTTTCCTATCATTCTTAATTATCCTACATAATTGAGCATTGAGGTTCCTACATAATTGAGAATTAAGGCTCCTAGATATTTGAGTGTTGAGGCTCTTTCATATTTGAGCGATGAGGCCTACATATTTGAGCGTTGAGGATCCTACATATTTGAGCATTGAGGCTCTTGCATATTTGAGCATTGAGACTCTTACATATTTGAGCGATGAGGATCTTACATATTTGAGTGTTGAGGCTCCTACATATTTGAGCATTGAGGATCTTACATATTTGAGTGTTGAGGCTCTTGCATATTTGACCGTTGAGGCTCTTGCATATTTGAGCGTTGAGGCTCTTGCATATTTGACCATTGAGGCTCTTGGATATTTGAGCATTGAGGCTCTTGGACATTTGAGCATTATAGTGTTAAGACTCTGTGATTATACTTTACATCATGAGATATTCTTGGGCATGATATGATTGATTACTTCAACTAACTACATTATGTTAATTATGAGATTTATTTTGATCTTCCATCAAGACCAAGAGGGAGTTGATATTTGTGGCCTTTTTTGAAAAGATCAAATAAATGACATGTATGCTGAGATAAATAATAAATAATATACCTAATATTTATTATTTATCTCAACATACATATCATTAATTGTTTTATTAAACTCTGAATGAAAGATAAGACACATCTTTACATTGTCCTAGAGGGACGACTTTATATTGTCCAAAAAGGGACAACTTGTGTTAATACTATGCAAAATATACTTAACCGATTCAGGTCAATCTTTACCATTGATGTTGAGGTGTCTCTTTTGAATTCCTTCACACACACACACACACACACACACACACACACACACATATATGTGACCTATGGTGTGAATTATCTAAGACATGGAAGACATAACATGTCAAGGAAATTCGCTCTATAAGTAGATCCAAATTTGATTATTGCAGTAGTCATACATTCAATAATAATTATTCATTTCTTATACACATTAGAAGAAGATATGCAACTGAAGATGGAAGTACATTAGGCTCAAAGTGAAGAGGAATTAATTGTTACAAATCGGTTTTATCTTCTCCTTTCTTTGTTATTTTTTGTCATTAATATTTTCAGTCTTAAAAGCTATCTATAGATTGTATTTTTCCTTACATAAATCTGAATATATTAACAATATTCAATTATCTACAAAACTAATTTAACTATTTAGTTAATTATATTAATTTTCAAGTTGAATATGTCATGAATTAGATAAAAGTTTAGGTTTTATATGGAGATTGATGTTTATTTTCCATCTTCATCATATTTTTTTAAAAGGTCATAGAGTTGGACCACAGAAAAGAATATAAAGAAGAATGTTATTAATAATAAGTGTGTGAAACCCCTACCACTTCTTACAAATTAAGTAGTATGCTCAAAGTTGTGTTACAACATTATGTTGTACCTTAAGATAGACATTTGGCATGTCCAAATTTAACCATTTCCAACTATAAATATTTTTTTTGACTAAAAAGGTATTTTGGGGAAATGCAAAAAATAGGGGGCCAAATATTGGTCAAAAAATATTGTGTTCATATTATAAATAACATGCTTTCATCATAGAAATCATAAAATACAAATATGTTATGATTTAGTAAATCCAAAAATTAGGTTTGTTCAATACCAAGCCTTTTTTTTTTAATTATGTACCATAGTTGCATTGTGTGTGTCAAATAATAAAGTCAATTGCGACTTTGTTTATGATTGTTCTCTCCCAATGTGTATTGGAAGTATCACAAATATTTTTAAGTGAATTGAGGTAATTTATTATGGATGCAAAATGCTTCAGCAACATGTGGGAGGTTAATTAATTTTGTATAATTCTAAGTTGATTGAAAATTGTATTGGTGTTGATTTTTAGATTATATATATATATAATATTGATCCTTATTTAACCCTCTTCTATTATAGGTATGAGGAAAATAAAATGACTTTTTAACATGTTTTTTTTTTTTTGGTTTTGTGTGTGTGTGTAAAAATGGTCAAAAAAAAAAATCAATTAAATTCAAGCCATTATGATTAATTAAACCAAAATTGATTAATTATGTAATTGAATTAACCATTTGATTACATATTTGATTAATTAATTAATTCTAAACCTACTCAAATATCATACAAGGCTAATTTAATTAATTCATTTGAATTAAATCCTTCTAAAAAAATCTCACCTACCACTACATGACGAAAATCAATTGAAATAATGGGAGATAAGAACCAAGTGCACATGGATCACAAAAAGGCTTTGCAATCTTGAGCATTTAATCTAAAAATAGAATCTTGTCCACCCAAAGGGGACGCATCATCAAACTTAACCTCAACCCTACCTTGATCATGGTTAATCAAACTCACCCCCTACACCTTGGAAAATCCTATAAATAGGATTTATAAATAGAGTAAAAGGATCCACCTTCCTATAGAGTAATTGCATAATGCTAGTTTGTGCATCCACTATCATAAAAGCAAAGGCATAATTCTGATTTGGAAATTAACTTCCATCAAAGCATAGGCAAAATGCTAGTTTGCATCTCATTTATTCATTTTGAAAAATCATTATAATGGAATATTTGCATCATAATGTAGAGATTTTGATAATTTAGAATAGAATTTGCATCATTTATAATAGCATCTATTGAATTCTCATTTTCTAGGTTGTCACTTAAGGATCAAAATGGCAGCTGGAAGCATAATTCAAGTGCATAGAACTAGAGATCCATACAACACTTATGATTTATTTCAATTGAATTTCTTAACTAGTTGTTTATCTTGATTTTAAATTGATTGATCATACTAATGTCCTCTGAATTTTTGTAGTGCTCAAACTACACATAGTGTGTGTGTGTGTGTGGACATATGTATATGTATATGTATACATAGATACATATTTATATACATATACATATGATCTTATATGTATGTATATATATATATATATATATATA
>MU225307.1:1216716-1248452 GCA_018584345.1 Thuja plicata
TACAACATATTGGATCCATCAATGTTGGAGTTTTTTTGGCAATGTGAGCTTCTGAAGGTTAAAAATTTATGATATATATTCCTTTTTATGAATGTTTTATTTTATTTTTTAGTTTCAAGATATATTTTAATGCTCATAACATGATTAAGATGACCATTGAGGTTTTAAGTTGAATATGTGATGAACTACAAGTTAGTGTAAGTGTTATAGGAACTATATTTATTATTTTCCTCCTTTAAGTTAACTCTAAAGTGTGACATATTTGCACAATACAAAATATTTTGAAGAAATCTACTGTCAATAAGAAGTGTGTGAAATCCCCACAAATAAAAGTGATCCTAAAAGTAGTTTGTGAATGGTCAAAGCTATATCACTCTTTGGGATAGATTATTAAAATAACCAAGTTAAATAATTTCAAACTAAAATATATATTTCGTTAAAAATGTGTTTTGGGGTATGTGAAAAAAATTGGGGAACAAAAGTGGACAAACATATTTTGAGTTGAAAGCTATGAATAGTGTTGTAGTATTATAAAAAAAGCATAGCATGTAAGTGTGTTATGATTTAGTAGTGTTTGACCTTGGACTTTATTAATACCAAGCCAAAATGTTCTCATGTTTTTTATTAATGCAAAAAGAGGTTTTGAAGGGACCCAAAACCCTTAATAAATTAGTTACAAAAGATATTCAATGAAGCCCCTCAACAAGAAACAAACAGACAAGAAAATAGACATGCAAAAGACAAAAAACAACAAAATTAGCACATCCCCATCAGAGAGCCAGGCGAAAGACAACAAACCATAACTTACAGAAAAAAGTGAGAAAACAAAGTTAACCTAGATTTTTTAAGGTCACAATGATTTCCTCTTCAAGTTGTCTCATTCTCTGAGAAACATTCTTCATCTCCATAATGTCCTGCGGCACTGGAATAGCCTTCTTCTTCAAGCTAGCTCTGGTTCTTTTACCTGGTGTGGACACCTAAAAATGGTTCATTTCCTATGCCCCCTTTTTAACATGTCTTATATATTGTGTGTTTGATCTTTATCATTCACTAATATTGTGTCATTCTTCCATGTCATCAATTACTAACATTTATCTCATTTTGGCCAAATTGTTCATCTTCCTAAATCAGTCCAACCAAGTCCTAATCTTCCTAAATCGATCTAAGATCATTCCAAACTCATTCGATTCCAAACTCATATCAATGTATTTATCAATCTCTTTCAATCAATATTCTGTCATTGTCAAACTTCATTGATGTCTTATTATCATTTAATTCCTCCAATAGTATTGTCAAAGTTCATCGTTTCTATTTCATCATCAATCATCATTTTGAGAGCATTGTCAAAGATCATCGATGCCTCGCTGTCACTTTCACATTTCAGGAGCATTGTCCTTGTTCATCGATGTCTCCTTATCTCTATTTATCCTCTAGTGTCATCCAATTTCATTGATGCCATTATATCATATCCAATCATTATCGCGAGAGTATTGTCAAAGCTCATTGATGCCTTGTGATTTTCTAAACTATTCCAGAATCATCAGAATTCATCCTAATCCTTATCAATATTATCAAAATCAAACCAATTGCGCATTAATGCCTTCAATTTGGCCAAAAACCCTCTAATCTATCCTCTTGGGATGAATAACCTATAGTTTATCCCTATGTCCTAATTGAATAAATAAATTGACTTTATTTATTCCATTTTTCCTAAGTCTTCAAAATTTTTAATTAATTAATTTCCTAATTCTAATTTATGGAATTTTATGATTTCATAAATACTAATTTAGATTTGTGAGGAATATTGATTTATTAATTGATTAAATCCTCCTAATCTCACCTAATTGTCATATCCCTTAATTGAGGATTCACATTCCTATTAAGGTGCTTCTTCAATATCTTCAATATTTCTTCATTCAATTTCCCCCATATCATGCTTCCAAATATCCTACCTACCTTTCCCTTCATTATGCATTGATTCTATGCAATATTCACCTAATTGCTTCTCATTTTCTATAAATTGAGATGTTTTTCTCTCATTCAATTTTAAGAACCACTATCTTCTAGTATTCTCACTTCTCAACTTGTGCTTTCAATTTCTTTGTGCAATTTTGTTATTGTCAAAGAGCAACATAATCCACCTTTATGGAGAAGAAAGGAGGACAAGGGAGCTTCATTTGAAGGGAGTTTTAAGTGTTTTCATGCTTTATTTTATACTCTCATTTCAAATGGTTTTCGTGATAGATTAGATAGGTTTGCATGTCTTTAGGGTTTTGTGGTTTCCTTGATATGCTATTCATGCCTTTTTCTGGTCTTACATTTGGTGAACCCAATGTGAACATGCTAAAAATATGATAAATTTGTTTGCATGCAGGTTTTCTTTCTTGTTGCATGCAGGTTTTCAATGATTTGATCATATCTCCTAAAGGGCTTTGAATTTTTTTATAAAATTTGTATTGCAGGTTGGGGATGGTATCATTAGCCTGCAGTTTGACAATCAGATTTTTTTGATTAATTTTGTGCAATTTTTTTTTTTTTTATGAGTTTTCATAAAAACTTAATTTTGGGCGCAAATTAGAGAATTTTTTTAAAAAATTTACATTTTTGGAAATATCTTCAAAATATAAATGGGGTCTATTCTCTATGTTTTTTATTTTGATGACACATAATGACCGAAATAAATACATCTTTGAAAACTGGTCTGTTTTGAAAAATAGGGTGCCTAGGACACAAATTAAGGAATTTTTTGAAAATTCTTACATTTTTGGAAAGCTCATTGATTTTTAAGAGAGGTTATTTCTTTCCATTTCTAATTTTTGAGTCTAGAGATGTATATAAAAAATTGGATCTTTATAACTAGGTAAAAAAGCATAAAAAATCAAGGTGCACTTGTTCCAATTTCAATTGATTTGTATGCTTTTCTTTTGTATGCATGTTTTATGTGTTACTGATGATTTGTGCAGCATTTTGGCAATCGTGGGATGAAGAATGAATCATAAAAACTACTAACAATTTTGATGTAGGACGCTTGTAGAGGACCTTGTGTGTTTTCTGAAACTTTCATGTGTGTTTTTAGTAGTTAGAAAACACTTCAGCTTGGTGCTTTAAAATGAATCATTTCATTCATGTGTCTGAAGTATCTTCTAGTTTTTTTAAACACTAGGGAATGTATGGATGTATCCTCTCCCCTTGCCTTCGTGTCTCTTGGGAGTAAGAGAAATCCATACAAGCCCTTTAGTGTGGCTACCTCCCAAGTACTTTAATAGAGCTAGTGAGAGTGGATTTCCCAACTAGTAACAGGCTAAAGCCAAGCCCTTCCAAACTGGTATAGAAAATATTTCATTGTGATTAATCTCACAATGAATGGGTGTTGAATATGTTATAGTGGGAAGAAGATCTCCCTTAGCACCCTTGTGGTGCGTAAAAAACTTACAGAACGTAACTTCTGTAGGCTGGGAGGCCTCCATAACAGAGATAATTTATCACATGTATAACCACCCAAATGGATCCCTTTACTAAATACCATGTTGTAGTATCCAAAAACCTTCTATCTATTGGCGCAGAAGGTCAGAGACTAACTAAGATGCCCCACACTTTCTCAGCTATTAGTCGAGACGACAATCCCTTGGGAAGTGATGACCCTTGGAACTTTAAGCTTGGAGTGCCTGAGAAGTGAGTGCACTATAAGGAGGAGCCCGTGCCTCCAAGATTCTATGTTGTCCTCTATTTGTAAGCACGGCTGAACTTTGATTCAAGTGGGGATTCAATAGATACTATCCTTGCTATCCTTAGGATGTGTTGTGTTTGTTCCTTTTTACAATAGCCATTCTCAATGATGTGTCTTGCGTGAGTGTTTCAAACTTTAATAAAAATGGAAAAATCTTAAAAGCACTCTTCTAAAAGAACACTTTTTCCAAATCATTTTCAAAAATAATTAAATTGTCAACAAACACCTTTTCTTTGAGTAAACATATGGAACCTTTAACATTTCACTTGGAACCTCTTGGCATGCTTGATAGTCTTCATCTTGCATATTGATGTCCTAATCTCCTTGCATTTACATTTCAAAAGTCCCTTTCAATTTAGGCCTTATCATAATCCTCATTATAATCCCTCTTTCATAGGTCCTAATCATAGTCCTCTTGCATACAGAGCTCATTTTAGATCCTCTTTAAAAGTTTTGCAAAAAATCCTAGAAAGTATCCAAATCATGGAACATTTCTTTATGGCACTGAAAACAGGATCTTGACTTGGTCCTCTTTGTCCCAAAAATTTCAAACCCCCCCCCTTATCAATTGGTCATATTCCACCTTTTTCATGATGGATTTGACCTAATCCATTTTATCAAACTTGTACCTTGTACCTCAATCCCCTTTTTCAAGTCAAGATTCTTATTCAACCTCATGAAGTTATGCTCTTAGGTTTGTCTCCTTTCCAAAGATTTATTGTCAATTTCCAAAAAACCAAAACCATAGCTGCATAAGCCTTAGACTGCATTTTGCATAAGCTCCTTGCATTTCAAAAGTTGAATTTCAAAATTTGCATTTCCAAAAATCCAAAAAAATGTTGCATTTGCATATAGTCATCATGTCTATCTTCACTAGGTTCCAAGCATCCAAAAGGCAACAAGACACTTATCAACCCATGTTTCCATCATAAGGAACATCACAATTACCTTTTGACCAAAGACAAGATATACCTTTGCAACAACAATCTTTTGAGCCAAGGCAAACATCAACACATCCAAACAATAAATTGCATCAAGTCCACCCAAACATAATTCAAAAGTTACAAGAAACATTATATAAAGAAAATAAAATCTTGGAAGAGAGTGCAGAAAAGATGATAAAGAGTATAAAGGAGATAACCAAACTCCTTGGATGTCCAAGTTGATCTTTTGGTGAGATTGACACACAATCTCTCATTGAGAAATCAAAGATACCAAAACTCATTTCACAACTCAGTGAGGAAATGAACAATTTAACAAAGCCCAATTCAATCATGTGCAAACAAAAAAAAATTTCAACCAAGTTCCAGATCATGCTCAATTCAATCAAGTTTCAAATTAGTCTCCATGTGCTCAAATTTCAAATAAATCATTCAACCAAGTCCCAAATCAAACCTTTCAACGTGACTGTGGTATAATTCAAAGTGGGCCACTACCAAATTATGAACCAATCTTTGTTCCAATACAACCAAGTGATCTTTGAACAATTTCACAACCTCTTGTGCCAATGATGCAAAAAATACAATCAATACCAAGATCACAAACAATAACATTGCTTGAGGAACCTTTTTTGTCCTCAAATTCACCACCATGGTCTTATCAAACAAAGACAAGTTCAAGTGTGCCACCTTTTGAACATTAATCAAGCATAAGAAATGAAAAACCTATTGTGGCACATTTTCAAATCAAAAAATTTGAAAGATTTTTGCCAAAAAATGGATCCTATAAATGAAGAGGATGAAACAAATAATTCACTTGTGTCTAGCAATGGCTCATCCCAACAAAATCACATGGATGATATACCTACTTCCTCTCAAGAAATTAACCTTCAAGAAATATCCATGTTTCTCTCCATTCCTTCATCCCTACAAACTTCACAAGAGAAATTTCCCCCATCCCCATCAAGTGATTCTTCCAACAATGCAACCTTCCAATGGCTATCCACAGAAGAAATCCAAGCTAGTCCTATCTATAGCCCAAGTTCCTTTAAACTAATTCCACCATGTCCTCCAATTTCAATCAAGCCCATTCATGAGAGTCTCATCCAAAGTCCATCTGTCTCATGTCCAAACATTGACCCCTTTCAATAATCCCCCTTACATGTCCAAATGCATATCCCATGTCAAGAGGATGATACGAAGCACACAGAAACATGTCTAAAAAAATATCAAGATCAAGATCTAAATGTTGACCAATCCCCCCCAATTGTTGAGCAAGATCCCATTCCCCTTGAGCCTCATGATGATCCTATTATCCCTAACTCTCCTATTCAAGATGATCCCCTTCCATTCCCAAACCAAAATTTTCTTTCAAATCCCATTGACCTTCCACTTCCTAAGAAAGATCATGATCTCCCTTCCATGTCTTCCCAAGATCCCTTTCTAAGTCAAGATCAAGGTTTCCCTTCACCTTCATCTCCTCCAAAAGAGCCCATCATCCCTTTGGATCCCCAAAAGATCCCATTATTCCTCCAAATCCTCCTCAAGATCCATCCATCCATTCTTCTCCTTGTCCTTATCCCTCAAATCCCCCTTGTGATCCAAGCACATCTATGCAAGTTGTTCATTAACCCCTTACACTTCAAACGGGTTCCCCTAGTTCTATTGAGTCGAGTCCACCTCATGGTCCCATAAGTCCTTCTATATCATTCACACCTCATAATAATGGACTCGCATCTTGTAGCAAGTATCCTACTGGCCAAAGCAAGCATTATCAAGTCAAAGGGTTAGACCTTCATGCCAAAGATATATTATAACCCTTTTATGTCAGATAAAATTTTCACGACCATGGTTGTAATAAAAATTCTCTATCTCAAGGCATTGGTATCCCTTCCAAATCCAAATCTAGGCATATACCTCCACCTTCAACCCTTCCATCCATCATGGGTCCATATATCCCTCCCTCCACTAGCTCACAACCCATTTACCCTTTTCCAAATATAATTCAGCAAAGGCACACATCTTGGAGAACCTTCCATCCATCCAAAAAGCCTCCATACAATTCTATCCATCCTTGAATTCCATTCCCTTTCAAAGCAATTTGGATGCCAAGAATAAAATCCACAAATCAAGAATTCCACATGCTATCAAGGATCAACATGTTTAGTATAATCGACATGTACAAAAAAAGAAAAATGTGATCCTAAAATAAAAAGGCCATAGAGGCCACAAAGGCCCATTGAGAAAAAAACAAAGTCAAAAGCCATATGGGTTCCTAAATCTCGTATGAAATCAATGCATTCTAAGGACCCTCAAAATAATGAAAAATCAAAAAACATGTGGATTCCCAAGAAGCTCCTTGAAGCATAGAGTTCCAAAGAAAAGTCCAAATTGGCATCCAAAGTTGCTATCTCTCCATCTAAATGTATTCCATCTTCCAAATCCATTTTGGGTCCTTATGTCCCAAAATCCATATCCATTCCTTCATTAATCCCTCAAACTCCAAAATCTTTTTTTCCTCCTTCAATCCATCACCCCTCAAGGTGTGTGCCAATGTTTTTCTTGCACCCATATCTATCCATTCAAAATCCATCCTTCTTTCACTCCTTCCATCATCCAACACCCATTTTCTAACCTTTCATCCAACCTATCCAATCCTTTGCATAAATCTTGTCCCATCCTTATCCAATCACCCGCCTCATATCCCTTTGTTATTACCCTACCAATTTCTTTGTGCAATATCTTTCAAAATAACATTTCAAAGAGTAAGACGCTTGAGTCCTCCATCCATGTCATTTCATGTGTCCAGTTTTTTACCAAAAATTAAAAAAATCATAAAAAAGAGCAAATATCAAAAATGAAAAAGAAAAAAGTTGCCCTAATGAAAACCTAGAAAAAAAGTGTCTTGGTAACACAAAAAAAAGATTCAGGAGAAATAATTTTGTCCAATAGTGAAAACTTGGAAAATGGGTGCTTTGGGTAAGTACCATGATGAAAACCTGACAAACAGGTGTCATGTGTAATTCTATTAACTTCTTGCAGTCTATACTTGGGGGTAGATTTTATGGGCGTTATCCTCCATTATCCCCAGCATGTTCTCCATTATCCGTAGCATGTCCTCCATTATCCTATACCTGTCATATCCATTATCCTATCCCCTTTTCCCCAAATTTGATCTTGACATGGTTACAAATCTTCCTTGAAGCATCACATGTCATATCTGCTTTACATTGTCTTGATCCCTTTGGTCTATATTGCCTATCCTATCACAACCTTTCATCCATATTCCATATCCCTTCTCATTATCCCTGATTGATCTTGCATACCCTATCCATATGCTATCATTTTCCTGTTCATATCATGTCATTATCCTATCCAGGTCCTAACATTGTCCTATCCAACTCCCTATCTTGATCTTGATGTAAAATAAGGGCATTTAATGCAAAACATGTTTTCAAAGAAAAACCTCTTAACATGTCCATTTCTCGCATTCTATCCACTGCACTATCTCATTACCTTATCATTTTCTTGTCCAATCCCCCATCTTGGTGAAAAAATTGGTTATCCCATTTCTTAGATAGTCCTTGGCACCTAACCAAATCTAGTGCAATGACCCTTGGCCTTCCTCCATCTACCAGTCCATTTCTCCTTTCAAAATGTCCTTCCCTTGCTAGACACTAGGGGAAATTTCAAAAAATCTAAAAAAATCAAATATGATCCTAAAAAAATCTCTAAAAAATCAAATATGATGCTGAAAAAATCCTAAAAAACAAATAAGAAGCTAAAAATCCAACAACATTGCATGATGTCCTGAAAATTTTTCAAAAAAATCAAATATGATCCTGAACAAATCTCTAAAAATCAAATATGATCCTGAAAAAAGACCCTAAAAATCAAATATGATGCTGAAAAAATCCTAAAAATCATAAAAAGTCCTGAAAAAAGATCATCACAAAAAAAATCAAATATCTCAAAAATTCTAAAAATTGCAAAAAGCTTCTTAAAAAATATGCAACAAATTTGTACATTCTTTTCTTCCTTTTGTGAAAGGATCATCATGTTTGTAGACATCCGTGGCAGATTCATCATTTTGTGCTTAATGAAATCATGTTCTCACAAACGCGATTTGACTCATTGTAACTCAACATTCAATTTGGTTGGACCTCCTTGATCTTTTGATCTTCCTACCAATCACTCAACCCAACCTGTCAATCAATTATCCAATCAGTCAATTTTCCAAACTAAACTATCAATCAAAGTACATTTAATGCAAGTAACAAAAGATCAAAATGGTTGTTGGCTCACAATGTTTCAGTGGGTGTTTTATCTTTTATGGATTTTCTTTTTTGATCATGTTCCTATGCTACTTGATGATATTATCTAAACTTATGAGAGTAGTCGGGATGGTTCATGACCAGTTTTTGCTTTATCTTCTGCATGTTTGATGATCTCATGAAATTTTGGGGCATGTCTACTATATGCTTCGGGATGGAAAATATCATCCTTTGTCTGCATTGTGTTTGTTTGCGCAAAAGGATGACTTTCTCACTATGGCTGTTGTGCCATGATGTGTTGCATCCGGTTTGCAATATCAAAATAAGCTCTTATGACATAATTGCACTTATGAAAGCCAAAATATTTCTATCTTACTAATATTTTTTTGTCTAATTTCTTCTTTCTCGTAATATTTCATCAATCAATCATCTTTCTTTTTGAAAAATTGTCCTCATATCAATTTCTGCCCAATTTTCTGAGGGGGCATCCTACCTCCATTCTGTCGATCCACTGGGGCATGATCTTCTATTTTTATTTGAGCCAATGCTCATAATCACATTGTCTCAAAGTGGGGAAAAATGTAGACACCTAAAAATGGTTTATTGCCTATGCCCCCTTTTTAACATGTCTTCTATATTGTGTAATTCTTCAATGTCATCAATTACTAACATTTCTCTCATTTTGGCCAAATTGATCATCTTCCTAAATCATTCCAACCAAGCCCTAATCTTCCTAAATCGATCTAAGATCATTCCAAACTCATATCAATGTAATTATCAATCTCTTTCAATCAATCCTTTGGCATTGTCAAAGTTCAATGATGCCTTATTATCATTCAATTCCTCCAATAGCATGGTCAAAGTTCATTGCTGCTATTTCATCATCAATCATCATTTCAAGAGCATTGTCCAAGTTCATCTATGCCTTGTTGTCACTTTCACATTTCAGGAGCATTGTCCAAGCTCATCGATGTCTCCTTATCTCTATTTATCCTCTGGCATCATCCAAATTCATTGATGCCATTATATCATTTCCAATCGTTATCGCGGGAGTGTTGTCAAAGATCATCGACGCCTTGTGATTTCCTAAAATATTCCAGAATCACCAGAATTGATCCTAATCCTTATCAATATTATCAAAATCAAACCAATTGTGCATTAATGCCTTCGATTTGGCCAGTAACCCTCTAATCTATTCTCTTGGGTTGAATAACCTATAGTTTATCCCTATGTCATAATTGAATAAATAAATTGACTTTACTTATTCCCTTTTTCCTATGTCTTCACAATTAATTAATTGCCTAATTCTAATTTATGGGATTTTATGATTTAATAAATACTAATTTAGATTTGTGAGGAATATAAATTTGTTAATTGATTAAATCCTCCTAATCTCACCTAATTCTCATATCCCTTAATTGAGGATTCACATCCCTATTAAGGTGCTTCTTCAATATCTTCAATATCTTCAATATTTTCATTCAATTTCCCCATATCATGCTTCCAAATATCCTACCTACCTTTCCCTTCATTATGCATTGATTCTATGCAATATTCACCTAATTGCTTCTCATTTTCTATAAATTGAGATGCTTTTCTCTCGTTCAATTTTAAGAACCACTATCTTCTAGTATTCTCACTTCTCAACTTGTGCTTTCAAGTTCTTTGTGCAATTTTTTTATTGTCAAAGAGGAACATAATCCACCTTTATGGAGAAGAAAGGAGGACATGGGAGCTTCATTTGAAGGGGATTTTAAGTGTTTTCATGCTTTATGTTATACTCTCATTTCAAATGGTTTTCATGATAGATTGGATAGGTTTGCATGTCTTTAGGGTTTTGTGGTTTCCTTGATATGCTTCTTATGTCTTTTTCTAGTCTTACACCTAGACCCGCAATATCTCTAGCAATCGCCTCTATCTCCTGATCAAGGTAAAAAATTATCCTTTCCTGATGAGACATTTCTACAATAGCCACTAGGGATTTCATGTTCTCCATGGAAGAGTTAACAATCTTATGGATTCGTTCCATTACATTCCTAAGGGCTGCGTCAGTTTCGTCAATCCTCTTGTTCATTTCTTCCATCTCATCCTTAAATATTTCCCTAGTCTTCCTCTCCACTTCCACATATTTTATCATTAGCTTCATCTCATCATAAGACCAGAGGGCATAAGAAGAGATATTGGGAAGAGACATAGCACCGAACTGGGAAGCTCTGTTACTATCTTTTAAGTACATTTCCTCAAACTTTTTTGATAGGGCACTGTACTTCAAATAAAGACTCTTTATGTCATGGAAAGCACATCTAATCAGCCTAAAGGAGTACCAGGAATTGACTTTAGCATTTTACAAAACTCCAAGGGTAGGTTCCATTTTCTCATCAAAGTCTTCAAAACACAGCTCCATAGAAGAAGCCCAAGCAGTGCCCTCATTGTAGGGTATGGAAATAGACTCCTCAGAGTAGGAAGGATAAATTAAGCATGGTCAATAGAGCTCTTATAGTCCACAAATATAGGAACCTTACCCTTTCCATGATCATCTTTATCATCATTACCAGAATCAAAAACAGGGGACCCTTTGTGTATCTTAGCATTTTCATACTTTCTACTATTAGGAGAGGAATGAGTAGCAATACCAACATCTTTAGATTTTCTAGCTTCCACAACCACACCATCTTTGACACATTGTTTCTCTTGTTTCCCACATGTGGAGGGACAAAATCCTCTACCTCATCCTCCTTGGTTTCCATCCCATGTTCCTCTATAGAATTTATGGCTTTAGGAGAGCCATCCATCTTTTTCTTGGGAGAGATTCTATATTTTTTAGCTAGAGGGGGAGGGGTATCCTCATCCTTGTCCTCAGTTTCCCAATCCTCATCAAACTCGGTAGAATTATCCTCCCCTTCACCTTCCATAATTGCGATAAATTTGGGGGGAGGGTAATAGGATCTCTATCATGGAAATTCTCAAAAAATAACATGATAAAGCCTTGGTGGAGAACTAGATTGTTAGGTTTTTCTTATGATTCTTAATGTTGGCACATAGAGAAGAAAGTAAATAGTAAGGAAAGGAAATCAGAGCCCTATGCCTAAAGTGATTTAGCATCACAAAATGATATCCATAAAACCTAGTGTATCTCCCATCAAGGGTAAAACACTCCATGATAGGCTTCAACACTTCTCTCCAAATAAATTTAATTTGGATGGGATCATAATAATATTTATTATCTTTCACCAGCATTTCCTTCTCCTTCTCAGTTTTGGGCAACCTTTCCACAACATTATCAAAAACCTTCCTATCTTTGAAAAATTTTATACCCTTCTTGGAAATTCTAGTAACCTCAGCAATAAGATTCTCATCAATCACAACCTCCCTACCAAACAAATTCATCATGTCATTCTTCCACTCCTGGATGAAGATCCTAGTGACTTCTAATCATAGCCATCTGGCTTCTCAAGGTAGGAGGTCACCCCACCTTTCCACATCTTGTACCAAATAGTGTCATTACTCTTCCAATCCTCAAAAGTAGTAGGTTCAACTCTCTTAATATCTCCGCCCACCTTTGGATTAGCAAAGTTGAATGTAAGCAATTTCAAATTCTAAGTTGTGTTTAGCAAAATACAAGCAAACCCAATAACTCCACAGATCACCCACAAAGCATGTGATGTATTATTAGAAATAATATTCCTCTTCCCAGTTGGATGAATACCACTTCCAATACTGTTATCAAAACTACCAAGTGTACTTTCCATCATTAATCGGGATTTTTCCATCTTTACCATTAATCTGATATATCTAAGGAGATATATGTTGTCATCATTCAAATTATCGTCCCCTTCTGAAGTTTTGATTGCATTAAGTTGGACACCAAGGTTGGTGAGGCCATCATCCACCCTGTTGGTGTGATTAAATATTCATAATTATACTTTACTTAATCTTACTTAAGATAATGTATTGCATTGTAGTATTTCATTGAGACACTTAGGAGTTTGCATCCTATTTTAGCACATGGTGTAGGAGAAATTCTACTTTAGGTGGTGATAGTTTTTATCTCATGTGTGAGATCCACCTTTAGTGCACATATCACATTATCATCCTCATCATATGGAACATAATTTATTGCATAATGGAGGATGATCCAACTTTGGTGGATATGTGATTGCACCTTGTGCAGGAAATAGCTTATTAGGCCCTTATCATTGTCTCTTATTGCCTTGCCTATATATGCATGCACTTCTATATTGTAAATAATCTCCAATATCCTCTATTGGCATATTGCATCATTAATTATAATATATTTCATTATGTTAGTCTTTAAAGGCACTAAGAGGGGGGATGAATCAGTGCACCCACAAAACTTAAACACTTCTTTAATAGCTTCCACCAGATCCAACATGCAAAAAAAAAATATTACATAGAAGCTAATAAAATAAACCATTCACACAAAGTAAGCATATGATAGAATATTTTTCCTATGGAAACCCTTGTTAGAGGAAGAAAACCACGTGTTAGATGATACCCACAAATTTTAATAGTGCACCAAATAAATTTCCCTATTAGGAGAAATTACAAACATCTTGCTAAGGGTATACCCAGTTAAGAGTATCTTTAGCCCTGTTAGAAGATAATATAATTCTTGTTAATAACTACCATGTTAAGGGATTTAAAACTCCTTTTAAGAGTTACCTTGTTAGAGGATATATACTTTAGATCCTGTTAAAGATCTTGCTCACCCTATTAGGAGTGACTTTGTTAAATGATTTCAACTACAAACCTGTTAGAGCTTGCCTTGAGATAGACCCAAGAGTAAATAATCTAAATATGACACTTCCTTTTTGACAAATCCACTTCAATCCTGATCACAATGTCACCTTAAGCATCCAACAACTTCACACAATCATAATCTCTTATCGCAATGCCTCAACTTCCAACAACTACCCTAAATTTCAATTCCTTCCTTCTTTTATAATAACTTGTCCAAGTCGGTCTTTAACCTAAAATTTTTTAACCACAAACATAAAATTCAAAACTAATCTTTCCAAAATGCATTGGTCAACTCAATAAAGACAACACAACATTAACCAAGTTGTAAATAAACATTTACAAACATTAAATAGACCAGTTAGTTGACCTAATTAAAATTGCTCTATATGTCTCATGTTCTTCCTGTCAGTGTCACTTGAGTCCTCAATAACTTCCTCAATCCTTCAGTCTAACTAATAATATCATAGACATAGCTGGGTATGCCTATGTAGATGATAAATACATAATCTCACACCTTAACTCAATCTCTAACTCCAGATCTGGTCGCATGTATCTTGCATATTGTCATCTTCCTAGTTGACTGAACACTTAGTCATTTCTCTAATTTGATCCTTCAACACCATCGATAAAATGGATCTCATGCCTCATATAGATCATGTTTCTAGAAATGAAAACACCACAATACAACCCCATGATAAACACTCAGATCATCTTCACCAAATTCCAACAATCTGCCCCTTTGGTATTGATGGCAATAATTAGAAAAATAAACATGAAATTTGCTAAGTGTCTAACTTCTAACTATTGCAGAAATGAAAAATACATTAAATTGCACAGCAGTAAAATAATTCCCACTAGCTCAATAGCTCCCCCTAGGAATTAAAAACATTTATACTACTCTCCTTAGCCATTACATTTCATTTTTCATGGACTTAGCCAAATTCCAACCTTAGTTACATTCCTCCCCCTTTCACAACAATGACAAAGGTATTACAAAAGTATCAAAATTTTATATATGGAAGAGTAGAAACACCTAATTTCATTCTAGTGACTTTATCATCAAAATTAACTTTCAAAATATTTAGATCACTATCCCAACTTTTCAGCAAATTTTATACAATTGCAATCTATCCACTTAGAAAAATGCTAATTCTTCTAGGCCATCAATTGTGCACACATTTGGGAATGATAGGGCCTTCTCAACTTCCATCACATTATGTTGCAAAATATCAAACTTGGAAATCAACAAACTTTGTAGCTCCATCATGTTAGCAGTTCTCTTATCTTGTTCCTTCTTGTTTGATTTTAACTTATTCTTGATGTTGCTAACCTTAGCACCAAATGCAGTAGCAGGATCATGTATAGGATCAAAATTTGAAACAAGTAATCTAAGCTCATGTTGAGCTTCACATTTTTACCTTTCTAAATATTTCAAGAACTGAGTAAAGTCAGAGATAGAATTAAGAATCTTACCACCATCATTTAATGCACCCTTTAACTGATTGACAACCAATGTAATTTTTTTCTTTTCTATGACAATTTACTGTGCCAAATTCTCTGATCTTTTCTTTACATATACCTTCTCTTCTCTCAAGACTGCAGCATCCTCTAAGCTCTTTATTTCCTCACTAGTAGAAGTGACCAAATGGACTAACTTTTCTATTGGTGAGGAAGTCTCATCATACTTCACACCACTTCATGATTCTAAAAGTAAATCTATGGTGGAGAGAATTACATGTGCTTCTTTCTACATCCTTTTCTATTTAGCCTTAGACTTAATTTCCATAGAAAATTCTATCATCTCTTTGGGGATCATGGAGCTTAATTCAATCTGTATATCATCATCAATGCTCATTTTTGACTATGTGGGAGGAGTTACCTCTTCTTCATTATCTTTCACTTATCTTTCACTCTCTTTCTATTGTTCATTAGTAGAACCTTTTTTTCTTGTGTGTCATTGGTCATAGCCTGACTGGTACAGATGTTTACTGGCTCTTCTTTTTGTTTCACCTTATACACATCTTGTTACTTGTGTGAATCTTGTTGATTGTGTGTATCTATTGGATCATCACATATCTCCATGGAAGAGATGTCTCATGTATTATCCATTTCATCTTTGAGTCCATCAAGTGTGACCTTTACACAATGAATAGTGAATCCCTCATCAGTTTGAGTAACCACTGGATCATCATCTTTATCTTTTACTGATTCCTCTTGAACATTCTTTTGAGATCATTTGTATCCTTCTCCATACGTAAATTCTTTCTCAGAATCTCTTATGTTTCATCTTTCACTAATTGGGTCTCCCCAACCAATAGATTTTTAATTCTTTCTCTTGTTTTGAATAAAGGTCTTACCTCTTTGATCTTTTCATTTATCTCTTCGTCAAAAGAGTTTGGAAATAGTCTCAATAGAACATATTTTATCAACTCTTTATTTTTAACAAGTGATGCCTTCCATCTTGCATCAATTTTATCATATAAAACATTGGGAATTTGTCCTTGTAGTTGGATTAAGACTTGACTTAACATATTCATGCTTTTAACTACAAAATCTTCAACTTTCTTCTAATCTCCTTCATCAAATAAGTGATAGTACTTATTGACTCAAACAAGTACACCATATTTTCTAACATTTTGAACAATTGAATTTATAGAAACTACTTTACCAGATTTAGACTCAACAGTCTTAGTAGTGGAGGAGCCTACCACCTTTGATCTCTTGCCTTTTTCTTTTAGTTCCTTCTACTTTTCTTCAGATTTTGTCTCTTTACTTTCTTCAGCAACAGCTTCCTTATCCTTCTTTTATTTTTCTTTCTTTCTTTTTCCTATCACGTTAGCTATGCTTTGTTTCTACTTGTCAAATGTAGTTTTAGGTTTATCAGACTTTACTAGTTTATTCTCTTGTGTTTTGGTAGGAGGAGAAGGTTTCTCCTTCTTGACTTGCGTAGAACTTCTAGTTTGTCTACTGATTGGGGTACTACTAGTTGCACTAGAAACTTCAACATCATCCACATCTGATGCACTCGATGTAGTAGCTTGATCTTCAACATGTTTGGCTCTTACCTTCTCAATTTCTACCTTTGTGTTTAACCTTTCTGCATCATGAATTTCTCAATGTTTTTCTTCACCTTCCTTTCAATAATAGGTTCCATTAAGTCCTTGTGCACTTTGAGTGACTTATCTTCACATGTCCCAAACCTTGGAGTCTTGGGATATATCAGTTGAGCCAACAAATTCTTTGCATATACAATCAAAATGTATCCTTCCACTTTATAACCCATAGGCATCACCCATGAGTTCCTTGGCCCAAAAAATTCCATCATACAAGTATTTGTCTCCACCATGAAGCAAATGGTATCCTTATAATTTTCCACAATTGTAGATGGTATCCTTTCCTTCTCATGCATCTGCTTTCTGAAAATATTTAAGGAAACCCCATACCTTGCTACTGAAATCATTACCTAAGAGTCTGATATAGCTATTGATTTGAATAAAAGATGGGGTATCCTTTGACCATGTAATATTACCAATAACATGGAACATGTTCTGTTCAAAATATAAATATAAGCCTATGATTACTTGACCATATTTAAACTTTTGTCTCTTGTCCTTTTTAATCTTTTTCGGATTCACTATTAGTTGCTCTCTCATAGGTTCTACCAAATCAAATTCTTCATTATCCTTAATCATCATATGTGTTGTATGAATAGCACCACCGGGTATACTATTCATCCTACTAGAATGATAAACCTTATAACCAATAACCATAGATGCATATTTTACCTCTTTATCTAAAATAGCATTCATTGTCATCGCACGACCATCCCACTTAGATTTTGTCACTATTATCACTTCTTCTTTAAGAATGGTGTGAAGAATGGGAAAACCATTGGTTGCACATAGACCGGTTACAACATGGATTGACTCATTAGTGATCTTATGTGGTCAATCTAACCATATAAATTAGTCATGAATTCTTCTTAGGAAAAATTTAATTTGATCATCTTTAAATTCATCAGGGTAACTAACTATGATGAAAACCTTTATCAACAATTCTTTTATGTTCATCCTTCAACACTAAGTTGTCATCACATAGCTTCTTGTATTTCTCTTCTATTTCTCTTGATCCTATGTCTTCCAATTTTTAATTAATAAAATTTCTAACATCTTCTACATTTAGAACATCATAGGGCACGTTGGTTAGGGCACCCGTTGGGTCATTTTCCATCGACTTGAATGGATGTTTCTTAAACTATGATCATGGATTCTCAATAATATCAATCAATTTAGGAGTATACATCTCAAATTTTCAACCATAAGAGTAGATATCAAATAAATACGTCAAATAGTTTACAACTAGGGTTCTTTATTAAGAACACACCAACACGTGATTTATTTTCTCTTCCATATCAACACAAACAATCTATCCTTATCACTTGGATCTTTGAAAATGGCTGGAAACAATGCTACTTTCACTCCACAACAGCTTTAACAATGTGAAAGGTGAAGAGGAAATCCAAAACAACCATTTTATATACCTTTTCACATGTATATTAAATGCACTTACTGATAGAGTTTACCTTTTCACCGATTGACCCAAAAACTTATTACCGATGATGAAAATACCATGTAATTTATCATAAATTCATAGTACATTCCAAAAGTCCTTATTGCATCTTAAAATGATGATAGATCTTACCACACACATGTAGGGGGGTTTGAAGATGGATTCAACAATACTTTCTCCCCCTAAGCCATATGAGGGCTTAGTTTGATGATGAATTCTCCACACCCAATGGAGATGTGGATTCCTCTGATGCCTTAGTGTCTTCCTTCCTCTTCCAAATCTTGTTCATCTCTTTCCTAACCTCTTCTATATTCATAATCTACTTTTCTTTTTGATTGCTTGATTGGTTTACCGATTGGCTCCTTAACCTACAGTTCCTTGCTAGATGTCCAACCTTGTGACAATGAAAACATGTCATACCAGTTGATTTCTAAGGTCTAGCATTACCTCTTGCATACCTAATTCTACAATTTTCAGCCATGTGTCCAAAGTTACCATAGATTTAGCATGTGACATTTGGTTTCCTTTCTCTTTGGTAAGGTCTTTCCTGGTTCACTAGTGACCTTTGATTATTTTCTCTTGACCTGCAGTCATCAGCTTTGTGACCATGTTTTTTGTAGTTGTAATAGTAACCATCAAAGCTATTAAATATACTGCCAGATCTAGATCTACAATTATAAGCAGTATGTCCATACTTATTGCAGTTGTAGCAATATCCATCAAAAGTGCTAGCTCTATTTGCAAACCTATTGCTATATATATTTACAGTATGACCCACCTTATGAAAATTCAAACATACAAGTTTTTAGGCTTTCTTACAAGAATTTCTTTGTGTTACCTTTGGTAGAGACTTTCCTTCTTACTTGATCTCCTTTGTTCCAAAATATTTTCCAACTTAAAAAGTAGAATGATTGGTATATCCAAGGCATGTGGTCTCTTTACTCCTTCGTTGGCTCCTTAGTTGTTCATCAAGTTTTATAGTGCTCTCGTTGAATTTCTTCAGCAGATCATTAGTAGTCTTCAAATCTCCTTTTAGTTTCTCATTATAATTTCTTATATTCTCATTTTTCCTAAGGGATTCTTGGTTCTCTTCAAAATTTTCTTGTCGATGTACATTGTCTCATGTAAATGTGTATGCAATGTACCAACCTCTTGTTCATATTTGAAAAGTTCATCTTCCATAGCTTTTGGTGCTTCATCCTTTTCCTTTAGGGCATATTCTAAAACTTTCCTTGCATCCTATGTAGATATTCTTTCTTCCAACACTTCACCCATCCTAATTGATTGAGCTTCAATCTCTCTCTTAAGGTTTTTCTTTTCCTTTTTCAGATTTTTAATCTCCATAGCCATGGATTCTAGGGATGCTTCAAATTCATCAGATCCACTTTGTTCAGAAAGTTGTTCAATGTAGTCTTAACTATCACTTAATTTTTTAACAAGATCTTGTCTTTTAGTTCTTGATTGCTTCAATTGATTCTTCAACTCCTCAATGACCATTTCATCTTTTTTGAGTTGTCTCTTGTGCTTCAACAAACCCTCCATATTTTCCTTAAGGATCCTACCCAAGATGTTAGGCTTCGTCAAGAGAAAAAGGCTCTTATACCAATTGTTAGGCTTCAAATGCACTGAGAGGGGGGTGAATAATTGCACCCACAAAACTTAAACACTTCTTTACTATCTTCCATAAGATCCAACATGCAAAAGAAAATATTACATAGAAGCTAAGAAAATCAATCATTCACACAAAGTAAGCACATGACACGTATTTTTCTCATGGAAAGCCTTGTTAGAGGGACAAAACCATGTGTGATATGATACCCAAAAATTTCACTAGTGCACCAAAGAAATCTACCATGTTAGGAGAAATTACAAATACCCTGCTAAGGGTATACCCAGTTAAGAGTATCTTTAGCACAATTAGAAGTTAATATAAGTCCTGTTAAGAACTACCCTATTAAGGGATTTAAAACTCCTTCTAAGAGTTACCTTGTTAGAGGATTTATACTTCAAATCCTTTTAAAGATCCTGCTCGCCCTATTAGGAGTGACCTTGTTAAATGATTTCAACTGCAAACTTGTTAGTGCTTGCCTTGAGATAGACCCAAAAGTAAATGATTTGAATATGACACTTCTTTTTTGACATATCCACTTCAATCTAGATCATAGTGTCACCTTAAGAATCCAACAACTTCACACAATCATAATCTCTTATCGCAATGCCTCAACTCTCCAACAACTACCCTAAAACTCAATTTCATCCTTCTTTTATAATAAATTGTCCATGTCGGCCTTTGCCCTAAAATGTTTTACCCACCAACATAAAAATCAAATCCAATCATGGAAAAATGCATTGGTCAACATAATAAAGTCAAAACAACATTAGACAAGTAATAAATAAACATTTACAATCATTAAATAGACCAGTTAGCTAATATAATTAAACTTGTTTTGTCTGTCTCTTGTTCTTCATGTTAGTGTCACTTGAATCCTCAATAACTTCCTCAATCCTTCAATCTAATTGATGTCATCGTAGACATAGATGGGTATGCCTCAGTAGATGATAAATGGGTGATCTCACACCTTAACTTGATCTCTAAAACCATATCTAGTAGTTTGTATTTTGCATACTATCATCTTCCTGGTTGACTAAACACTTAGTCATTTCTCCAATTTGATTCTTCAACACCATCGGTAAAACTGATCCCATGCCTCCTATAGATCATGTTTCCAGTAATGAAAACACCACAATACAATCCCATGATCAACACTCAAATAATCTTCACCAAATGCTAACATATTCTTGTTCATATCATCTCTCTTGTCTTTGTGCTATTCTTTGACCTCTAGATCCTTGTTCATTTCTGTTTGCAAATTCTTACATGGTATCAGATCCATTAGAGCATCTTGAATAGCCTATTTACAGAGTTCTTTGTGCATGCATTGGAGGTTAATATCTCAGATCTGAGAACTCGCATTTTGAGGGAGCATTTTGGGTTAGATCTAACCTCACCATCACGTCTGGAGAGCTATTTTGATGAAATTTGACCATAAATTCATCCATATTCGGTGAAAGTCAAGTTTGTGGAAAATTGTTTTGCTCAGAAAAAAATTTATTTTATTTTTTTACCGATATTTTAATTTCATTATTCATAGTTTTTTATTTAGAAATTTTTTGGGATTTGCACCCCTATATTTCCTCTATTTTTGTTACAACCTAGATCGCACAGTACAAAAAATATTCTATAGCAAACTCATGGCCCTAAGCTAATTAACCAATATTGGCAGCCTCCCAACTCCCAGAACCATCGGCATCCTTTTCCTTAAGGGGCAGGATTTTGCATATAAAAACCATGGTAGCTTACCTCTGCCACCAAATCTGGGATATTTCCTTTTGACCAGGCCACCTGAGCATCACCCCATTTCCACACCACCACCACCATTGATCTCTTGCCCATGCCTCCTCCTCCATAGTGGAAGAAAAGAAAATTCCACACAGTGGAAGAAAATAATCCACGTGATGAAAAGTTAGTGCCACGCGGCCCTCCAGTGCATTCCTCGTGGTCCACGTGGATTTCAATCCAGCATGCAGTTTTTGAGAAAAGCACATCAAAGACAGCCACACATATGCAATGACCACGTCTTTTTCTACATCATACTGTATGACCCAACTAGATAGAATTACGTCATCAATAAGGCCCATTTTTTCCACAAGCAAATTTTCTGAGCCTAAATTTGATGGGTGTTCAATCGTCATCTTCTTATGGTTATTGGCTTCCTGCGATGACCTCTAGACTATCGAATTTAATTGCATGTATTTCTAATGTCATCACTAGTTGCATATTCCTACTCCTCTCCATTAAAGTTTTTGATTTTGTAGCCTATCTTTACAAGCTCATAACTTTCTCATAGTAAGTCCTTTTTTGAGCATTGTTTTTTATTTGGGGTATAATTTCATGAAGATTACATTGGTGGTATTATTTCTTGATTTTGGTACCCAGATTGATCAGAGTTTGTAGATTTTCATCACTACTCTTGTATAATCCTACATTTTGCAACTTTTGAGGCTTCATTTGAGAACACACAATAACATTTTCAGGTGCATTTTTTTTTTAAAGTGCATGATTTTGTTTGTAGGTTCTAGATTTGCAATCAGTGTTTAGTGATTTGGAGTAGAAATGTTTCTTTCATAAATAGGTCATTTTGGGGCTATATATGCACTTGGTTCATCCTTAGATTTCAATTTTCTAATTTGTATTAGTGATTTGAAGGAGTTATCAGTTAATTTCTATCATTATTTGGTTGGATAATGGACTTTTCAAAAGTCAAAATCCTCACTCCATATAACTATCATGAGTGGAAAGAATCTGTATTTAATTAGTTGTTAAGTATTGGATTTCTTAGAATATGTTTTGGGAAGGATCTACAACCAGCTACAGATGTTGTAGAAAGGAGAAAATAGATTGATCAAATGGATAAAGAACTTGGCTCTCTTAGATCATCCATCTCTCTTGATTTTCTATATCATATTACATCTTACACACATCCTCATGATGCTTGGACAACCTTGGAGGGAATCTTTGGTAAACCTGATAGAATGAGAAAATTCAGATTGGAGAATGATCTCATAAGTTTAAATCCTAGGTATTTTGACAATATTCAAGACATTTTCTCTAAGGTCAATTCTATTATATTGGATATTTCTAATTGTGGCATTACAAAAGAGGATGAACAATTGATATTATCTATTCATTATCCAAGCTAGGTCCTAAATATTCAATCTTTGTTTCTACATTTTATGATATTATGGATGCTCTTGGTAGTGCATACAAAAGTCCTTCTCTTGATGAATTTGCATCTCAACTCACAAGCGAACAAGAAAATTTGGCACACATGGGTCAATTGAAGCCTTCAAAGTATCATGCATTGCTTGAAAATAAACCCACTCCAAAGGCTTCCAATGGCAAAGGACAGAAGCAACATAAGGATCCTAACTCTAATGAGAAAGGTGATGATTCTCTTTCACAAAATACTTTTGAATCCAAGTCCTCTTCAAGAGAGGAATCATCTAGAATAAAGAGGTTAAAATGTGCATATTATAAAAAGGAAGGACATGGTGAGCATAAGTGTTTTATTAATAAGATTGGTGATCTCACTCACATTCTTCAAAAGAACAACATCAATCTTCCCCCATCAGTCTCTTCACCTTATTATTCTTCGTCTCATTTGGAAGATTCTCCATCCACATCATCATCCAAGGATAAAGGTAAAGGTCAAGAACTTATGGCTTCCATGCATCCTAAGAAAGTTAACTGGCTTCTTGATCATTTGGGTGCTTCACATCATATGGAATATTATATAGATATTTCTCTTCTACTGAGCCTTGCATTCTCCTAATATATTGATGGGTAACAACACATACATGAAGTTTTATTTGAAAGGTTGTATTCAGGTTGTATTCCTATGGGAGAGGGGACATTTAATGATGTTATTCATGTACCATCCTTGAACACTAATATCCTTTCTATTTATCAAATTACTCATGGGGCACAAGTTAAAATTTTAGATTTTACTCCTAATCATGTCTACATTAGGTACATCAAGACTAGATATGCCATAGCTATGTGATTTGTTGATCATCCAACATGTTTTTGTTCCTTTTCACATTTTGTTGATAATGATGATGATGATGTTCATGATGTACCCACCCTTTTATCAAGGGTGAATTTTGTATGTGATAAGAACTTTGGACACTTGAATAATTGTGTTCTTGAGACACATGCTGAGCTTCCTACTCCTCCACCTCTTGCTTCATTGGACATGAGTTCTACTTTTCAGTAGGATGATTATAGTGCTTCAAATCTTGCAATATGGGATGACTAATTGGATGGAATTTTAGTATTGTTTGTTGAGTCTCATATTATAGATCTGGGTGACATATTTGAGGGGGTTTCTCTTCTCTTTGATGATATATTCATCACAGTTGGAGTTGGAGATACTTCTTCACCTTCTTTGGAGATTTATATTCTTGATTCTTCTCCTTCACTTGGTTTGTCACATTTCATGGTTCAATTTTTTGATGTGATAGATTATTTATGCATGGATATACCTCTTCAATCTTTAGAGATGCATACATGGAGACTTCCTACCTCATTCTTTCATTTTGACATGGATTATCTTCTTCATCATATGATGTATTTTTTTATTCCCAAGGGCAGACATGTTTCTTGTAGGCATTGGATTATCTTTTGTTTGCAGGTACACTTCATCAACATTCGAGCCTCTTCACTATGGAAGGGATATCATGTCTCCATCTTTCCTTCCTATGGGGGCTTAATTAATTGTATATGCATTATGTATTTCATACTTAAGGGTCTTAAGTACTTCATCCATCCATGCATCTTGTTTGTTTTAATCTCTCTTATTGGAGGGGATTTTTGTCCCATGAGGTTTTCTCCCTTTCTCCTCTTTATGAGAGATTGCATTTCATGTATTCATTGCATGTTGTACATGTGTACCTAACATGGCCTAGTAGCCGAGACCCATCTTTCATTTTGAGTTTAAGTGTGTTCCCCTAAATTGCACTTAAGGGGGGTGTTGGTGTAAAATTAAATATTCCTAATTACACTTCACTTAATCTTACTTAGGATAATGCATTGCATTATACTTTTTCATTGAGACACCTAGGATTTTGCATTGTATTTTAGCACATGGTGTAGGAGAAATTCCACTTTAGGTGGTGATAGTTGTTATCTCATGTGTGAGATCCACCTTTAGTTCACATATCACATTATCATCCTCATCATATGGCACATACTTCATTGCATAATGAAGGATGATCCACCTTTGGTGGACATGTGATTCCACCTTGTGTAGGAAATAGCTTATTATCTCCTTATCATTGTCTCTTATTGCCTTGCCTATATATGAAGGCACTTCTATATTGTAAATAATCTCCAATATCCTCTATTGGCATATTGCATCATTAATGATAATCAGTCAATAATTATATGATCAATAGTCCATGAGGCCTTTTTCTCTCCTTTCAAACATTTTATTATATTGTTGGAGTCTCCCTCAATCCACACTTTTCTGTAATTTAGGCATACAAAAATGTTTAAGGTTTGGAAAGTGCCCATGGCCTCTGCAAGGTGGTTATACTAAAATTCCAAGAGAAGTTCCATTGTAGAAATACAACTTCCATTCTTGTCTCTTACCACTCCCCCACACCCATCCGACCTCAAATTCCCCTTATTCATCCCATTAAACTTAATTTTAATCCAACCTCTTGGTGGAGAAAGCTAGACCAAACCATCTCTTATCTTCTTGACTTTGGCCAAAGACTTAGAGATATCAATATTGAGATTCCATTCTTTTGAAACATGGATATATTCCTCCTTGCATGGGGTACTTGGTATATTATTTAATTCTTTTTGAAGAAGATAAATTTTCTCTCCAATAGCCCTAAAAACATTCTCTACAACCACTTTAGGGGGTGAAGTTGACCCCCTAAAAATCATGTTATTGTGTTCCTTCTAAAGACCCCAAATTAGATGAGGAGCATTGATAAAGAATAGATCCTTTAGCACATAATTAGATGAAGGGTAGCACCATTGCAAGAAGAAATCTTGAATGGTCCCTAGGAAGACCTTGTAGATGTTCCATCTTTGGAGATTTGTGGACCATAACTCCCTTGAGAAGGTACAATGGATCAGAAGATGAGAGGCAATGCTTAAACCTCCATGCATAAGTAGCACATGTTGGGAAGGGGAAATCCTCTTTTGTAGAGATTGTCAGTTGTGAGAGATTTATTTTGGAGGAAAATCCAAAAGAAGATATTAATTTTAGGAATAAGAATCTTCACCCAGGACTTATCCCAAAAGGGGGGCAGATCAGGGGATAAAGAAAGTAGAGAAAAAAAGACTTTGAGAACCTACCATTGGGAGTACTACACTAGATAAGAGAGTCTTTGACATAAAATTTAATAGCACAAGCATTAAGATAGGACTGAATCAGAGAAAGAGAAACACCAATAGTTGACAGATGGACCTAGATATGGCCCTGTCAGTACTCTCTCACCAAAGTTCTAAAGGAATCCTTGCAAGTGTCCATGAAGGAAGAAAGGTGAGAATATTGCAAAGAGCTTGGTCAAAGTGCCATCTGTCTTCTCAAAAATAAATTTTACTACCATTCCCCACCTTCCATCTAAATCCAAGGGAAGCAATTTTCTTAACCTTTTGGATATTATTCCATAGGAAGGAACCATTGATAGTAATAGGAGAATTAATAAATTCATCTAGCAAAGAATAGTAGTATAAGTACTTACTTCTCCAAATCTTGTTACATTCCCTTGTCTCTCCAAATATTCTCCAAACCTATTTTGCTAAAAAATCCTTATTAAGAGATCTTATACTTCTGATTCTAAGACTACCCTTCTTTTTAGGATTTCATACATTATCCCAGGCAATCAACGCCAATCAATTTTTCTCATCTACCCCTAATCAGAGGAAACATTTTCTAATTCTTTCAATTATATCAAAAAACTTTGAAGGGATCTTGAAGATGCTGAGAGCATAAACAGGCAAATTCTGGAGAGAGGCTTTCAAAAGATGGACTTTTCCAGCCTGGCTTAGAAAATTACCCTTCCATCCATAAAGTTTCTTATTAAATGTATCTATCAAAGTGTTCTAGAAAGTGTCAAGGGGTTTCAATCCAAGAGGGAGACCCAGGTAGGAGGAAGGAAGAGAAGCAATCTCACACCCTAAGATATTAGAAATATTTCTTTGTCTCACCTTAGGAGTACTGATGAAAAACAAAGAGCTTTTGTCCCAGTTAATAAGTTGTCTCATCATTCTGCTATAGATGATGACATGTAACTAATTAAATGTTTGAAGATGTTAAGTTGATGTTCATGCAAGGCATTAAATCAGTTAATGTATTGTATTGTCATTGATGTCAACTTGATATAATCTGTATGGACATGGAAATACTGCCAAAGACTTCAAAGAACTTATGAATCAAGGTTATGCTATCAGTAATGCATATAATTCAAGTATTCACTAAATGACTATATACACTGACGGAGTACACACCGATGGTCAGAGTAAAAGAGTAGAGTCATGGTTTTACCCAGCAAGCTAATGCACAACATTACTGACGAGAAAAGTTATAGTGTTTCCTGGCGAGAAAAACACAAAGTAACCCGATGGAAACAATTTTAGTGTTGCCTGACAAAAAAGACAAGGGCAGGAATCTCGATGACAACTAAAGTCACACTGATAGAATAGTCATTTATCACTGATGACTAACTGAAGTGTTGACCAAAAGAATAGAGAGTTCAGAAAATGAAAAAATGCTTAGCTATCAAGAAGCTAAAGATAGAATTAATGAATAATTATCATTTTTTTAATCATCCAGATAAAGCCGGAGATAAGTATTTGATTTAAAGCTGATTTATCTAGTTGGAAAGAAGATCTCTTTGAGATAAATCAGGAGTTTTCTTTAAATCTATTGGTGAGAATTGTGGAACACGCCAAGAATCAAGAAAGCCAAGAAAAGGAGAAATCATGTCTATAAAGAGACAAACCCAATTCATTATGAATGGGGGAAGAGTGGGGTGAACAAGAGAAGAGGAAAGATGCTAAATAAAATCTGAAGGAGAAGAGAGTCTTCATTCAGTCCTGATCAACAAGCTGGAGAAAGAGCTAGATTCTACAGACACTGATGGATAGTGAGACAACATCATAGAGTAGAACAGTGTGGAGAAAAGGTATAAGATTGATTACATTGATCAGAGCGGTAATGGACTTAAAATAGATCTAAAAATCTACAACTGAGTTGTATGTATGAACAGATCATTAGTGTTTCATTTTAACCACTAAAACATCAAGTCTCTTAACTGAGGACTTAAAATTCTTTTAGAATTGAGATAAATCCCAAGGAGTATCAAAAAATTTGATCATAAAAGTAGCATTGGATATGCCTGATACCTATTGACAGGCCAAGTGAGTGTTTGATCAAGGATGATAGCATTAGATGCCAGATACTAGGTGACAAACTATTCCTAAATCCTCTAACAAGGTCACACCTAATAGTGTGTTTGTAACCTTTAACAGGGTTGGCTCCTAACAGAGCTCACTTCAGAAGAGTGAAAATTTGGGGTACCGGTCCGAGTGGTTTTTCCCCTAACAGGGTTTCCACGTTAAAAATCCATGTGTTATGTGTTTATGTTTCATTACTTTACTATTTTACATTTCACATATGCAATTTTGGATTGATCTCTATACTCTACATATCTACTGTGTTTTAGTAAATAATTAACTACTTATTAGTAATCATACAGAAGAGAGATTTACAAAGCAATTCGACAACTAGAAAATTGATATAAGTATTTCAAAGCATACATCTTGTAGGATAGAAGATAAATAGAGGCATAATTTGTGGTTATAAGTTTTAAGGGTTGATTTAAGGATTAATTTTTGAGGCCACTGATTCACCCCCCTCCCCCCCTCTAATTTATTACTAACAATTGGTATCAGAGCTTGTGTGCTTAGAAGGAAGGTTTCAAGACCTAAGCTAAAGATCACAAGATGAACAAATGAGATGTACCCAAGTTGAACAAAGATAATTTTGCTTCATGGAAGAGAAGAATAAGACTCCACTTATCAAGTAATTGAAATGATGTTACTCAATACTTAGATGCTGAATATGTGTTTCCCACAGGAACACCAATAGTTGAACAATTGAGAGATAAGAATGAGAACAATTGCATGATGATAGAGCTTTCTTCCTCACTCTCTGATGCTGAATTTGAAGATGTCAAAACCTGAAAAAATGCAAAGCAGATGTGGGACAAATTGATGCTTGCACATGGTGGTGACAAAAATATTTTGAGAACCAAGGCAGAAAGCCTTAGAGGAAAGTTTGATGATCTCAAAATTAAAGAAGGTGAAAACATCACTCTGTACATCACAAGAATCAAAGAGGTAGTCAATGTTATCTGAGGAGTTGGAGGTGTACTAGAAGAAGATACAGTGGTAAGTAAAATTTTAAGAACCTTACTGCCTACTTATGTTATTAGAGTATCTTCCATACAAGAAATGAGAGTAGTAGAAAATAGTAATGTTACTCTAGATGATTGGAAGACTGATTTCATTTGAGATGAATAACTTTGATAATAGTGTCTTACCAAACATAGATTCTGCATTCAAAAATTCTATGAGAATAAGTAAATCAATTCATAAAAACACTATGACAAAAGATAGTGATAGTGAAAGTGAGGAGGATGATCTTGATGAAATTGAAGCACTTATGGCTAGAGGAATGCAAAGAGGCAAAGTTAAATTACCACTTGTTTGTTTTAATTGTAAAGAGATTGGACACTTTGCTGCAAGATGTACTAACAGAATAAAATATGAAAGAAGTAATGATAGATCATTTCAAAAGAAGTTTGACAAAGGTGATTATAGAAGCTACTAATAATCAGAAAGAAGAGATACCCAAGACTACAAGGACAAAGGAAAGAAGGCCAGTTACCTAGAAAATGCAAAGATGATGATACTAACACTGAATCTGATGAAGACATCGAGATGGTGTTTGTGGCAGTAAAAGATGATTCAGATGATGATGAAGAAAGGTATGTACAAACTACACTCATATCTAAGGTTACTAAAAATGATGTTTGGATCATAGATAGTGTCTGCACTCACCATATGACCGGTGATAAGTAAAAGTTTGAGACTTTTGAATACTATAAAGGTGGCTTAGTAAGAATGTGTAATGACACACCTTGTTCAGTTGAAGGTAGAGGAACCATAATGTTGAATAACCAGATAAAATGTGAAAATGCTTATTGTGTAAATGGATTGAATTATAATCTATTGAGTGTTTCTTAGTTGAATAATTCAGGTCACAGAGTAGCATTTGAAAATAAGAAGGCAAAGATCTTCAACAAATCAGGAAATCTAATTGGTACCGGTGAGCAGACAAAAGGTAGCTTATTCTATCTGAATGATACTAACACCACTTGTTTGATTGCTACAAACGAAGACATGTGGTTGTGGAACAAAATATTGTGTCATATGAACTTTGACAACATGATAAAGATTATCAAAAAGAGAAATGTTAGAGGCTTACCGACGATGACCAAGCTCGACAACATCATGTGTAAGAATTGTCAAAAAGGTAAGATGACAAAGTCTAGTTTCAAAATAAAAACCCATACATCTGATGCCATTCTAGAATTAGTCCATACTAACCTATGTGGACCTATGAGGACAAATAGTTATTATGGAGATAGATATTTTATTCTCTTTGTTGATGATTACTCTAGAATGATGACAGTCATGTTTCTAAAAGATAAATCTGAGGCATTTAAGATGTTTAAATGGTATAAGGCAATAGTTGAGAAACAAAGACGTAAAGAATTAAAATGGTTAAGGTCAGATAGAGGAGGGTAACTTATTTCAGATGAATTTACTAACTTTTGTAATGAGCATGGAATCAGAAGATAGGTCTCTGCACTGAGAACACCACAGAAAAATGGAATTACTGAAAGAAGGAACTGATCCATGGTTGATTGTGCAAGGACACTAATGATAGAGAAAGGCATCACCCAAATCTTCTGGAGAGAAGTTGTTATTATTGTTGTCTACACATTGAACAGAGTACAACTAAAGAAAGACACCAAAAAGACACCTTATGAGCTTTGGTATGGATACACACCCAATGTAAGTTATTTCAAAAAAATTTCCAGTCAATGTTATATCTTAAAATATGATAGAAATGGAAAAATTGACTCCAAGAGTGATGAAGGAATATTTCTAGGGTATTCTACCAAGAGCAAGGCTTATCAATGTCTAAAAAAAGCCTCTAACAAAATTGTTGAAAGTGCAAATGTAAAGATAGATGAAATTTTACAGAAGAATGAAAAGGAAAGCACTAAAGAACCAGAGGACTACAATAATTTTTCTTACAATGAGGAACCTGACACTCTACCCAACTAACAATGTAGAGCTCTCGAGAAGTAGATCATTGCACCCAAGCATCAGGCTGCAAATAGCGACGATTAGAATATTGCTCAAGATAATGCACAAAGTGATGGAGAACAGAGTGAAGAAAAAAATGATGATCAAGCTGATAGACAAAGAGTTGAACATGTGCTTGCAAGATATGTCAGAAGGAACCATCCATAGAAGCAGATCATAGGAGATAAAAAGGCTGGTATGAGAACTAGAAGTAAGTCTCTAAATACAAGATGTCTTATTTGTGATTATGAGCCCAAATCTGTCAATGATGCACTAGATAATGATGAATAGATAAGTTCTATGAATGAGGAGATTGAGAAGATAGAGAAAAACAAGACATGGACACTTGTACCGAGACCAGATGATAAGAATGTCATCGGTACAAAATGGATATTCAGGAATAAACTGAATGAGAATGGAGAAGTCACCAGAAATAAAGCAAGACT
>MU225307.1:1248659-1271892 GCA_018584345.1 Thuja plicata
TAATCTTTATTTGAAGGAAGATACTGATGCTAACATTTTGATTGCTGAGATATTTGTTGATGACATCATATTTGGAGGCAATGATATGCTATGCAAATCATTTGAAAATGAAATGAGAAAAGAGTTTTAGATGTCTATGTTTGGAGAGATCAATTTCTTTCTTGGTCTACAGATCATGCAACAAGATGAAGGTATTTTCATTACACAATCCAAATACATCAAAGAAGTACTGAAAAATATTCAAGATGGAAGAATCCAAACTAGTTGGAACACCAATGGAAACTGGATGTAAGCTGACAAAGGAGGACAAGTCATCAAAGATAAATCAGACTTTGTACAGATCAATGATTGGAAAACTCATGTATGTTGTACACACTAGACCAGATATTGCACATGCAGTAGGAATAGTTGTAAGATTTTCTGCTAATCCTACAGAATCACATATGACTCTAGTGAAAAGAATCCTAAGATATCTAAAGAATACCTAGGAGTGTGGCTTATGGTATAGAAGAGAAGGAAAATTTGAACTTAAGGTCTTTACCGACGTTGATTGGGCTGGAAATATTGATGACCGGATGAGAACAACTAGAGGAGCATTCTTTATGGGTGACAGACTTGTCAATGGATCAAAAAGAAGTAAGGATGCATCTCTCAGTCTACTACAGAAGTAGAATATGTTGTTGCTTCTGCAAATTGCTCAAATATTGCATGGATCAAAAAGTTACTGGAAGGTATGCATATGAAAATTATAGAACCAGTAATTATCTACTGTGATAATGCAAGTAAGATAAACATTTCCAAGAATCCATTCATGCATGCTAAAACAAAGCACATTACCATCAAGTATCATTATTTGAGAGAAAAAGTTCAGGCAAAGGAGGTGATACTTGAGTATGTGCAATCAATGGAACAATTGGCCAATATCTTCACCAAGCCACTGCCCAAGGATGCATTTGAGTACTTTAGAAAGAGACTAGGGGTCAGACCCTTGTCTACTATTCAGTAAGCTAACTAGAAGATTGCATCAACCTATATATTATCATAATATCATTCATGTCGATGCAAGTAGAGAGATGAACTTCAAAGATACATCTATACATAGTAAGGTATTTATCTACTCCAAGTACCAAATTTATTACTGATGGAATGAGAAATTAAAGGAGTATATTATGAATAGAAAGGATCCCTTTGAAATTTCTATCAAATATTTGTTTGAAAAGATGTTTCTTTGGCATTGTTGTCAAAGGAAGAGAGATATCTCATTATCATACTAATAGAGGAAGAGATTATATCCATCTAAATATCCAGAGGGAGAGATGTAAAAACAAAGGTAGAGTACACATAAAAAGAAAGATATGCTGAAAAAAGACATCAGAAGAAATGAGAACAGTCAAAGGAAGAGAGTTTGACATGGAAGGAAAACACATCATATCATAGAAATAAATATTCTACATGTATCCAGTAAAGGGATTGAAGACAGAAAGAAAGTTGCAACAATCAAATCAAAGCTATTTGAGCTTACCAAAAGCCAGACACTTGTAATCGTTACATTAAGAAAGCTTGATGAAATTGTATATTTTATATTGTATTAGTGATATTATAGTATGATAATGTAGTATGTTGCCATCAATGCCAAAGGGAGAGATTGATGACATGTAACTGATTGAATATTTGAAGATGTTAAGTTGATGATCATGCAAGGCATTAAATCAGTTAATATATTGTATTGTTATTGATGTAAACTTGATATAATCTTTATGGTCATGGAAATACTGCCAAAGACTTCAAGGAAATTATGAATCAAGGTTACGCTATCAATAATACATATAAGTCAAGTATTCACTAAGTGACTATATACAATGATGGAGTGCATGTCAATGGTTAGAGTAAAAGAGCAGAGTCACAGTGTTACCCAACGAGCTAATGCACAACATTACCAATGAGAAAAGTTACAGTGTTTCCCGATGAGCAAAACACAGAGTAACCCGACGGAAACAATTTCAGTGTTGACCGACAGAAAAGACAGGGACAGAGATCCCGATGATAACTAAAGTCACACTGAAGGAACAGTCAGTTATCACTGATGACTAACTGAAGTGTTGACCGACAGAATAGAGAGTTCAGAAAATGACAAAATGCTTAGCTGTCAAGAAGCTAAAGATAAAATTAACAGATACTTATCATTTTTCTAATCATCTAGATAAACCTCGAGATAATTAATTGATTTAAATCTGATTTATCTAGTTGGCAAGAAGATCTCTTTGAGATAAATCAAGAGTTTTCTTTAAATTTATTGGTGATAATTGTGGAACATGCCAAGAATCAAGAAAGCCAAGAAAAGGAGAAATCATGTCTATAAAGAGATAAACCCAATTCATTACGAATGGGGGAAGAGTGGGGCGAACAAGAGAAGAGGAAAGATGTTGAAGAAAATATGAAGGAGAAGAAAGTCTTCATTTAGTCCTGACCAACAAGCTGGAGAAAGAGCTAGATTCTGCAGACACAGACGAACAGTGAGACAACATTACAGAGCAAAATAGTGTGGAGCAAAGGTATAAGATTGATTACATTGATCAGAGAGGTAATGGACTTACAATAGATCTAAAAATTTGCAATTGAGTTGTACGTATGAATAGATCATTAGTGTTTCAGTTTAACCATTGAAGCATCAAGTCTCTTAACCGAGCATGAATTAAAATTCTTTTACAATTGAGATACATCCCAAGGAGTATCAAAAAGTTTGATCATAAAAGTAGCATTGGACATGCCCGATACCTATTGACAAGCTAAGTGAGTGTTTAATCAAGGATGGTAGCATTAGATGCCAGATACTAGGTTACAAACTAATCTTAAATCCTCTAACAAGGTCACACCTAACAACGTGTTTGTAACCTTTTACAGGGTTGGCTCCTAACAAAGCTCACTTCAGAAGAGTGGAAATTTGGGGTACCGATCCCAGTGGTTTTTCCCCTAATAGGGTTTCCACGTTAAAAATCCATGTGTTATGTGTTTATGTTTCATTACTTTACTATTTTACATTTCACATATGCAATTCTAGATTGATCGGTATACTCTGCATATTTACTGGGTTTCAATAAATAGTTAACTGCTTATCGGTAATCATACAGAAGAGATATTTACAAAGCAATCCGACAAGTATAAAATTGATATAAGTATTTCAAGGCATACATCTTGTAGGACATAAGATAACTAGAGGCATAATTTGTGGTTATAAGTTTTAAGGGTTGATTTAAGGATTAATTATTTAGGCCACTGATTCACCTAATTCACCCCCCCCCCCCTCTCAGGTATTACTAACAATAGATATTTAGAGATTCCTTCATCATTCTAGTCTCTCTCACAGTGGATGATCCCATCATAANTCACCTAATTCCCCCCCCCCCCCCTCTCAGGTATTACTAACAATAGATATTTAGAGATTCCTTCATCATTCTAGTCTCTCTCACAGTGGATGATCCCATCATAATAGTATCAACAACAAATTGTTCTCATGTTATAACAAGAGAGCATTATGGATTTCATAAAATAAATAGAAGAATGGTAGTTTGAACTTATTTCATTCTCATTTTTTAAGAATCAGAGTGAAAAGTATCACAAGAACATTTTAAAATGAATTAGAATATTCTGCAAAAAAAAATGCATCAACAATGAGTCAAAGGTGATTTTGATTATTTTTCTAAATTTTAGTTTAAATGAAGTATTTTTCATTTATATTGGTGTTCATTTGTTTATTTTTTATTTTTCATGAATATAAACCCTACGCTCACCTCAAAATCCACTTCCACTAGATCAAATGCATGATAATATTTTTCGAGAAGAACATAAGAAAGATGACCCCTCATAAAGTCCTTCAATTCTTTCCAAGCATCCTCCCACCATGGAACAAAAAATTTTAGGGAGAAAAAGAAAAAATGGGTTTTAAATGTTAAAAGAAACCCTAAAATATTCTAATGTGAAAATTATACATCACCAATCACATGCAGCATCATTCATATATTTTATATCTTATGTTAAATTCATAACTAGGTGAATTAATTCACAGGCGTCAACTATAAAAAAATCAACTGTGATAGGGAAGAGGAGATATAAATGTGGTTGAGAATTTGGAGCTTTGCAACCTAGAGCACATACCACTTTCCTAGTGTGAAGGCTGACTCTGCATGAGCGAGAAATCACTTGGATTGGGTGAAGGTATCCTTCCTCACTCAATCATTAGGGCTTGATTTGAATGTGATAATTTATTAGTTTCTGGAGTTCTCTACAAGCTTTATGAGAGACGTTTCCCTAAAAGATGCTCATAATACATTGGTGGCCACTTTTGAAGAAAAGAGAAGAAAAAACTTCAAATAAATCATTGTTGAAGTGTAGAGCATACCGGAGGGTGTGAAGTTCATAGTTGCACAAGATTCTTCAAATGAGGGTTTCTCTGGAGATGGAGAAAGAGGAGGTAAGCCCTTTTCTGATGACACTCTTGTTATTAAACCTAACTCTGAAATGATCAAAGCGTTAAACAAAGAGAAATATCGACTTAGGGATGTAGCTATCTTTCTAAATACATGATCAAATGTGATATATTAGACTATGTGTCTTATGTATATAAGACTGAGATATTATTATTTATATTCAATATATAAATATGTACTTGAGAGATCACTGTTATTTATTTCTACGTGTTCAAGTGCAAATCTGAAATGCATATAAATATATTAACACATCTTGTGTATAGACATGTCTCTTCGTAGTAAAGTCATGTCTCTACATGACACATTCTTCTCATTCAAACTGTTTCATATTATAACTATCGTAACACATGGTAATATGGTTTCATATGATAACTATCATAGCGCATATGGTAATACCATTTCATATGATAATATGGTTCCATATAATTGTCGATGCACTATGGTTCCTAACACATAGTAATATATGTGTTATGATACTTTCCAAGTATCATAACACATATATTACTATGTGTTACTAATACCATTCAATATATATGATCATCGACACACACGGCTATGCATAAAACCGTTGACAACATAATACTAAGTTTCGATCGATTTAATAATATTGTTAATAATATATATATATATAATATCTTACCTATATATATAATATCTAAATTATATATATAATATCTTGAATATATATATATATAACAAATGAAATCAATTTAATCGACAACATAATATTATATTATATTAACAATATAATATTATTATTATGTCAACTTAGTATGTTCATTATAGATCTGACCGAAGCTATGACATTAACACTCCCTCTTAGCTAGCGAAGATAAATATATTACCTAAATGTAATAAGTGAGTATAAATAATCATTTTAAAATTTATATCATTTTACTGATATATTGAGTAATGGTCTTCAAGTATCAAGTCCATGATACTCACCAAGTACTCATAGCAATGGTCTTCAAATATCAACTCACAAGATATTCACCAATTGCTCAAAATTATTATCATGAGTAATGGTCTTCAAGTATCAAATCCATGATACTCACCAAGTACTCAGAGTAATGGTCTTTAAATATCAATCTCATGTTATTCACCAAGTAATATGTGAGTATAAATAATCATTTAAAATTTATATCATTTTACTAATATAACGAGTAATGGTCTTCAAGTATCAAGTCCATGATACTCACTAAGTACTCAGAGAAATACTCTCCAAATATCAACTGAAAAGGTATTCACCAAGTACTCAAAATTATTATCATGAGTAATGGTCTCCAAGTATCAAATCCATGATACTCACCAAGTACTCACAAATATCCATGGTATGTGTACAGACATCACATATCATGATGTCTACCATATGGATATTTTATCATGGCATGTCCACAGATATTATGACACATAATATCCACCATGAAGATCTATAAATTATCTATGGTTTATTTAATTATATCATCCTTATGATATCTACCATGATGTATAAGATATCCTAACCATCCTGACATGTCCACGGATATCAAGTCACATGATATCCATCATGATGGATATTTTCCAAGGTCATCACCTCACATCATCAATCAAATACAAGTGTTCATTGTTGAAAAGTCCTGATATTTCTTCAATGTTCACAGGAGGGTCCATAAGTCATGGAAACATACACATGACATCCACCTTGACTCATCTCATAAGGTGGTCCACCATGGTTCATCCTAGAGAATGGAAAAAATAGGTATTTCACCTTAGACTTCTCTCTCAAAGAGAAGAATGCCATAACATTCAAAATAATACATCATAGATGTAAAAACTCATTTTCATCTAAGGATTCATTCTCCAACATACCAAGCTTATCTTGAAAGTACACAATCTTCTCTCTAGTAAGAGACTTGGTGAGAATATCAACCATCTATTTTGTAGTGGTAATGTACCTTGACTGAGTACCATTCTTATGCACTATATCTCTAATATAGTTTGCATCACTCTTGGTGAACCCCAAGTTATCCAGGAATATCATGACATAGGAGTTAGCATAAATAATTTCAACCAAAACACATGGCACTCAATCGCATGATCATAGTCCTCTAATTGCAAACCATCTCCACTGTTGGCTCCCTCTGAAGAAATATGACCAAATTCCTTGGAGATCAAAATGAATCGGATCCTCTAGATGCTTCCATTAAATTTTAAGGCCTTGCAACAACATCCTGACCTCTTCATCAAAGGTTACTTTAGATGAACTATTTGACTCCCTATAAATCTAATATCAACCTTCTGACTTCATGCCAACAAGTCGTGTCTTTGATCTTTAGTCTGTATCAAGCTCTTTTATTGAGTGTCCTTTCTTCTAACAACTTAACCATCTACCTAGGAATATTAAGACCTAGATATCTGCATAAAGGGCTTCAATCCCACATACATTGAACTACATCATTTGAATCACAATCCTGGAAACTAGGGAATCCATCTCGATATGGTATGTTCCCTTTAAATCAAGATCCTTGGATTTCAACTGATGCAGATCCACTAGCTTCTCCCTCTATCATGGAAGCATACCTTGCTCACATACTCCAATCATGGAAGATATCTTTCTCCAAGAGACTCTCATCATCTGGAACATGATTTATTTGATCAATGATTACAGCATTTTTTGCAAGAGCAATTTCCCATACACAAATGTACTTGTCTGATTCCATAGTTACATGAGTGAATGTAATAAATTGTGGATTTATCCCTAGGCTTGGCAACACCAAAATTTCATGATAATCTAGCTTCCATCTGAAGCTCCAAGTACATGTATCAACCTCCTAGCTTCCTTGTTTAAGGTTGCCTTTGAAGAAATGTAAGACTCCCTCTGAATCTTATTTTAATCTTCAACTTAGTCCTTTAACTGCAAACATCAAGTTCTTTCTCCCTTGAATACAATCTTTTATGCTTCTCGATTCATCCTAAAAGTGTTAATGAGATTATCTAATGCAAATGAAGCATACATGAATCACCATTAAAGTTATATCATAAATATAATATTCATGTGCATTAATCAAGAATGAAATACTTATCTTTTATTCAAAGAGAACAACCAGTCAGCAAAGATGCTCACACGGCCAAATAATGGCCAAACAAGAACCACAGATCCACATAGCTAGAATCTGCGTGAACAAGAGGCACTACTATAGTTCCACCATCAGATGACTTTGAACCTTAAATCTCCAATCAGTCTAAGGTATTTAGATATATAAATTACTTTCTATCCCAGTTGGTGTCTCTTATCCATGGCATTCAATCCTCCTTATCTGAGGCCCATGCTTGTTGATCTTTCCAACGTGGCAATACAAGTTACCTTGCAAGCAGCACAAAATTCCCATGACTTTCTTGTCATTCTGCACAATCATACCATGGATGAAAATGAACGCGAGGCTTGGCAGGAAAAGTGTGGAGCTTTTCGAGGATAGTGTGTATCATCTTAAGATGAGCTCCATCAACAATGACAAAGCTTTACATGTGGAAATGCTTACAATCGTCACTCTTTAGATTAAATGTCGATGATGATTTGATTCCCAATTTTCCATAGTATGATGCTTGCGTAAATGTACATATATACATGAGTGGCACTAGTATGTGTGATGTATGTTAAAATTGACTCTCTTGTGGGTCCATATATCATACTTGATGGTGGAAAATGACTTCTAATTGTATTGATTATCCAGTCATCCAAAAATAATATGGCAACCTTATGTCTTCAATCTCGTATTTCATTCCTCCTTGATTCTCATTGTATTCCTTCAATCTCTTGCAAGCGTAGATATGTTCCTCTATATTTAATCCAGTTATTCTCTAATTACTTTCCTAAGATCTGGAAAGCATGAACATCTGGTCCAGACCAGAATGATATATTTCAATAAGGCTAGGAACCCCCGTCAAATCCTTTCTCTTGTTAGCTCAAGCAATTATATTATGAGTTAGCAGACCGCACAATATTTATAAGATTCAAGATTGAGCCATCAACTCCCGTACATGGTGATGCCTTTCTTGGTCCATAATATTTGCAAACCATATATACAATCTTCTTATGTTGTTAATAACCAAAGCACAGACATCATCCAAATGTTGAATTCTTATTTTAACACAGTTATCATCAATCCTCAATTTGACCTCTCACCACCTTCGCTCAAGGACCAAATACACAAATGAAATAAAACCATCTACCTCAAAAATAGTAATGAAGTTTACAGGTTACTTTATTTCTAAAGAATCGCAGTGAAGTATTATACAGCTCAAAATATGTATCACCACTAATTCATCTGATGGGTCATCGACGAATTACTTGACTCATATTCCTTAGTGCCATCAATTTTTAGTATATGCATCTGTTATTCCGTCATTTCAAAATAATGTGATCAGAATATGAAGTTGCTAATGTGAGGAGAAAACTGGCAGATCGTGAAATAGTCAAGTTCATTCCTTCTATATTTCCTCCTTAAAATATCAATAGCTTTGGGTTTCCAATCTCCGCACTAGGAAATGTTAACTCCATATTCACACTTTGGATCAGCTTTTCAAGGAAACACTATATTCTATTATTAACATCACATTTTGAAATCAATTCTGAGATTCACATGTCATTGTGTCTAAATATGTAAGCAATTGATTTACTTAATGACATCATTTCTTAGAGTATTTGGATCTTTGATTTCGCGGCTAGCAACATTCTTGACAAATCGCCAAACACATGAACCTACAACCATTCACATACTGCATCCATCATTCTCTAGTCTCTGGCAATTCTATAGGTGTTTCATTTTGAAATCCATGTGGTCCTAACTTCCACATATCAAGCTCCCCAGCATCTGGACAATTTACACAACAGTCTTAGATCTAGAAAAAAGTGTTTTCACCAGCATTCTATGATAAAATTTCCCTCTTGATCCTTCTTTGGTGACATTGACAATCACTATTTTTGTAACATCGAGAGAGAGAGAGAGAGAGAGAGAGAGAGAGAGAGAGAGAGAGAGAGATCATATTCTCCAGCCGGTGTTAGCCATATTCAACTCCAGGATTAGAGATTTTATTTCACAAACCTGTGATCATTTAAATACATTGGTATCTGCGACCCAACACATTTCACAGCTTCTGGTGAATTATGTATCAACATATGTGAATCATAGTGATGATATAATCAAGAAGCTCTACCAAATGCTATCTAAATTTACTTTGTCTACAATAATCTTCAACATCTTTATTCACAGGATTCACTCTAATACCATGCTAAATTATGTGATTAGATGTGATATATTAGACTACGTGTCTTATGTATATAAGATTGATATATTATTATTTATATTCAATTTATAAATCTGCACTTGAGAGATCATTGTTATTTATTTAGGTGTCTTCAAGTGCAGATTTGAAATGCATATAAATATATTAACATATCTCATGTATAGACATGTCTCTACATGAGACATGCTTCTCATTCAAACCATTTCATATTATTTAACTATCGTAACGAACATGGTATTACGGTTTCATATGATAACTATCGTAACACATGGTAATATTGTTTCATATGATAATACGGTTCCATATAATTTTCAATGCACTGGAGTTCGTAACACTAGTAATATATGTGTTACGATACTTTCCAAGTATCATAACACATATATTACTATGTGTTACTAATACCATTCAATATATATGACCATCGACACACATGACTATGCATAAAACCGTCGACAGCATAATACTAAGTTTCAGTCGGTTTAATATTATTGTTAATAATATATCTATATATATAATATCTCAAATATATATATAACAAATGAAGTCAATTTAATCAACTTGATATAATATTATATTATATTAATAATATATATTATTATTATGTCAACTTAGTATGTTCATTAGAGATCTGACCAAAGCTATAACATTAACACTTACGGTTCTTAACTCTAGTAAAATGCTCTCTCAAAACTTCATGAACAATTAGTTGCCAAATGTTTGGGCTAAGAAATTATGTTTTTATTTCTCATTTTACTATATGGTTTGGTTTATTCTTTTCTTTAAAGATGTTAAAAGTCAAAAGGAAGTTGTGAAAAAGGAATTTTGGCCCATTGGTAATAGATAATTTAGGGCTATTGGTTGGAAACTAGAGACCAAAAATGATGAAAACCCTAGATGGGTTACTATAAGGAATTTACACCCCCATTTTTGTGGAAGTGAGTGCCTAAAACCCTATAATCGATTAGAAATATGGCAAGAATGGATGAAACTTTATCCCTTCTACCACACATAGATGCTAGGGTATTGTTATCTATCAAACCTATCCTTGATTTACTAAGATAATTAAAGATTGAATTCAAAGAGGAGACTATTGTGTGTCCCACTGAATTCCTAGGAGGAATAAATACTTGGTTTTGATGTATAAAATAAGGGCATACAAGGTAACAATGCCCCCTATTGAGAATTAACAAACAATCTGTCAAACCCTCTTTGAAGGGTAAATTTTATGATCTAAACCTAGTCCCATTGGCAAGGGTGACATCATAAAAGGTCCAAAGGGTCTAAGTAAAACTTATAATTTTGTTCCTCCCTCTAAGTTGAGTTTTGATTCGGCTTCTACCCCTCCTACTACTCTGCCTTTCGATCCAACCCCTAAGATCTTTTGAAGAATTGTAAGGCCTCCATCACTGACGACTTAGATGTACTACATGTTGTTGTTAAGATGCTACCTTCCGTAAATCCTCCTTCCCGTGTTCTTCTCTAAATGAAAAGACTCAAGATAATGACCCCTAGACCAAACTCCCTAAGCACATCATTCTTATTGCATAACAGAATATCCTTAAGATATTCATGTGAATTTCTGACAACGTGAGAAGAATTGAAACACAACTAAGTTTTGGGCTTAGTAACAGTAATAATTTATATAATAGTGATAACCCTAAGTACACTTAGGTCCTTTGATATACCATACCATGGATTAGATCAAAATATTGGATAGGAAGGCCTATAACTTTAGTACCAGCCTGGTTGTGTCTTGTAGAGAGGGAATTCCTATTTACAATCTATTGTAGTAGATCAGGTACCCAGTGCTCAAAATGATGAGGCAAGGGAGAACCTTAGAGAAAGAATCAAAACTCCTAAATCTATTGATTCTTGGAAATTATATATTTTGATTAATTATTATAATCTCCCCCCCTCTTCCATCTACACTTGGGAGGATCATGAGGGCTTAAGTCTTGCTAGTCAGCACTCTGAGCTTGTCCCTATAGAAGGAGATCGTGAGGAGGACAGGGATGTTCAAAAGATGGATGGTATTGGAGATTGTAATTTAGAGGATTTTAAGGAGATTAGTTGGGATATTATTCCATTCAATGCTACTCCTAAGGTATACTTACTTGACAAAGCTATGAAAGAGTTTGGAGCCAAGAAAGATAAAGAAAAGATGGATGCTAAGAAGAAGAATAGGGTTAAAAAAGATAGTTCTACTCCATTGGGGGAAAAAATATTTGATTTTAAGAAGAGAGGTACTCAGTGGGTCTATTAGTAGCATGACAAAGAGAAGAGTTTATAAACTCACACTTCCCAAATGTTATAATACATTCATGGTACCTTTGGATATTGCCCCTTAGTTTGTCATGGAATCAAACTATGCATCTTAGAATGTCAGGAGATTGGAGTCTCCAAATAGGAATTATGTTGTTAAGATATTTTTAAGATTTTATAAGGGAGTAGACATTCTCCTTTTACTAGATTTACAGGCGGTTTAGTTCTCTTTAGACATTAATTTAAGATGCATATGGAGAGATGAAGTTCACTTTACCACTAAACATGTTAGAGGGAAGGGAGGTGTAGGCATATTGATAAGTTATAAATGGAACAAATGTGCCTCTAGATGGGGATTCTCACCTTGCAACATATTAGTGTGGGTCATTTTGAAGCATAAGGATAAGGAGGTTGGAATATTCTCTATAGATGCTTCTAATGATCACAAAGAAAGGACTGAGTTATGGAATTCTATGACCTAGATGAAGGAGATTCCTTGGGTGATTGGGGGGACTTCAATATGATAGAGAGCCCCCTAGATAAGACAAGAGGAAATAAATTTGAATGGAAGGGGGGGAATTTTTTTTTGAGTATAATGATAAACTATTTAAGGTTGTTCGATCCAATGGAAGGAGGGAAAAGTGAAGTCAATGATATTTGGTATACTTGGTGTAATCATCAATAGGGCTCTAGAATAATTTATAGTAGATTGGATAGATTTTATGCCAACATGGATGCAGTGTAATTTTTGAAAAATAGAAAGGGAGGTGGTGTGAAGGTCATCCCTTACATCCTCTCTAATCATCTTCCCATATAATTTGGGATTTATTTTTTCAATACCCCTCTAGCTCCTTCAATGAATAGGGAGGATTTTGCTCTGAAAACTATTTTATTGATGGATGAAGATGCTATACAAGTTATTTGTATCATTAGACAACACAATAGATGGAATACTACATTGCATAATGCTAGACAAAGGTGGAATCAAAATGTCAAAAGTTGGAGGGTCCTATTTTAGACTATGAGAAGAAACAAAGACAAGGTTTTAAGGAAGGTGGAGATAGAGATCCATAATGGTATGGTTAGAGAAAAGGAGTGCGTGCAAAAAAACCCCTCCAACAAAATTGCCATTGAAATCCTCACATAGGAGAAAAATTCTTTGAGGAAGATTTAGAATGTAAAGATACATGGCCTAAAGACAAGAGTCGTATTGAACTAGCTTGAGCATAGTGATAAGGGTTCCAAGATTTTTCTCCAAATCCTTAAAAATAAAGAAGAAAAAGATAAAATTGATTTTATTTGGAAGGAGATAGGAGCATTACTGACCAGGAAGATATCTAGAATGCCTTTATGCGGTTCTATAGTAGGTTATTCACATCAGAAGATGATAGGAAACATAAGAAGAGAGCCAAAGAAACCATTAGAAACATCATTCCAAATAAAATCAATAGAGAGGACTATGATAAGATTAGCAAGGACATTACTATGTAAGATATTAAAAAATCCATTTTTCTCTAATTAATGATAAAGCATCGGGTCCAGATGGACTACTAGTTGAATTCTACAAGAAAAATATAATTGGATGGGTGAGAACCTCCTGTCATTATATAATGAGGTTGTTAACAAGGGGTCTTTAGGTGGTGATATAAATAGTGGTCATATCAAACTACTACTTAAAGATGAGGATAGATCTCTCATCAATATTGGAGGACAATTACAGTTCTAAATGTCTCATACAAGATGCTAGCTAAGTTATTAGCTAGGAGATTGTAGGGTATTCTTTTGAAGGTGGTGAATCCCACCCAAACAAGCTTTGTGAAATGAAGGTAATATAGAGAAGGAAAAAGTACACCAACCTAGAGACCGATTAAAGTCTCAAGGGATGGACCTTCCCTTGTGCCACCTCACTTCTACTAGCATGCAGAGCTAGGGGGATCAAATAAAATGTGGGTTTGAGAGAGGTATAAATAATTTAAAGTGTTTTAAGTGTGATAAGTTTTAAACAACTAATAAAACACACACAACTAAACATAAATAGTTTAAAGACATCAATTCATTAGATTTTTTTAATTACGGTAAATGTTAGAGATAATAAAAGAGAACAACCATAGAGCTTCATAAGCTCATTTCCTTAGGAACACATGCGGATCTAGGATACCAGCGTGGGTACAAGATGACAGCATGACATGTCTACATCATGTATGGTTAAAGTACAAAGGATGACATAGAAAATAAGGAAGAATGACAAATCAACTAAATTAATGGAAACTAGATTAACAGAAACTAAATATCTTCAAAATGATAGAATGAAATTAGCAAGCACAACTACACTACAAAATACAAGGGAAGGAAGAAGATAACACTAGATTCGATGATTGATGAAGACAACACTCCACACACTTTTCCTTTCAAACCTACACACACAAAAATAATGAAATATGTTGGGTGGTTGTTTAGAGACCTCCATGTTGGTATTGTGCTGGGAGATTGTTGGTATTGTGATAGCTATTGAGGTGCAGTCATAAGGAGTCTCTTATTTGGTTGTCATTTATGGTAACTAAGTTAGTACAGTGAAACTAAGTCAGTATAGTCATGACATACTACAAGTGAAGTGAAGATACAATAGGTAAGAAGGTAATGTTGAAAATTGGCTAAGACCAGAAGATCGGTAGACAGTGAGAACATAACTTTGGTGGAAATCATGGTAGATGTGGAATTATGAGGAGTGGTCACAAATAGAGATTCATCCTATTTAGATTGCAATGTGGTTCCAACCATAATTCATCTGGTCGGTCGGTGAGATTGTTTTTTAATTATCACAAACATTAAGACAGGTAGAACACTTATGTTCTAGAGTAACAGTTGGTAGATCATAGATCAGTGAGCGTTAAAGTATGTGTGATCATTTATAATGCCATGATTATGTGGAATAAATGCTATACATTCAATGTTTTGATATTTATGAGATCGATGTAAACATTTAAGGTAGATTTGAAGTGTTGCATTGGAGAAGTCAAAACATGTTTGACTACTTTAGAGATATAACTTGCAAATCTTAGCTTGACCTAACGCGGTCATGATAAATCATTTTATTCATCAAGATTATCATTTTGACACATGTTTCTTTTGTGGGAAAGTAATTTGAAGATCATTTTATGTCGTTGGAATTTGTTTATATAGGGAACTACTCATATTTAAAAAGTAAGTTGTAAGAGTTGGTCTGGATGATGCAATTAGGGTTTTGTGATTTCAATTTGAGGTTGCGATCAGAAAGCTAATAGATAGATAGAAGAGAAAAGTTATAGACTAAAGAGAATATATTGGCTATGACAAGAAATCAGTGCTACATCCAGATCACTAATCTTGTTGTTCCCTAATAGTTGCAGCAAACAAAATCTCTTAACCGGGTGAACTCTAACAAGTTTTTTTGCAAATCCTTTAGCAGGGTAACTTTTTTATTGAGGTTTGAAATCCTCTAATGATGTAGATCATAACTAATCTAATTGTACTCCTAACATTGTAGGAGTCACTCCTCATAGGGTGAACCCTTAAAAAGGGTATTTGTAGCTTCTAACAGGGCAAACTCATTTACTGCGGTATTGGGCTTGTGGGTGTCATCCCCACCATGATTTTTTCCCTCTTACAAGGGTTTCCAAGACAAAATATATGTCATGTGTGATGAATTTGTGGATTCTTGATATTACTTTATTTTATGTATTTGCATCTAATATATGCTTTGTAGTTTGGAAAGTAATTCAGAATTTATTTAGATCAATGGTTGATTTTGTTTAGTATCTATTTGTACTAATTTACCCCCCTCCCTCTCAGTAGCTATTAATTCCAACACTCCCTTCGCCATGTCTCTGCTTTGGTGTTTCCACCTCCACAACTGCAAAAATAGACACAATAATTGGTGATAGATAACCATATGGAAGTGATATAAATAATATAAAAATGCTTAGAAAAGGTCAAGACCTATAATATGCTTCAAGAACACAAATGGAGAAAGGTGTAGAGACTCCCTCAATGAGAAAAAAGCCAAGTGAGGAGAGTAATGGAGCCGACATGTTGTTGATATGATCGAAGACACAAGATGTGAGAGTAATCTTCGAAGATCCTATTAGACTGGATCTATTAAACTCCTATTTTCTAGGATCCTCTAGCAATATTTTGACCTTGTTGACTTGGTTGGTTAGACATCAACTTATGTCAATATGATTTTAGTCATTATTTTAGACATGATAATTGGTGATTTTCTTGATATTTCATCTTTATGATGATGATTTCATGTTCTTATGATCCTTGAATTCTATAATGATGTTTATTTTTGATGATGTTGCATTTGAAATAATGTAGTAATTTAATTATTTATTTATCAATTACACGAAATATACTAATATTTTATTTTGATTATGATTTATTCTAGACACTGACCTATTGATGTGGTCTAGAGTGTGTCTAAGTGGTTGTGGGAAGAAGATGAGAGTGTGATTGAGGTAGAAGAGGTTATCTCATCAACAGTGATGGGTATGGATGGTTTGGTTTGCACACACCACGTAGTCATACTATGCATCTTATGATGAATTCAAAACTCTCTCTCTCTCTCTCTCTCTCTCTCTCTCTCTCTCTCTCTCTCTCAGATGTGAGCAAATGTGAAATTTTAAAATAAATAGCTTATTTTATTTCTCTTCATGAATTGAATATGTTAAGTAGTAAAGTAAATTTAAATGTAAATGCATTATTAGTAAATGAATATTAGTGTGGTTGTAAATCCACAAAATAAAAAATATCTCGTTTTCTAATTATGTAGTCATACCATGGTGATATTTTGTTTACGAAATGTATAAATGATTTAGGAGTTAAATACATTCTTGCTATTGGTTACATCTTTAATTTCAAAATAAATCAGTAAAAGTCAAACAATAAAAATAAGAATAACCCAAGAACAATTACAAAATTAATAATAATAAATGAAAGGAATTAGATTTGGGACCCCGAACTACCCATTCCGAAGGTTCGAATTTTAAGACAGAGAACCATATTAATGAGAGAACTCACGTGGCATTCTATTTTAGGACAGCATGGGAAACCTAGCAACGGGTACAATTTTTAAATTAAAGAGTAGACGGAGTGGAGGCAGTGGAGATTATCAATGGCGGTAGATACATCAAACTAAAGAATAAGAAAGAAAGGAAAAAAGATTGGGAGAACGCAGGAATCCTTACAGAGAATTTGGGTAGGAGTTTCACCCTAAGCTGGAGAGAAGAGTCTCTCGGCCAGTTGGAAGAGTCAATCTATCTACCAAATACCCAGTTAAAACTTCCAGGTTTCAATTTCTTCATTTTAAGCTTCTTGTAAATCTTATATTATGAATGCATTTTGATTGTGAACAAAAAGGGGTTGTGTCTTTGTTTATGCTCTCCTGAAATTGGAAACAAGTGTAGTTGTTAACAATAGGAGTTTCTGTGTGTGTGTGTGTCTGTGAAATGCGTAATTCTTCCTCTTATTGTTTACTATTTGGAAGGCATGTTCCTGAATATATTCCCAACGTGGAACGATACAATTCCTCTTAAATTATAATGAAAAATCTTTTATGTGAGTTCTTTTTTTAAAGGTCTGACTAGCGGTTTGGAAATATTTCGAAGACAGTTTGGTCTATATTCAAACTCTGATGCATTTCGGCAACTGTAGAATCTCTGGTTAAAAACGTCAACCGAAATCCATGCATCATCTCTCTCTCTCTCTGAACAATTGTGATACTCTCTATGTAGTGGTTGCCTTATGGACAATAAGTGAAGATTTATTAGCAATAGAAAGTTAACGGTTCCCTCTCCAATAGATTTTGGTCTTTTGTGATGGATTTATATCTGTGTATTGAGTTTAGTGAGACAAGTCTCTCCGGTTGAAAATTTTAACCCATACCACTACTGCCCATTTCTTCAATAGTTAAACTTTGTTTTGTTCACGTAGATGAGTGTCCAGCTTCAAATTTCAAACTTGAATTTACTAGCAGCACAATAGGAAATAGCGCTAAGGTCTACAAGAGACTCAGTGCATCCTTTTATGGCTACCTTCGATATAGTATATATTAAACTTAGATATGTCTAATTGTACTAAATTGCTTTGGCAACAGCTGTTTGCATATGTTTTCTCAAATATGTCGGTTATGTTTCATCTTCCTATCATATCCGCGATTAGTTCTGCACTAGTCATATGTGTTTGTAGATAGTTTCACAGATGTACCAGACCCATCTGATCCACCAGTCCCAGGTTGCTAGGTTTCTCGAGTAGGGTCGGCGTGCTCTCATGTTAGGATGATCCCTAGGGGACCTAACCACTTCATAGTTGGGCAGAAAAAGCGTCTGATAACCACTACAGATGTCTGATGGCTTAGGAGATAGAGATTTGCAAATGGACAAATTTCTGATGGCACCTTTTTATTCATATTACTTGATGTATTTGATTTTATGTAATGATTAATTATCATGATTTTTTTCGGTTCTCGACAAATAGGTCGTCATCTTTTTTAGAAATTGATCTTAATCATTGTATTATATGGATCAGCATGATGTGTTCAACAGTATGGTCGACACCTCTTCTTATTGAATTCATTTAAATTGCAAATATCTTAATTCAACAAGTTAGTCAAATTCATGTATATTTTCCTTATGTATGAAATGGAAAAACTTTGTTGACTAGTCTATGTTATTTTGACTTTGACTCTTGTACTCGACCATTCCGCAATTTATGTTAATTTCTTATGTGTCATGCTTGTCAGATTCCTAGTCTTTACACAAAGAGAGTGAGAGAGAGTCCAAATGAAGGCAAAATATGGGGATGTATGCATGCAAGGTCAAATCCTGCATGGGTGGGCACTAGAAATGAGCGTTACAATTGCAGGGTGATAGTTTATAATACCATAGTAGTAACTTGCACATCTCTAGATTCACAGATGAGACCACATTGTGTGGATGTCCCTGTAACACACACGCATCATGTGCCTAACACGTTGCCAGGATTCCAGACTAGGTGGTGAGAAGGCATGGTGAGCGAGCGCGGGCAGATGACATGGGTTTATGAACCTTAGACCAAGGTGAGGGTAATGCTAAATGGTAATTTATACTGGGGTACAAATTTATGCCATTACATTTTCCCCCACTTTAGTGAGCATATCAAGTTTGAAGAGAGATGTGAGCTTAAGTAAGAGAAAATTTGCCCAAATCACCTGTGATTATTTCATCGCATGGGGTTCCCCCAACGAGGAAACCCTAAATTATTGTTGAACTACATCCAACACATGAGCTATAGATAGGTGTCCTAGAGGATGAAGATGACCTAAAGACCTATGACCATTGATGGTACACTAATATGGATGGAAAGTTGTATTAAATGCTAGATTACCATATGATAGGGCAATTTGGATAGTGCTTCGACATGTGTAGATAATTTTGGATAGGAATGTGATAGGGAGGCTTTAGATGGTGCACCTACATGCGTAGCGAATGCTAGATAGGCATGTGATACATGGTGCCTTTAGATCATGTTGGTACGCATAGCGTAAGCTAGATAGACATACAATAAGGAGAGAATTAGACATTGAGATAGTGGTTTGGTCCCCACGAAGGTAGACATTGAGATATTTGAATGGGCCCCACAAAGGAAGACACTAAGATAGTGGATTGGTCCCCACAAAGAAAAACATTGAGATAAAAATTTGAAAATTTTGCGGGAAAAACATGTGGTGTAGATACATCATGATCGTTAGATAAAAGCCAAATCAGACACATAGATAAAAAAACCCTCCCCCTTAGAATGGACTATGCTACTCATAAGGAAGCATAAGACATTACAAGGAGAGAAGAGACATTGTGGCATATCAACATATGAGATGTTTCCATGGAATGTCACTTCTTAATGGGTGACACATGGTTTCCACAACATCCACATAGGGATAGGGGGATCTGATGGTCGATTGGAATCAAAACCTAGAAGAGAAAATTATACATGCTCTCAAGGGATATTCCATCACTTCAAACCATGGCTCAGATTTGAAGAATAGAACATGAAGACAAAGGAAAATAAAAATTTGGGTCAACATGGAAGGAGTGCCTAAATGCCCCCAATATTTTGCATCGTCCCCAAATATTGAAAACTAAAGAAATGAAAAATAGAAGAATGAAGTAATAAATAGAGGGTACACAATAGAAAACCTCCTATTTCTAGGTACCAACAAAGTACAAGGGTCCTTCGGGAGGTAACAACATTGAAATACAAGAACTGGGGAACACAAAAAAACACACTCTAATCTAAAGATGTAGAAGCGAGAACTACCCTCAAGACATCCATCAACAGACCATCATCCTACCAATCTTGATCATATGGGGAGGGAGGTTGAGATTGCAATGGAAGGACCGCGATGGTATCCCTAGGCACCCCACTACTAGCAAGTTCGAAGGATGAAGCAACCTTGACATTATCATCCAACAGCTAAACTATGGTCAGTAAAAGGGATTGTGTGAAGACCGTTATCAACACTAGAATCTCCTCCAATGAATCAAAAATGAAAGCCTCATAGCTTGCATGGGACCTATGTGGAGGTGTAGATAAAGAATACTCTCTATCGACCTCTATTTAAAAGGGAAAATGGTGAACTTGGGAGAAGTTGGAGCTTGCTCCACTATGACAATTGAAGTGGAAAGTGAATCTGCTGGAGCAAATTTACAACACCCGAACTCTGGGATAGGACCCTACTCAAAATTTCTCTTAAAAGATGGAGGTGAAGGGCTCTGGTCCACTACAAAATCCTTTAGAAAATCAAGGAATCTGACATGATGGTACTGAGATTGGGTAGGTGCAAGCTAGGTGGACATTATTGCACTAGATACCACTTGGGTGTGTAGGATAATCACTGACTTAGAGAATGGTGAGGCATCTGGAAGAGTGGAGATCAAAGGTGGCTCATGCAAAGGGGATATGAGCATCTAGACCCCCTTGGCATGAGGCTCAATGGTTACTCCTGGTGCAGGGGGAAGCATGACAAAGGTGGTCGTAGGATAGGGAGTTTGTGTAGTTTTAACAAAAGCAGGAGAAAATCTAGATACATAGGCATAAACAACAAAAAACATAGACTCGGAAGACACACTCTCCACCCTTGAAGTATCCTCTCATGCCAAATATTTTTACTATTGATGATGCTTATACTCACACGCAAGATGGTTTTGACATATATGTGAGCCCAGCCAAGAAGGCTTCAAGAGTATGACACCATCCTTCTCCATGGGGGACGTCATCAATGTTGTGTAATACCCACCTCTTAGTTTGCTTTTCAGTTTGTGGATGCCAAACTCTTTTAGGCATTTTTATGTATATGTGGTTGTTTCAGTTGATCTTGAGGGTATTTATGTATTACATTTCAGTATGTTATTGATCCATTGTTAGTATGTTATATCTTTTGTGTATATGTGATTTATGGTTATTTAATGATGCTTATGTGTATGTTAGGATTTCATTTCGATTATGGTTTTCTGACGATACTGACCCTACACATGGATCATTGTATGTTTTGCATTTATTGTTTGACATGCTTGGTATGGTATAGGACAGAGCCATAGGGTAAGTGCACAAAGATGGAGGACCAAGAAGGGGGTATAAGATGCCACTTTTTCTGAAATCAACAAAGTCTAAACTTCAACGAGAAATTGAGGATAGTTACACTCAAAATTTTAAAAAGTGACGAAAACAAGAGTTTTTCTACTCCGAATCTAGTTTCTAAACTACTAATTGTTTTTAGAAATGGTGGAGATTAAGGCCCTCAAAAAGGGGGAGCACAAAAAGTGGTCCTGCTTTTTGTGAAAAAACATAACATAGCGTCTGGTGTGCTCCCCCTAAAATGTTAACTTTTTAAAAAAAAAAATTAATCGCTTCAGTGAGAAATTAGCTAACACCACCTAGTTTATCCCATATTTTTCTGCTAATTTTTTTATGAAAGTGTATTTTTTGTCATTTTCCGAAGTGGACACATCCTAAAAATGTGAAATTTATGTGTGCTCCCCCTAGAAATCATTGAAAACTAATTGAAAATCAAAACTTCTTTTTTTAAAGTGTGTAGAATGGAGTCTAGTTTCTGAAAATGTAATTTTTTTCAAAATTCGATGAACGAACCAAAATCTAAGCCCAAATGAATACACATTGGTTTTTGACAAAAATTGGACATACTTAGAAAAGAAATTAAAAATGAAAAGATGAACATAACGAGAATTCAAAATAAATTACATCATTAGATAGCTATCAGAGAGATCTAAAATATCATGTCATCTGATTTTATCATTATTGAACGACGTGCAAACCTGAAGGGGAGCACACAAGAAAAAATGTTAATTTTTTCTATGTTTGCTGGAAAACACGTCTCAGGCCTGCTTGAATCCTCCAGGCCTTTGGTTTGGAACTCCAAGGAAAATCCAAGCCTTAGGCTTGGTAAAATTCAATGTCATTAAAAGGGCGCATGCCCTATAGGGCGTACACCCTATAAGGCGCACGGCCTATACTCACTATAGGGCGTACGCCCTATATTAGACACAAATAGAAAAATGAGAGAGAGAGAGAGAGAGAGAGGATTTATACAAATAAAACATTTAAGTGAAATTTAATTTCTTATACTTTAAGTTATATTTGTATAAATACCTTTCAGGATGTTTGAGATAGGTTTCAGCTTCATAAGAGTTACGATGCAGATTTTAGATTTGGGGATTTTTTTAAAAAATCAGACTTAGCCAAATTTCAGGCACATGAGGGTTCCCTAGATTTATGAACAAGTTATGGAACATTGTGTTAATGTGTGTGGAAAGTTATATGTTGTACCTTATGAATTTTAATACATAGTTTTGTTGGCATTATAAGATGTTACTCATGTGATTTTAGCACTTGTCTTATGATAGAATCCATAATAGAAGGCTAGGACTCGTTCGGGTGGCCTAAGTGCACCGGAGGGTTCCCTAGACCTATGAGATGGATCTTTTGGAAGTACTCTCTCTCTCTCTCTCTCTCTCTCTAGAACCCTAAGAAAACATATTAGGGGTCCTAGTACACATTAAGGGGTCTTAAGGGGTCATAGGACACACTACTGTGTATTAGGACCCATTTTAAGAGCTCTCTCTCTCTCTCTCTCTCTCTCTCTCTATCTCTCTCTCATACAAACAGGTCATCTT
>MU225307.1:1281581-1343818 GCA_018584345.1 Thuja plicata
TATATTTAACAATTAATAGAAATAATATTTAATTAAATAAATAACATGATATAACACACAAATAACCAAATCAAGCACCTGAAATCGAACACAAGCAAAATCAAACATGCTCAAGGAAAGGGATACACAAATTCCTGTCAACTATACGAATTCGGTAAGGTAGCCAAATGGATACTTGTCCACTAATTAGGACAATCAGGTTTAGGATAGGATTTGGACCTAAAACTATCTCCCCTCTCTTACCATTGAGACTATTGCGATAGGGCACGCTCACTCCTACCAATTCAGGGAAGACGTAGCCTGGTACCTACAAACCTGTCATCACAAAGATGAACATACATGCATATATAATATGGCACACATTGGTTGAGACTAGGTTATCGTGTGGATCTTGCCAAAGCAAGTAACTACGACTCTGTCCCATACCCTACCAAGCACATCAAACAATAATGCAAAACATACAATGATCCATGTGCATACAAATATAGGGTCAGTATAGTTTTTGACTGTTTTGTGATGATTGGTTTGTAATGCTTATTTCTTTTAGTTATCTTTGTTTTCAACTGTAGGGTTTCAGGAACCCATCAAAACATGTTTTCCTTAATCAAAAACATACTAACAATGGATCAATAACATACTAAAATGTAATACATAAATACCCTCAAGATCAACTGAAACAATCACACATACATAAAAATGCCTAAAAGAGTTCGGCATCCATAAACTGAAAAGCAAACTAAGAGGTGGGTATTACATCCTCCTCCCCTAAAACTAGGCTTACTCCTGGAAGCCTAAAACAAATATAGAGAAATCAATCTCTCATCATAGAACATCTAATCCAAGTCCTAAAAGACTCAAAGTGTGGGTCCCATAGGACCCTTCCCAGGTCTCTGATTTGAACACTGAGGATCATTCCCCACTATAGGAATCTGGAAACTAGCTGATGGACCTCTACTCATAGCCCCACTCACAGGAGCATGATACATAGGTGGAGGACTATCAAATTCTACATACGCTCTGTGAGACATACCAACATTACCCACTATAGGTTCAGAAGCTAATGGCCTCTACCCTAAGAACTGTGCTAGATGCTGAGGACAATTAACTGCAATATGTCCAAACTACCCACATGAGAAGCAAGCTACTCTAATACCACCTCCTCTAACTGAAGGTGCACTAGACGGCTGAACACTAGCCCTACTGACATCTTGATACACACTCTATGCTGGCTGAACTAGCCAATTGCGCTTGCTGCGTTGATTGTCACGAAAGTTCCTATTCTGAGGACCACTAAAAGAAGAAGGATTGTTTCCTCCTTGCAGCTAAATCTGATTACCGTTTGGAACGGTAGAAGGACCTCTTGAATTTCCATCTCCCTGAGAATGATTACCTCTAACAACAGAAGTAGGCACTCTAGACTTCCCTTATGAATGACCAACATGGCCCAATGCTAAGTTCTCCTCTGCAAGGGTAGCTCTGATGACTGCCTCCCTAAGGGATGTAGGCTCAAAGAGTCTAACCTCCCCAACGATGCATTCATTTATCCCCCTAACAAAGTGTTGAACCATAAGGGTCGAATCCTAACCATATCCAACATATTGTTTGAGCTCGAAGAATCGACACTCATACTCAACCACTGATAGGGTCAACTACCTCAAGTCATGGAACTCATCAGCCCTCTGCTGCCTCCACTGTTCAGATAGGAAGCGCTCTCGAAAGTGCTCAATGAATAACTCCCTTGTCACTGTATCCATATGGAGACCTAACTTATCTTCCTCTATCTTCCACCATATCGTTGCAAAATTGGAGAGTTGCATTACTGCATACCTAGCTTTAGTATTTCTACTAAAGGGATACATAGAAAAAATCCTCTCTAATGCAATAAGCCAAGTCTCAGCTTCAAACCCTATTCCTTTTCCATCAAAGGAAGTAGGTGGAACTCTCATCAGATCCCTCATGTGGTTCACTGCCACAACCTCAGGATCCACTGTAACAGTCCTCCTTGGAGGGCTCCTAGATCTCTCTCTCCACTCTACCCTGCTCAGGAATATGGTCCAGTAACTCCTGCAACAACTACCTAATGTGTGGCTCTCCAAACTCAGCCCAACACTCATCCCTCTGCTCATCTCTATTGTGTTGATGAGCACAGTCCTGACTGACACTCATGGAAGGATTGTTATCCCTACCCCTTCCACGACCACCCTCTCGGCCTCTACCATGACCTCTAGCAGATCTATTTTCAGGCATAATTTTTGAATCAACCAGAGAACCAAACCACAACTTAGAACCAACATCAAAGCAATAATCATCAAAAGAAATCAAATAATCATAAAGCAATGGTTTTAAATACATCAGATTTTTATGTCTATGTTTGTTTCAAGTTTTAAAAAATAAAAGACAACTAATGGGCATACATATTTCATAGAGCTCCCAGTGTAGAAATGTGGGCTCTGATACCAAGTGTAATGCCCTGCCAGGGAACCCAGGAGAACTAAACCTAAACATGACACTAAGTTTAAGGAAATTTATTTTTCTTAAATATTTACAAACAATAATGATAACAATGCAGAAGCAATACAATGAAGTACATGACATACACATAAGTACAATATAACATAGATAACATTTCTCGAGGGTTCCTTGATGTAGAATTACTTAAGCATAATAATCTACAAAAACAAATATAAATAACTGACATAAAGGTTACATCAACTGAATTCAATTACATACATCTCATAGTAAAATATTACATATACATCTAATACCAAAGGTATACTACCTAATCAACATCCACTGCACAAGTCGCAGGTTATGTAATAATACATAATAAACAATACAATGCATCCTCTAAAGGATGATAACCATATCCCATGTGGTACAATTGTACAACTCAAGTAACTGATCAAGTCTCCAAAAGACTAGGAAGATGAAACTACAACAAGGAATATCCAAGCATGATGAAGATTCCGTTAGAATCTCAATGGTAATAAGAATCACTACCACCTGACCGCATGGAACCAAAGGTCCAACCCCACCATGCTAAGGGGATAGTAATAGGCCCATCACACGGGGTATACAACAAGAATGCAAACAAGGTATACATTACCTCATACTCAAATGCATAGGAAGATCCTAGAAGCACTCTAAACCATAACAAGGAACACTAAACAACACCAGAGGTACTGACACACGTAGGATAACCTAAGTTGTATATAGGAAGGTGTCATCATGTACGTCTAACCCTTGAGTTTTGTCCTAGCAATCCCTCAATGGATTCTGGCACTCAAATGACCTTACACGGCATCAATGAATTTTCAAACAGACAAGATCACTAACGATGTTGTACCCACACCCCTCAAGGCAGAAAGCATCATCTCATCCTCCATCTTAGCCTATACTAGCGCTCAACCATAGGTGAGGCATTATCTTATTAGTTTATACTAGGGCATCCTAATTAATTTATTATGTTATCACTTGTTACCACCACTTACAATAAGCGATCCTAGTAGCAACTTGTGGGCTCCAACACTTATTTCAAGCCACCTCCTTCTATACAACTAGGTAACCTACCCTAGGTTCACAAAAGAGTATCTTAAAGATATATCATAAATGAAATCGCATCCTGCCCATTCAGGTGCACATAGGTTCTCAATAACCACAAAACATCCACAATATCCTCACAAGACCAAACAACACATCATAACCGAACCAGGTTGGGTCTAAGAATATCAGGACTATGACATCATCATAAATCATGAATTGACATTACATAAAATACCACACAGAAAGAACAATCCCAAAACCTCTAAATTTATGTCCTAAGGGTTATCTAGCCCAACAGATACCCGAAACATGATAACGTAAAAGAATACACAATTCATTTAATCATGTACTCAAAACATATCATGGTACAATATCTTCATATTCAAAATGCATTAAATTAAATACAATGTTAACATAAGGATGAATAACACCATTTACATCATAAGGAACTGAAAATGAACCTATAAGCATATAACAACATCGAATAGACAAATATGATCTACTATAAACAAATTCCAATATTAAGGTCCTTTTTCCTATCAGAGTCTCAATTCTAGTAGTATCCAAGACAAAATCCACAGTTCAAAAGACCTAAGCAAATTAGATTACTCTATTAGCAAAAATCGCTATAAACATTACCCAAACAATAACCATGTAGAAAATCATCCTAATTCGAGAATATTAATTGCACAAATAAAGTATATAACAACCAATTAAAAATCTATATTTAATTAGTTACTATAACTTTAAGAAAATCCATAAAATATAATATGTAGTCACAAAAATACAACTACATTTAAACAATTAACATAATTATGTATATGCAATTATATTAAAAAATAAATAATAATACATATATAATTAAGTTAACTATTAAAACAAACCACATTAAAATAATTAACAAAATCTAAAACATAAAATAAATTTTAAAATATAAATTAAATAATATTTTAAAAACTACTATTAAAAAAAACCATGTTATAACATAATTTAATTTAAGCAAATTTAAATAAATTAAATTTTAATTAAAATAAATTTTAAATTAAAACAAAGTTTAATATAAATGAATTTTAAATATAACAAAAAACATTAATAAAAAAAGACAGTATAATGGGGGGGTCCCCGTGGCCCCCACCCCTCCTATACTACCGGCACCGGCCGGCGGCCCCACTGCCTTGAGCAGTGGGTCACCGCACGACACTACGGGCCACTGCTTCGGCAATGGTAACCGCAGGCCTGCGGCCCACTGCCTCGGCAGTGGTGTCCGCGGTGGGCCCCAAGGTGGCCAGGGGAGGTGGTGGCCCCCGCCACCTAAGACAATTAAATTAATTTTTATTTTTATTTTTTTCTACTAAAACAAACTTTCCTTTTTTTTGATAAATTTTTTTTTTTTTAATAAATTAAATTCTGAAAACGGAAATCTTTAAAAGACTTTTATTTTTCTTTTGTCTTTTATTTTTTTTTGTCTTTTTCCATTTTAGAATAGACTGGTGTTTTTTTTTTAATTCTGTATTTTTTTACAGAGAACTTATTTTTCCCAAAACAATATTTTTTCCTCAAAGGAGCATTTAAGCAAAGGTATTTATTTTTCTTTCCCAACTTAATAGTTCAACTATAGACAATTTAATTTATCATTTCCTAGGAGTTCTAGGAGGAATTTTTCAACAAAATTTTGGTCAGCATAACAGTAGTTTGCTAAATAACCATTTTCTAAAATAATAGGCAAACTAGGGTTTCAAGAACACCCTTTTAAACAAGAATTTCAACAACTCCTAATCAAGGAAATTTAATTAAATTAAGCACAAAGAAGACACAATTTAATTAAGAATTGAATCATGAAAAGGATCAAACCCTACCTTAGATCCAATGCAAGAACAGAAAGAATTTTTCCTTTGAAGATGATTAAACCCTGAATCCTCCAAGCACACACACAATCACAAATTTCACACAAACTTTTCCCAACATGCAACCATAAGAAACCTCAAATCCTCCAAAAGCCAAGAACACACAAAAGCTCTCCAAAATGCTCCAAAACCTGTTATGTTCAAATGAGAGAAGAATCTCCCTAAAGAGGAGCAACTTCCCCTAATCATGCAAACCCTAATGACAACACACTAGTTAACTCCTAAAAGAACTCAACTCCAAAATTGAAATTAAATCTTTAATTATTAATTAAAATACCCAATTACTTGCACAACTCAACTTTGACTTAATAACCCAAGTTGCATTTTGAATTCAAACTCTAACTTCACTAATGAACTTGCACATGTAATTAATAAAATATTAAATTAAATATTTAAATCACAATAATCCATGCAACTTAATATTTAATTATTTAATAAAGCATAAAAGCATATTTACTGTAATTTTCAATTAAATATTAATATTCAATAATTGCACTTTAATTAACCTTTCAATTAAACATAGGTATTTAATTTAATTTTTAATTAATTAAATACCCTATATTTAACAATTAATAGCAATAATATTTAATTAAATAAATAACATGATATAACACACAAATAACCAAATCAAGCACCTGAAATCAAACACAAGAAAAATCAAACATGCTCAAGGAAACAGATACACGAATTCCTTTCAACTATACGAATTCGGTAAGCTAGCCAAATGGATACTTGTCCACTAATTAGGACAATTAGGTTTAGGATAGGATTTGGACCTGAAAACTATCTCCCCTCTCTTACCATTGAGATTATTGCGATAGGGCATGCTCACTCCTGCCAATTCAGGGAAGACATAGATTGGTACCTGCAAACCTATCGTCACAAAGACGAATATACATGCATATATAATATGGGAAACATTGGTTGAGACTAGGTTATCGTGTGGATCTCGCCAAAGCAAGTAACTATGGGGTATGTGCACCAAGATGGGTGACCAAAAAGGTGCCAAACCTTTTTTTGGTCCCCGGGTGCACGCCCTATGTAACATTATGAAAAATTCTTAAAGGAGGGAGGAAGAAAGCCCAACAGGCCCTGCCAGACCAATTTCAGCACTAGGCCAATACATAAGATGTAACATTTTAAGTATAAGTTACATACACTTCCTTTCTTATACTTAAGTTACATTTTATGTATATACTTCCAGGATTTTTGAGAGTGGTTTCAGCTTCATACGAGTTAAGATAAAGATTCTGGATTTTGAGGGTTTTAGGAAATTTCAGACTTAGCCAAATTTCAAGAATCGGCACATTGTCTTGAACATGATTCTCAGTGGACTATTGATTATAATCTTAAGCCCTTGACTTGATTAAAGACACTCTTTAGGGTTCTTAGTGGTTGTAATGTATCATATTGGGTCCTAAGTGGTCCTAGGTCCACTTAGGACCCATTACGACCCCTTAAGATACATTAGGACCTCTTAAGACGCCTTAGAACACAATATTCATCGTAGGACACACTAATAGGCTCTAATGTGTACTAGTATCTCATAAGGGGTTTTAATGGGTTCTAAGTGGTCCTAGGAACCCTTAGGACCCATTACAACCCCTTAAGACCCATTAGGACACATTAGGACTCATTATGACCCCTTAGAACACATTAATAGTCATATGACCTATTAGAGAGAGAGAGAGAGGTACTAGGTCCCCTTAGGACCCATTACGACCCCTTAGGACACATTAGGGCCTCTTAAGACCCCTTAGAACATAGTAATCATCGTAGGACACACTAATGGGCTCTAATGGGTACTAGTATGTCATAAGGGGTTTTGAATGGGTTCTAAGTGGTCCTAGGAACCCTTAGGACCCATTACAACCCCTTAAGACCCATTAAGACTCATTAGGACTCATTAGGACCCCTTAGAACACATTAATAGTCATAGGACCCATGAGAGAGAGAGAGAGAGAGAATTAATCATCATAGGACACTATTTAGAGTTTTAAGTGGTTCTAATATATCATAGGGGGTCATAATGGGTCCTAAGTGGTCCTACAATCCTTTAGGAACCATTACAACCCCTTAGGACACATAAGGACCCATTAGGATACATTATAAGTGGTCCTAATGTGTCCTACTATTTCTTAAGGGGTTCTAATGGGTATAAGTGGTCCTAGGAACCCTTAGGACCGATTATGATCCCTTAGAACCCATTAAGACCCATTATAGCACATTAGGACCCATTATAACCCCTTAGAACACATTAATAGCCATAGACTCTTTAGAGAGAGAGAGAAGGTGAGGGCCCATTACAACCCCTTAAGATGCCTCTCTCTACATCTTAAGGGTCATAAGGGTTTTCAAGGGGTCCTAGGATATATTAATGTGTCCTAAGACCCCTTAACATACACTAATGAATGATAAGGGGTCTTAACGGGTCCTAAGACACAATAATGTGTCCTAGGACCCCTTATGACACCTAATATCCCTTTAGGACCCCTAAGATGCATGGTAAGGGGTCCTAAGACAAATTAATGTGTCGTAGAACTCTTTATGACCCCTTAGGACCCATCTCTCTACATCTTAGTGGTAGTAGGATTGTTTAGGGGTCTTAGGACACATTAATGTTTCCTAGGACCCCTTAGACCCCTTACAACCCCCTAGGGCCCCTTACAACACACTAATGAATGGTAAGGGGTACTAAGGCGTCTTAAGGTGTCCTAATACACATTAATGTGTCCTAGGACCCTTCATAACCCCTTAAACATTTTGAAGACACCTAAGATATATGATACGGGGTCCTAAGAGGTCATAAGGGATCATAGCACACATTAATGTGTCCCAGAACTCCTTATGACCCCTTAGGACCGTTGAGGACCCCTCTCTCAAAATTTTATGGATTGTCAGGGTTTTTAATGTGTAGTAGGACTTCTTAGACCCCTTACAACCCCTTAGAAAACCTTACCATACACTAATGAATGGTAAGGGGTTCTAAAGGGTCATTAGTGGCCTTAAGGGGTCCTCGAACACATTACTGTGTTGTAGGACCCCTTACAACCCCTTACAATAAGCTAATGAATTTTAAGAGTTCCTAAGGGTTTCTTAGTGGTCTTAAGGGGTCCTAGGAAATATTACTATGTCGTAGGACCCTTTAAGACCCCTTAGGACCCCTTATCATACACTAATCTATGACAAGGGATCTTAAGGGGTTGTAAGGGGTCTTAAGGGGTCCTATGACACATTAATTTGTCCTAGAACCCCTTATGACCCCTTAGGACCCTTTATCGTGCCTAAGATGTAGGGAAATGGGTTATAAGGGGTTGTGGGACCCTTAATGACACCTTAGTACCCTTTAGGAATCCTCTCTTTACATCTTAGGTGTCACCTTAAGATGCCTCTCTCTACATCTTAAGGGTCATAAGGATTTTCAATGGGTCCTAGGATATATTAATGTGTCCTAAAACCCCTTAACATACACTAATGAATGATAAGGGGTCTTAAGGGGTCCTAAGACACAATAATGTATCCTAGGACCCCTTATGATACCTTAGAGCCCTTTAGGACCCTAAGATGCATGGTAAGGGGTCCTCAGGGGTCCTAGGACAAATTAATGTGTTGTAGCACTCCTTGTGACCCCTTAGGACCCATCTCTCTACATATTATGGGTAGTAAGATTGTTTAGGGTTCTTAGGATAAATTAATGTTTCCTAGGACCCCTTAGACCCCTTACAACCCCTAGGGCCCCTTACTACACACTAATGAATGGTAAGGGGTCCTAATGGGTCTTAAGGGTTCCTAATACACATTAATGTGTCCTAGGACCCTTCATAACCCCTTACAAACTTGCAAGACACCTAAGATATATGATAAGGGGTCCTAAGAGGTAATAAGGGATCGTAGAACACATTAATGTGTCCTAGAACCCTTTATGACCCATTAGGACCCTCGAGGACCCCTCTCTCTAAATTTTAGGGATTGTAAGGGTTTTTAATGTGTCGTAAGACTTCTTAGACCCCTTACAACCCCTTAGAAAACCTTACCATACACTAATGAATGGTAAGGGGTTCTAAAGGGTCATTAGTGGCCTTAAGGGGTCCTAGAACACATTTTTGTGTTGTAGGACCCCTTACAACCCCTTACAATAAGCTAATGAATTTTTAGAGGTCCTAAGGGTTGCTCATTGGTCTTAACGGGTTCTAGGACACATTACTGTGTTGTAGGACCCTTTAAGACCCCTTAGGACCCCTTATCATACACTAATGTATGAAAAGGGGTCTTAAGGGGTTGTAAGGGGTCTTAAGGGGTCCTATGACACATTAATTTGTCCTAGAACCCCTTATGACCCCTTAGGACCCTTTATCGCACCTAAGATGTAGGGAAATGGGTTATAAGGGGTCGTGGGACCCCTAATGACCCCTTAGTACCCTTTAGGAATCCTCTCTCTACATCTTAGGTGTCACCTTAAGACGCCTCTCTCTACATCTTAAGTGTCATAAGATTTTCAAGGGGTCCTAGGATATATTAATGTGTCCTAAAACCCCCTAACATACACTATTGACCACTTAACACCCCTTACAACCCATGAAGACCCTTCTCTCTACATCTTAGGGGTTGTAAGTGTTGTTAAGGGGTCCTAAGACACATTAATGTGCCCTATGACTCCTTATACCCCTTATCACCCCTTAGGACCCCCTACCATACATTAATGAATGGTAAGGGGTCCTAAGGTTTCCTAAGGGTCAAAACGGGTCCTAATACACATTAATGTGTCCTAGGACCCCTTTTAAACATTTAGGACCCTTGAATACCCCTCTCTCTACATCTTAAGGGTCATAATGGTTGTTAAGGTTTCTTATCACACATTAATGTGTCCTAGGACCCCTTAGACCACTTACAACCCCTTAAGAAGGCATGTTTGTATGAGAGAGAGAGAGGTTGTAAGGGCTCTTAAAATGGTTCCTAATACACAGTAATGTGTCCTATGACCCCTTAAGACCCCTTAATGTGTACTAGGACCCCTAATATGATTTCTTAGGGTTCCAGAGAGAGAGATTAGTACTTTCAAAAGATCCATCTCATAGGTCCAGGGAACCCTCCGGTGCACTCAGGCCACCCGAACGAGTCCTAGCCTTCTATTATGGATTCTATCATAAGACAAGCACTAAAATCACATGAGTAACATCTTATAATGCCAAAAAAACTATGTATTAACATTCATAAGATACAACATATAACTTTCCACACCCATTAACACAATGTTCCATAACTTGTTCATAAGTCTAGAGAACCCTCGTGTGCCTGAAATTTGGCTAAGTCTAATTTTTTTTTTAAATCCCCAAAATCTAAAATCTGCATCGTAACTGCTATAAAGCTGAAACCTATCTTAAACATCCTGAAAGGTATTTATACAAATATAACTTAAAGTATTAAATGTATCAGACTTATACTTAAATGTTATATTTGTATAAATCCTCTCTCTCTCTCTCATTTTGCTATTTGTGTCTAATATAGGGCGTACACCCTATAGGGCACACACCTTATAGTGAGTATAGGGTGTGCACCCTTTAGTGTGTGTGCCCTTTTTTATTGACATTAAATTTTACCAAGCCTAAGGCTTGGATTTGCCTTGCAGTTCCAACCCAAAGGCCTGGAGGATTCAAGCAGGCCTGAGACGTGTTTTCTAGCAAACATAGAAAAAATTAACATTTTTTCTTGTGTGCTCTCCGCCAGGTTTACATGTGGTTCAATAACGATAAAATTAGGTGACATGATATTGTAGATCTCTCTAATAGCTAGCTAACGATGTAATTTATTTTGAATTCTCTTTATGTTCAGCTTTTCATTTTTAATTTCTTTTCTAAGTATGTCCAATTTTTGTCAAAAACCAACGTGTATTCATTTGGGCTTAGATTTTGGCTTGTTCATCAAATTTTGAAAAAAAATACATTTTTAGAAACTAGACTCCATTCTACACACTTTAAAAAAAATAAGTTTTGATTTTCAATTAGTTTTCAATTATTTCTAGGGGAGCACACATAAATTTCACGTTTTCAAGTTGTGTCCACTTTGGAAAATGGCAAAAAATACACTTTCATCAAAAAATTAGCAGAAAAATCTGGGATAAACTAGGTGGTGTTAGCTAATTTCTCACTGGAGCGATTAAATTTTATTTTTTTTAAAAAGTTAATATTTTAGGGGGAGCACACCAGATGCTATGTTATGTTTTTTCACAAAAAGAAGGACCACTTTTTGTGCTCCCCCTTTTTGAGGGCCTTAATCTCTGCCATTTCTATAAAAAAATAGTAGTTTAGAAACTAGATTTGGAGTAGAACAACTCTTGTTTTTGTCACATTTTAAAATTTTAAGTGTAACTATCCTCAATTTCTCGTTGAAGTTTAGAGTTTGCTGGTTTTAGAAAAAAAGTGGCATCTTATACCCCCTTTTTGGTCCCCCATCTTTGTGCACTTACCCCTAATTAAATATAAATTTTTAATTGGTTGTTATATACTTTATTTGTGCAATTAATATTCCCAAATTAGGATTATTTTCTACATGGTTATTGTTTGGGTAATGTTTATAGCAATTTTTGCTAATAGAGTAATCTAATTTGCTTAGGTCTTTTGAACTATGGATTTTGTCTTGGATACTACTAGAATTGAGACTCTAATAGGAAAAAGGGCCTTAATATTGGAATTTGTTTATAGTAGATCATATTTGTCTATTTGATGATGTTATATTCTTATAGGTTCATTTTTAGTTCCTTATGATGTAAATGGTGTTATTCATCCTTACGTTAATATTGTATTTAATTTAATGCATTCTGAATATGAAGATATTGTACCATTATTTGTTCTGAGTGCATGATTAAATGAATTGTGTATTCTTTTATGTTATCATGTTTTGGGTATCTGTTGGGCTAGATAACCCTTAGGACATAAATCTAGAGGTTTTGGGATTGTACTTTCTGCGTGGTATTTTATGTAATGTCAGTTCGTGATTTATGATGATGTCATAGTCTTGATATTCTTAGACCCAACCTGGTTCGTTTATGATGTGTTGTTTGGTCTTGTGAGGATATTGTGGACGTTTTGTGGTTATTGAGAACCTATGTGCACCTGAATGGGCAGGATGCGATTTGATTTATGATATATCTTTAAGATACTCTTTTGTGAACCTAGGGTAGGTTACCTAGTTGTATAGTAGGAGGTGGCTTGCAATAAGTGTCAGAGCCCACAAGTGGATGCTAGGATCGCTTATTGTAAGGGTGGTGGTAAAAAGTGATAACATAATAAATTAATTAGGATGCCCTAGTATAAACTAATAAGATAATGCCTCACCCATGCTTGAGCACTAGTATAGGCTAAGAGGGAGGATGAGATGATTCTTGCCACCTTGAGGGGTGTGGGTACAGCATCATTAGTGATCTTGTATGTTTGAAAGGTCATTGATGTTGTGTAAGGTCACTTGAGTGTCAGAATCCATTGAGGGAATGCTAGGAAAAAACTCAAGGGTTAGACGTACATGATGACACCTTCCTATATATAGCTTAGGTTATCCTACGTGTGTCATTACCTCTAGTGTTGTTTAGTGTTCCTTGTTATAGTTTAGAGTGCATCTAGGATCTTCCTATGCATTTGAGTATGAGGTCATGTATACCTTGTTTTCATTCTTGTTTTATACCCCATGGGATGGGCCTGTTACTATCTCCTCAACATGGTGGGAGTGGACCTTTGGTTCTACGTGGTTGGGTGGTAGTGAATCTTATTACCATTGAGATTCCGATGGATTCTTCTTCATTCTTGGATGTTCCTTGTTGCAGTTTCATCTTCTTAGTCTTTTGGAGACTTGATTAGTTACTTGAGTTGTACAATTGTACCACATGGGATATGGTTATCATCCTTTGGAGGATGCACTGTATTGTTTATTATGTATTATTACATACCCTACGACTTGTGTAGTGGATGTTGATTAGGTAGTATACCTTTGGTATCAGATGTATATGTAATCTTTTATTATGAGATGTATGTAACTGAATTTAGTTGATGTAACCTTTATGTCAGTTATTTATATTTTTTATTCATAGATTATTATGCTTAAGTAATTCTACGTCAAGGAACCCTCAAGAAATGTTATCTATGTTATGTTGTACTTATGTGTATGTCATGTACTTCCTTGTATTGTTTCTGCATTGTTATCATTATTGTTTGTAAACATTTAAGAAAAAAAATTATTCCTTGAACTTAGTGTCATGTTTAGGTTTAGTTCTCATGGGTTCTCTGGCAGGGCATTACATGTTGTCACCAAAAAAGGAGATGGCCCTTCCGATGGAGTAGGTGGATCTTACATAGACATTGTCGGCTCAGTCATGAGCGCCCTTCCTCTCTTTTCCCTATGGACAGTGAGAGGAAAAGAGTATTCCCTTGGAGGCTAAGGAGTAGGTACCAAGGGAGATATTGTAGTCTTGGAATGCCTCTTAAACTTGTCATAAATGGTAGGGAAAGGTATGTCTATGATGATGGGACTGGAAAAAGGTGTCCACACACCTTGAGCTTTGGCAACATGGGTTCCTTTCTTTGATCCATACTAGATATGGATGCAGGCATAGAGGACAACACTAGAGGTTTTGTGGCTCAAGGTGGAAGAGGAGGCTTCCCATGGGAATGCACTTGCCTTTAGCCCCTGATTAAGGAGGTTCTTGTTGAGAATCCTTGGATAACTGAGAGGGGGGGTGAATCAGTTATCCCAAGATATTTTTAAACTTAATTGAATTGGTAGCAATGTTAATCCAAACTGATAATTAAAAACAACAATGATTATGAAAGTATATGAGAAACTCCATGCATAATGAACACCATATTTACGTGGAAAACCCAAGATGGGAAAAACAACAGAGAAGATAATTCTCATGTATATGAACACTAGTTAAGGTGACATTGGTTAAGGTGATTTTTAAAAATGCTCACTGCAAGTAACGCTAAATTTCGGTTGGGCTAACTACCCTAGATAAAAAATAGCTATGACAACCAATACAAAAAGTGATCTCATAGAAAAAACTGGAACTAAAGAAATTGCATCTATACATGCATGGATTCAGTTTCGATGAACAACAATGTCTCTATCTGCAGTAGATCCATAATGAGAACCAATTATAGAAATACTTTACTACTTCTTTTCCCAACTCTATATTATCTCTTCTTCCATTAATAATCACTTCACATCACTTTGCAAATAATATTCACATCCTTCTTATCCACCACATCAACCACAAACCACTGAACCAAAATGATGTTCTAAATATATACCCATAGAAATGATAAAATTCCATAACAAGTCGGTCAACCAAAACATGTCACCTTGAATAAAAATATTGAAATATTCATTACAACACGCTATCGAGTAAGTGCACCAAGATGGTGAACAAAAAAGTGGCCACATGCCAAAAAAAAATCTCATAACCTGTGCGTGTTCTGAAAAATTCAAAAATGTGCCAGGCTTGGTTTTACCAAGCCTTCAAAAATTACTAAAAAAAAAGCAAAATGATCCTCAAAACCCATACGGATTTTGAGGAATAAAATGCTCCTCAAAATGCTTACAAATTTTGAGGAACATTATATTCCCCAAACCCATGGTGTTGGGCCATTTCCAACACAAAAAATGGAGGAACAATAGCGTGGAGAAGACAAATTTCATTAGAACACGAGCATGTTTTAGATCCATTTTGATTTTTAACCAATTTGCAACAATGGCACCGCGTCGAACAAGTAAGATTTTAGTGTTTTGATTGTTTTTTATTATTTTTGTTTGGATTTTAATTGAAGTAGGGTTTTTTAAGTTGATTTATGTTTTTTTATTAATTTGATGTCAGATTCTACAAACAATCCCCCAAAACAAATAAAAACAAAGACCTCATGCACAAGCAATAGAAGAAACCTGCAAAAACATTGCACATGAGCAACAACCACAACCACAAAATGTTGCTCCACAACCTCAAAATATTGCTCCTTAACAACCACCTCCACCTTTAAACTCTCCACATCCTCCATTAGATCATGTAGATGCCACACAAGATGATCTGATCAAACACCTTACAAAAAATAGTGCCCAAATTTCTATCTTGGTCAATAGGTTGAGGTTCTCTAGCCTTGACCACCACTCAACCCTCGCCTCGATGCTAGAAAGAATGGCCAAAAGTGCAAATGATGTATCTAGGGTGGTTACCAAATGGGGTTCATGGAGGGATAGATGTTGAGCATTTTATGTGGATGGGTTGTCATATGATCAAGTGAAAAACAAGGTCATACTTAAATGTGACATATGTGCTCTTTTCACCGATCATATTACTAGTAATAGCCTAGAAGAAAATATGACTCGGTTTCCTATACATTGGTGTGTTCATAATAGGATGAAAGCATCTTTTTGGGATAGGTAGTATATGGTCTTTGACCAACCGCCCTGTAATAATTGGGAGGTGCCTCTATATTTTTTGAGAAAGCTATATTGTGACTTTATCCTCTGGGAGGATCCAAATTACTTTCACATCTAGTAGTTCCAAGGTAGAGGGAGAGGCGGTGTGCAGGATAGAGTTGCGGCCTGTAGGCTGGTACAACCACAACATAGGAGGCCTCTAGCTAAAAAACCCATGGTTCATGTTGTGCTCTCATTATTCCTGAAGGATTCTATGGATTTACAGACTCTTCATGGAACCACATCATTCACTGATGTCATTATTGAGCATGGCACACAGTTTCTCAAAGAAAAGGGTTGATCAGTACCTGTGCCACCTCCACCGTCATCAGATGCACCATTGACTCAATCCAACCCATTGATCATATGTGCCCCAGTTGAGGGTATATGTGTTGGGTTAGATACTAATGTGGAAGAGGATGGTTTGACATCCCATTTGTGTACACATTGTGTGGGTAGATGTCATGAATTCACTATTGAGGATTTGGGCCTCACAGACGGCTTGATGATGATGGTTTTTCTGGAGAGGAGGCACAATTTTTTTATTTGTATTTTGACATGTTATTAATTAATCACCTAAATATTATAAAAGTAAATAAATTTTATTTAGAGAAAAATTTAAATTGATACATGGATAATATGCATTTCGAGGTGCAGTAGGTGATATGTGCAGACCACATAGTGTCCATTCGAGTAGACATGCATGCATAATTCTGACACTTGAGGTAAAAAATTTCAATATTCATAAAAATAGAATAATACGTTGGCTTCAAAATATATTTTGTTAATATATGTATATTTATTTGGTGTTTTATAGGGCTTGTCCGCTGCTCAAATTTATGAAGTTGATGATATCATGCTTTCTACCATTGACTTTGGCCTTCAGATCTTTGTGGTATAATATTTTGCACATCTCTTGTTTATAGTTTTAATTGAACCCATGTGGTATCATATTCGTTTCTCTTATGTTAGTTTTGTTTTTGCAAGGGTACCCCACTTGACTTGAGGACACCATGACAGAGAAAGAAATCCTCGAGGACACCCAAACAACAAAAGGTAATTTAGTAGAATTTTAGTTTATTTTTTGAAATGTATTATGATTCAATATGTACTTGTATTCTATATTCCTAAATGCACATGACTTATTTTTTCTATATATAGAAACAATTGGGTTTTACAGAATTAATGAATGTGCCTAATTTTGTTGATGTTCAAGAGAGGGAAGAGGTAACATTTTTATATTTACTTTCAATTGCATTCTTGTTTGTTCCAAACCTCTTAGAAATCCTTCCTCTATGACTATGAAATATGTTATGATTTTTCATACAATAAATGTTCATAGTTGCCTCATCAGTGAAGATGCCTCCTAAGAGTACATGAGATCCATCTGAGGTTTTGGTATGCATTTTTTATATATACATATTAAACATATGCGTTTAGATATGAGTACATGAATTTCTAGCTTTTTAGTGTTTGTCAACAACTTTGGGTTATTAACTTGTGTTAATTGTATTTTACCTATTACAGCTCCCTTCATGACTTCCTACAGATCCTTTACCATTATATTTGTTTAGGAGTCCCGATTGTCAAAGAGGAGGTCCAACACAACAAATGCAAGAGGTATGCATGTCTTGTTAGTTGAAACCCTCTTGTCAACTTGTTTTGGATTGCTTTTATGTTTGTTAGAAAGCCCTAATTCCTCCCTCTATGACTATACATCTTTGATCACTTACCATACAGGAAAATATCACAACTAATTCATGAGTGGTTGTGCCTCCTACCAACATAGGAGATCCATCTGAGGCTCTAGTATGCATTAGTTTTTTATTTCATGTATTTTTTTGTTTTTTAATGTTTCTTGACATATATGTTATTAACTTGTATTGATTTTGTTTTACCTGTTATAGCCCCCTTCACAACCCATGGATCCTCTACCTTTACATTTTCTTAGAAGTCTAGCTCACCTAAGAAGGGGCCCATTAGCTTTAGGGAACAACCCAAGTGTAGAAGAAAGAGATGAGGTAATCAACAATTCAATTGCCAATAAATTAGAGTCCAATATTTAGTTATTTTGAGAAAAGATATCTGGTTTAGCATTTGAATTGTTCTTGTGCGGATACCTAGTGAGCCACATACTGCTTTGAAGAGGCTCAATTTTGATGATCCATCACAGTCATCGATATTGATAGAGACATATACATCTAATCGTGTTCATTGAATGACCAATTTTTGTATATATTCAACATTTGTATTGTATTCATCGACCTTGACATAGTCGATGGCACAATTTTGTAACTCTATTATTTATTTGGCATGTATGACATTTTTTGATATGTACATGATTATTGTTCATTTTGATATATATGAAACTTGATATTTGATCCAATTTGTTCATTGTGTGTTCATTTGTTCATTGTTAGTATGTAAATACATTTGTGTGTATGTACTCATGTGTAGGATTTATGCCTTAAGTGTATTCTTGTTTCATGCTTTATAACCTAAATTCATGTGTACAGGCTTCATGCATGACTTAAGTGAATCCATGTGTATGCTTCATAATCTATATCCTACATGTATTCTTCATGACTTAAGAAAATTTATGTGCTACATTTGTTCACATGTGTACTTCATGATTTAATTCACGTATATGCTTCATAACCTAAATTCATGTGTACGGGCTATGTACATGACTTAAGTGAGTTCATTTGTATGCTTCATAATCTATTTCCTACATGTATGCTTCATGACTTAAGAAAATTTATGTATATTCACGCATATGCTTCATAACCTAAATTCATGTATACCGGCTCCATGCATGACTTAAGAGAATTCATGTGTATGCTTCATAATCTATGTCTTGCATGTATGCTTCATTAATTAATCAAATTTATGTGTACACTTTATGTGCTATGTGTGCTCACATTTGTACTTCATGATTTAATTGAATTCATGTGTTATGTGCTACATTGTATTCATGTGTATCCTTCATGTCATAAATGTATGCTTCATGACTTAATTGAATCAATATGTATGCACTATGTGTATACTTCCTAACTTCAGTAAATTCATGTATATACTTCATGTTGTGTATTCACATATATTCTTGTTGACTTAAAATTAATTTATTTATATGCTTCATGTACTATGTGCTATGAATATTCATGTGTATGCTTCACGATAAGTGAATTTATACGTTACAAATATTCTATTTGGCTTAAGAAACATCATGCTTTATGCATTATTCACATGCATGTTTCATGTGTATGCTTCATAAGTGTATACAAACTATGTGTATGATTCATGCATTCATACATATCCACATGGGTGATTCATGCTTTATGGATATCTAAATGTGTAATGCATGCCTTGAGTGTATGATCACTGCCTCATGTGTATTATAATTCATGTCTTGCATACTTTCATGACTATAATCATTCCTTACGAGTGTTTGTCTATACGATCCATGCCTTACATGTATTTGTGGGTACCCTTCATGCTTTGAAGTTTTTCTTGAAATATGATCAAACAACAAGTTGGTATTTATTATGATCCTAAATCATACTTGGAGAAACAACCTTTTTATTCATGGTGGGCACAATCCAGTGCTTCCATTGCATCCAATTGGCTAGGTTTACCCTAGGAATGGTCCAATTTTCCTTTCAGCGCACTAGAAGCTCGTTGACATACCCAATGGTGCTTAATGCACCTTAGGGACACTTCGGTCCAGCATGGTCGTGAATAATCTAGTAAATCCATGGGCGAAACTGGATTGTCACTAGTGTTTACCAGGCCAACCGAAGCTAATGGCGCAGACGGTTCAATGCTAGGACTAACGGTTTGAAAGATTCCTAATGGTGCAACTTTGAACTGAGCACCACTGCAAGTTTGGGAATTAAACAAGATTTCCCTGCCAAATTGAAATGAAGTCAAATCTCCCAGAATCTCCTATAGCATCTAAGGTTTCATCGATACATATCACAAGATCCAAGATACGAGCCTCAGAAGATTGCTTCCCAATCATGCTTAGTGCACCTTGGAGATACTTCGGTCCAGCGTGGTTGTGAACTTTCTAGTGACTCCATGGGAAAAATGTGGTTGTCAATAGCTGGTGATGTTGTATTTGAACTTCTAAATGAATGAATTTCACTTGATCCTATGAGTTTAAAACAATTTAAATATCTTTCAATGTTAGATTCATGTATTAGCCAAAAATATCTAGAAACCATAGACTTACCTGCATTACCTGGTCCCATCGTAGAATTAGACCATTGCACAATTTTTTCTGCATCTATTAACATGGGACCACCTTCATACTTCAAATCCTCTCTAGTTAGAGCTCTTTTCACACATGCTCCCACACCATCATGCTCTCCCTTTCCATGACCTGCCTTGGTGAAACTCCAAAAATGTTGCACACCACTTGTCACATGCATCCTAGTCAACCAGTACAATATCCTTGCATTCTTGAATTGTGAGGTACAATTTTCTGACCATATTAAATGTTGGTTGTATATTATACCTCTTTCCCTTAAACCATCATAGAAGACTTTAAATCATCCTCGCACAAACTCTAAGGAATGTGTACGAACATTGTTTATATAGAAGTGATACTCTCTTATAACCTTTATGTCCTCCTTTGTGCTATCATGTGCATGCATGAATACTATGTGTACAAAAATTGTAACTTTTGTAGAGTGGTAATACATAGTTTGCACTTCATTTTAAGGTTTTAATGTATAATTCCCTACAAAATCAATGACAAAGACAATAGTACTGAGGGAGAAAGTGTCCTTACACAACTTGAATTTCTCATCTAACCACCTAGCTCTATGTGTGTGACCTATATAGTCATAAACTAGTTTCTCTTGGAACATCTTCATAAAATCAGCTACACATATATCCCTTTTCACTAACTCACACCTCTTTAATTCTTTTCCATCTTTAACACCATATGTGACTGACTTGTATTTTCTAATAGAAACTAGTTACTGCCCAATTTCATGTGTGTTATCGAGATGTAAGAATCTATGCAAATTTGCAAACCACCACATGTAGGACATAATCCTTTCAAACACATCATCTTATAATAAATACACCCATCATCTTGTTTGTAGAGTACACTTGAAATGAATTCTCTCGGTGACTTAGGAGGTTCTTTTAGACCACATTCCTACAAAACATTGTTAGCGTGCAAAGTACCATGTATATTGCGATAAATCTTAGGATGCATGGAAAATTCAACATGGACCCTACAACAACATATAGTACGTGCATGATTAATCAAGTAACATAAAATAGTTTTGTCATCTCAAAAGATCTTTGACTAATTTTGATATGAGGAAATATTTGAATAAACCTTTCATAAAATTGTGTTTGAGTCATTTCTAAAACATTTTTTGGATGTGCTCATGATTTCTAATCCTAATTCACCTTCTAACAACATCTCTTTGGTTCGGTGAAACCCTTGTGTTGTCATTCCAATATTTCTCAATTATCATTCTTTAACCCCTAGTTTATCTAGAGACTTGGAGATAAGCCTTTGTCTCTAGATCTCTGAATAAACTTAACCTTGAACCAGCCTTGACCATGGTTCATCAACAATAATCTTTTCCTTGCGTGGGATTCTACCTAAGAATGCCCAAAGAGAATTATTGTTAGGATCCTCAATTTTATCTCTCCTATCTAAAGTCTGGCGTAATGTGGTTCTACTTATCCTTAATGCATTGCTTTTTTTTCTTATTTAATGATATTTTTCATTTTCTTTCCCATTATGGTTGATATGAGGACATGACAAGTAACATTAACATCTTTAGAGAATGATTTTGAACCAATGGCTTGGAATGCATCAAAAATATTTCTCACAATGGCTCTTTCACTATTATTTTCGGATGTTCTTAACCCCAAAATTTTCATTGTCTCTCTAAATTTTAGATTTTTAATCATGTCAACAACTAATTGGCATCTTCCAATTTTATTTAAGTTTTCAAAATAGTTATTCCAAATTATTCTAACCATTCTTCTACAAGTTCTTTCAAAAAAATTATCATGCATTGGATTCACAATATTTTCATCAATGTCTATTAGAAACTTTGGTTTTCTACGAATTATTCTAGGAGGTGTTAAGATCAGTGCAGGCTCTTCATTTTCATTAGGTGCATTAATAACATCAAATTCAAATGGTATATCTTCTTCTATTTAATTAACACATGCATTCATTACATCATTTTCAAATTGTGTATGTTCATCGCATTCATCACATGCATTTGAGTTGGTGTATGTTGATCATTTTGATTTGGTGCATTCATTATATAAATTTCAATTTTTGAATGTTCATCATTTACATTAGGTGCATTAGATGACATACCTTCACGTAATCTTCTCATATGCTCTCTTTGTCTTTCCTTTGCTTCCTCTCATTGTTCAATCGATTCTCTCTTGTTCTTTCACATTGTTGATATTGATTTTCCTACACATAGCATTATGATGACAATCCATAATCAAATAGAAGAAAAACAACAAATAAAATTCATATTTGAACATTCACAATTTATAATAACACGTACGAGTTATGTAAACCTAATGACAATGTTCACACTTTCTCATAACCCAAACCCGTATGAGTTATGTTAAATTAAAACTGTTGGCCGAGAGAGAGAGAGAGAGAGAGAGAGAGAGAGAGAGAGAGAGAGAGAGAGAGAGAGAGAGAGAGAGAGAGAGAGAGAGAGAGAGGGNAGAGAGAGAGAGAGAGAGAGAGAGAGAGAGAGAGAGAGAGAGAGAGAGAGAGATGGGAGAAGGAAGATGAGAGGGAGACGAGATGAAGAGAGACAGGCATGTATACAAACATATATACATATAAATATAGCTATATATATGCATAAATACATATCTCAAAAGGTTTCTTTCCAGTACTTCTATTTACTGAACTATTATATGCAAACTCTATATGTGCTAACATCAAATCCCAATTACTCAGTGTATCTCCAACATCTCAATAAGTTAACCAAACTTTAGTTTACAACCTCTGTTTTTCCATCATTTTGTGGATGAAATGTAGAACTATACTTCAACTCAGTTTCCAACTTCTTCCAAATTGTTTTCCAAAAATATCTAACAAACTTACTATCTTGGTCAGAGATGATACTCCTCAGTAATCCATTCAATCTGACAATCTCCTTAAAGAAAAGATCTGTTGTTTGTACTGCATCTAATGTTTTTCTACATGGGATGAAATGTGTCATCTTCAAAAATCCATCCACAAAAGCAAATATGGAATCATTACCTCTTACTATCCTCAGTAAGCCAAGAACAAAATCCATGCTGATATCGCTCCAAAGTTTCTCAGGAACAAAAATCAGTGTATACAATCCAGTATTCTGACTTACTCCTTTTGCAACTTGACAAACTCCACAACTTTTCACAAATTTCTAAATATCCTTATACAATTGAGGCCAAAAATACCTTTCCTTAATTAAACTCAATGTTTTATCAATTCTGAAATGTCTAGCTAAACCTCTACTATGTTTTTCCTTTTATCAAATTGATTTGCATTGATCCTCTCGGCATACATAACTGAATACCTTTGAACAAAATATATTATTGAATGAAATAGTCTTCAATCTTACTCAGTTGATTTGGAATAGGTGCTATACACATTCTCCATGGCTCAAAAAAAATAGGGTCATTTTCATACATATACTTCATATCATCAAAACAAAGAACCTCAATTCTCATTTCAGTCAACAAAGTTCTTCTTCTACTCAATGCATCAACAACTCAGTTAGAAACTCCATTGTTATGCTTTATCACAAATGTGATTTTCTGCAAATACTCTACCAATTTCATATGTCTCTAATTCAACTTATTCTGACTACCCAAATATTGTAAATCCTTATGATCAGTATACACCACAAATTCACTTGGCATCAAATAATGTCTCCATTTCTTTAGAGCTTGAATAATAGCATAGAATTCTTGATCATAGACAAAATATTTTATTTTAGCACCATTCAACTTTTCACCAAAGAAAGAAATAGGTTTACCTTCTTGAGTTAACACAGCTCCTATTGCACTTCCACTTGCATTACATTCAACTTGAAATACCTTATTGAAATTAGGTAGGGCTAACATAGGTAATTCAACAACATTTTGTTTCAAAGTCTCAAAACTTTTATCAATTCCATGTGCCCATTTGAATTCTCTTTTATCCCCTCTCATTGTCTCATTCATAGCATTACAAATAGAACAAAAATTTATGATAAACTTCCTATAAAAACTTACCAATCTATGAAATGATCTTACCTCATTGACATTCTCAGGTGTAGGCCAACTAAGTATAGATTCAACCTTTTCAAGATCCATCTTCAAGCCATCTTCTGAAATCACAAAACCTAAATACACAATTTCTTCTCTCATGAAGGAACACTTTTTTCAAATTAATCAGCAACTTTTCCTCTTTCAATCTCTGCAACACTTGTCTTATATGTATCAAATGTTCTTCTCTGGTCTTACTAAATATCATATATCATCCAAGTATACAATCCCACATTTATTCAAGAATTTCTTCAAAACCTCATTCATTAGCCTCATAAATGTACTCGGTGCATTAGTTAAACCAAAGGGCATAACCAACCACTCATACAAACCTTCTTTTGTCTTGAAAGTAGCCTTTCATTCATCACCTTCTCTGATTTTCATCTAATGATATCCACTCATCAAATCAAGTTTGGTAAAATATTTTTCTCCACTCAGACAATCTATTATATCATCCATCCTTGGTATAGGAAATCTATACTTAACTGTTATCTTGTTGATTTATCTTGAATTCATTCACATTTGTCATTCTCTATTCTTCTTACGTGCCAATACTACTAGTACTACACATGGAATCAAGCTTTCTCTGATCAAATCCCACTTTAATAACTCATAAACTTGTTGGTTGAGTTCCTCATTCTCGTTCGGTGTCAACCAGTCTGGTGCCTTGTTTGGTAAACTAGCTCCATGAATTAGATCTATACAATGACTAATATCTCTCATCGGTGGAAAACCATCAGGTAAATTATTTGAAATGATCTCCTTGTACTCGGTGAGAAATTTATCAACTACTTCAGGAACTTTATCTTCTGTGTTCTTACTCAGTTTGTTAGGAATCAAAGCATAACAAATATCATTCCTTTTTAAATCCTTAACAAACTGTCTACCTTTCATCAAACAAACTTTCATAGATGTACATATCTCACCAATAGATTCTTCAACCAAAGGTAACAATATTTTCTTCTTACCATCAACCCAAATAGTATATGTGTTCACTCCTTCATCATGTATAGCATGTCTATCATGTTTCCAAGGTCTACCCAATAAAATATGACAACAATCCATTGGCATAATATCACACAACACCTTATCATAATACTTTCCAATTTTCAGATTCACAAAACATTGCTCACTCAGCATTAATGTATTCTCATCTTTGATCCATTAAATTTGGTAGGGCTTAGGGTGCTCATTCTTTCCAACTGCAACTTTGTAACCATCTCCTCTAATGCCAGATTCTTCGATCTTCCACTATCAACAATCACTTTCCAAACTTTGTCTGCAACTCTGCATCTGGTCTTGAGCAAACTTTTCCTTACAGGATCTTGCTTATTATTTTCACTCCATAATATTCTTCTGACCATTAGGTTTCCTTCCTTTTCTAGTTCATTCGGTGAGTCTTCTTGCACCAAAGAATTTATGCTACTATCGACTTTCTTGCTTGCATGTGCACACTCAAAAGATCTATTTCCTTCTTCACCATAATTGTAACAAGTTCCTTGGAACCCTCTTCTACTATAACCACCTTGGCAGGAGTTACCTCTACCTCTGAATGAATTTACACCTTTCCACTCGGTCTTACCCTTTCCTTGAAGGATTTTGTCTTGATCAGATCTTGCATTGTCTCCATTAGATCTACCTCTTCCTCTAGGGAATCTAGCTCCTCTTCCTCTTTGCCTTTGTTCATATCTGTTGTTTAATTCCTCCTCATCTTTTAGGTAAAATTGATATGCCTCTTTAATACTCTCCATCTTTACCAAGTTGATCTCATCTTGTACATAACTTATTAATCCATTTAGATATCTTGTTAATCTTTCCACTTCATCTTCAACATGTCCAAATCTGATATCGAATCTGTAAAATTCCTCAGTTTAATATTTTACTCAGCTATCTTTCTGCTTCAAACTTTGCATTCTCCTAACTAGGTTAATCTGGTAATAACAAGGTAGAAAATTTCCTTTGAAATTGTTTATCATCTTATCCCATACATTTACCTTGTCTTTACCCTTCTTCTTCCAATCCAATTGCAGACACTCCCACCACAAGGATGCATGACCTTTCAACTCTGTACTCACAATATTTACCTTTTTCTCCTTTGATACATTCTCATACTAAATTATTTCTCCATCTTGGTTATCTAGTCTATCAACTCATCAGAATCCAACATTCCACTATATTCAGGAGGATTAAACTGAGGTTTAGACTTCAAACTTGTGAATGCTTGTAGGAATCTCTCTTCTTCCTAATCCATCATAGGTGTAGGTGTGGCTTCTCCTTGCACTTCACCATCACTAACATCCTCAAGATGTCTTCCTTGGCATTGGGTTTTCTTAACATCTTAGAATCTTGCAGCAATCTGTCTTAGCATATCATCCAGACTTAGATATGCATTTCCTCTCCCAAAAACCATCTTGAAACCCTCTGCAATTATAGGTTAGATCACAATCTTGTACCCTACAACAAATATCACTAGTGTTCAAAATAAGGAACCTCATATCTAACCTTCACTTTGATACCACCTAATGCAAGGAGGGAATGGATAACCAGGGACCAAGGCACTCTTAGAAACCAAACCAACTTGCACACACAACTCGGAAGCAACATACTCAAAATGGGAGAGAAAGAAAATAGAACTTTGTATTATTTCGTCAAACATAATACATGTCGGGCTATAAGGCCTTCCCGGTTATGACAATATATATACATTTGGATCTTTATAGAATAATATTCATACATGTGAGGTCACAGACTTGTGACTAACTCCTTCACTACCCAAAACTCCTCCTAAGTCTAAGATCAGAAACTAAAAATATACAAGAGTCCACCAAAGAGGTTGGTACCCAAAGTTCCTAAAGATCCAACATAGGAAATAGAAAAGACCCAAATTTAGGTCCACACACATCCCAATGAGAGATCCCAACATTAATTACGCTATGGAAATTGAATGCATATGTTGGCCAGAAGATCCAACATCCAAAAACCAACTCGGTGAGAAAGACTACCAAGCGTAGAGACTTGTTGGTAAAATCACCGAGCAGTCAAGAACAACCACCAAGACCCCATTTGTAAAGCTAGCCAAGATAAGTAATCAAGCCCCAATGGTGAACCAACAAACCTTCAACCAACCATACAAGAGAAGTTACTGAGAACTTCACCGAGCAATCTCCAACAAGCTACCGAACCAAAACAAACATATTTTTGGTTGATACAGGATTTCCAAGAACCCAAGATGCTCATGCATCAATAGTAGAGGGCTTAACTATACTTTTATTTTGGATATGCTACTAAACCCAAAATCTACATTTCTCCCTCTGAGATTCATATCCCCTTATACTCATCATTACTAGAGAGGGTTGGGACCAAAGATATCATGCATGATGCAGCTATTGTGGGAGATATGATGGTAGGAGATGATCCTACTACACATAATACTGAGGTATTTTTAATTTGATTTAATTTAAAACAAATGTTCCCTTAAATTGTACCTATTTCAACTATTTTTAATCCTAATGGACCTATATATAATTTTTTTAGGCACAGTTAGCCCACATTATGCCAACCTAGGGTCAGAGCATGTGCGCAGGTGAGATTTATTCAATGTCACACCTTCTAGTGGATAGGTAAATTTTATATGCCTACACATGTATTTATATGTTTATATATATGAACCTATGTACATATATGTATGTATGTAATATTATTTTTACTTGACAAACCGTATGATTATATATCAATATTTAACCAGGTGTTGTACTAAATTTTTAGGGATCACTTGCAGCACATCCATCGAAGTGGGTAAATGATCCGTCAAAGGGTCATTTTTTTTGTATGTGTCATGATGGCCTAGCTTAGGATTTTTAGATTTCATTAAGCTATCCCCATGTATTTACTTTTATATCTAGACTTTCATAGATCCATGTTTACATACATGTTCATCTTTGACAGTACTAGACCCATGCATTTTATATGTTTATGTTTAACATATATTTATACTAGAACTAGACATATGTGATTTGACATGTGTTATGATTTGACATATATTTAACATATGTTTATAGTAGACCTAGACATATATGATTTGATATGTGTTTACGTTTGACATATATTTGACATTTGTTTATGCTTGACATCAAGATACACATGTATATTGTTTATATTTGATATGACATGCTTAGAGATTTTTAGATCTACATTCTTAGGCATATTGATATGATTTTTTCCATATGCTTATGGTTTGAAATGATTTTAAATCTTTGATATTGAAATACATGTTTATTTTTTTTGTTTATGTGACATGTTTATTTGATGGTGTTTGTATGTACATTAGATTTTCATATATATGTTAAGAATATCACCTTGGATCCCACATAGACTATTAAAGTGGTGGATCCCAAAGGAGGAAGGGGCATCCCATGATGTGTTCTGATGGTGTTAGGACACTTGTCATACTTTTTATGGTTTAAGTTATTGACGAAGAGGACCTCCTCAGTGATTACATCAACACAGCAAGTAGGGTCAACCATGATGCCTCTAACAAATATTCCATTGATCAATGTCAGGAAATAGAGAAGAGAAGGATATTTACTATATAAATCATCCAAAGGGGTGAACACAATGGTTGTTCTAGGAACCCTCTGAGTAGGCGGGGAATCAAAGTGATAGTCAAAATGTTGACAATGGAACTGTCACTTGTATAGGATTTGATAAAGAGGTTTCTAGTTCACCCCGGGCTCACCAAATGTGGAGAAGGAAAAAGTACACCAACCTACAGACAAATTGAATAATCAAGGGATGGCCCTTCCCTTTCACCACCTCACCTCTATTAGTGCATAGTGTTAGGGGGTCAAATAAAATGCATTTGAGAGTCTAAATAATTTAGTGTGTTTAAGTGTGATAAGTTTTAAATAATTTAGTGTGTTTAAGTGTGTGTTTGAGAGAGTTCTAAATAATTATTTTATTTCTTCCAACCATAACATACCAATATATGGGGTTAGATATTTTCTCATATATTCACTGTTAGGAATAATAGTCCATAAGACAACTGAGAGGGGGGTGAATCAGTTGTAGTATAGAATATTAAACTTTAAACTTTATTAACCATATCAGCAAATGTAGATAATAACACAGTAATAGACAACACCATAACACAAGATTTTTTTTCAAGGAAACCATGTTAAAGGTAAAACCCTGATAGGAATTAACACCCACAAATAATGTACTGAGGGTATAGTATCCCTATTAAAAGATATTAGCCCTGTTAGGATCTTGTTACAACATTACAGTACATAGTCCCTGTCAGGAGACAGACCATGTTAGGAGTCAAAGGAAATAGTAGGCTTGCTGCCAAGGCACACTACCCAAAGAAGGTTAAATCCACCCTCAAGGATTTATAATCTGCATCAAGTGTATACAGAAAATACACAATCCAGTGAATTGTCTGGTAGCAACTATCTTTGTTTGATCAGTCCCAATGAAGTATCAACATTGCTCTCTATCCAGCAGTCAAGCTTCACTTCACAAATCTTTGTTCTTCTCTTTCTCTTTCACACTTTTCATAAATGAAAAGATCACTCATATATACCCTTTTACAATAACCCATTAGGTCAGCTAGTTAAGTTTTCCTAATACATAATTAACTAGGTCAGCCAATTAAGGCTTCCCATCATACAAATAATTATATAAGCCCTTGATAAGATACACATGGTACCTATAACAAGTATACAACATTTACAATTCATCACAAATACTTCCAGATCTATGATTCACTCTCATAATTAATTTCCACATGTTACAAGTCTGAAGTCGACCAGGAAATAGGTCTTCTCAAGAACACACATCACAGCTGACATTATCAGTACCCAAATAGAAATTGAACTCAACCCATTTCACTATCATATGTCAGCTCTCTCTTAGTAAGCTCACAAGTTCTGAAACATCTTCCTCAGTAAGATATACCCGAAACAAAGAGACCTTCTCTTTCCAGAATCACAGTTGCAATCCAGAAAAATAATCTTCACCAAATGAACTGTAACATCCACATAATGTAACATAAATTCAAGTGACCTTAAGAGTAATGTTAGGACACAACCTCCTGCATAAATCCAACTTTGATCCTTCTAATTCATCCGTACAGTGTCTATACACTCATTCCAGTTAAGTAGTCAGTCTGTCTTCTCCATAGAAATATATGTTGACATCAGTGACAAAACATAAATATCAACAGCATGATCAGTAACCAAAACTGATATCATCCAACAATATCCCCCTTTGGAATTGATGGCAACATATGGGAAAATCCATATGCATCAACCCAAAAGTACTCTCTCTCAGTACAATCTTCTCAATATCCTCAACATAAGTTTCCCAAAACAGTAGGGATTTTCTCATAGATTCCTTCCCCTTTGGCAGCAATGGCAAAGGGTGTCATAACTCATCTGTAGTCTTCAGTAGATTTTTCAAATCTTCATGTCCGATCAGGTGCAAGATCACCCAAATGTGCTCCATAGTGTCCTCCTGTGATCACTCCCCCTAAGGAGTAGATCCATACATCAAGTCCAGAGAATAATATAGCTCTGAGATCCACTGGACTGATGCATATCTGCATCATTTTAATTACCATTGGGAGGGACCATCACCCCAAGCATGCCTCTAAGGTATTCAAAAGAATCTTTTGGCAAAGGTTTAGTAAATATATCTGCTATCTGTTCCTTTGTGCTTATGTACTCTAGTTTAATATCCTTAGCAGCTACCTTCTCCCTCAAGAAATGATACTTGATAGAAATATGTTTAGTCTTTGGGTGCATTACAGGATTCTTCGACATGTTTACTATATTTGTGTTATCACAATGAATAACCACTGGCTCCTTGAAAATTATTCCAATATCTTCCAACATTTGTTTCATCCAAACAACTTGTGTGCAATTAATTGCAGTAGCTACATATTCTGATTCAGTAGTAGATTGAGCAATACAATTCTTCTTCTTGTTTAACTAGGAAACCAATCTCTTCCCAAGTAAAAATACACCACCACTTGTGCTCTTTCTTTCATCCACATTACCTGCCCAATCAGCATCAGTAAAAGCCTGCAAAGTAAAATCATCATATTTTTCATACCATAACCCATACTCTATTGTTCATTTCAGATATCTGAAAAAAAATTTCACAACAGCAAAGTGTGTTTCCTTAGGATCTGCCTAATATCTAGCCACAATTCAAACTACATTGGTAATATCTGGTCTAGTGTGTGTCAAATATTGTAGACCTCCAATCATTGAGCTATACTTAGTTTGCCCAACACTTTGAGTCTCATCACTTTTATTTAGTTTGTTTCTTGTTATCATGGGTGTACCAACAGGTTTACAATCTTCCATTCCAAATTTATTTAGCATTTCCTTAAGGTACTTGGTCTGAGATATGAATATGCCATTTTTACTCTGACTAATTTGCAAACCAAGAAAAAAATTCATCTCACCAATCATTGACATCTCAAACTCATTCTCCATTTCTTTAGCAAACTTCTTACTCATTTTATCATTTCCTCCAAAAATGATATCATCAACAAAAACTTCTATAATTAAGATTCCATCTTCATCAGTTCTTAAATATAAATTATTGTCTGCATTACCTTTTCTAAAACCAAGATGAAGTAGGTGTTTATCCAGTCTTGCATACCACGCCCTCGGTGCTTGTTTCAGTCCATACAGTGCCTTCTTCAGTTTGAAAACCATGTTCTCATCATCTGTCAAAGGAAAACCATCAAGTTGCTCAATGTACACTTCTTCTTCTAGTTCACCATTCAAGAATGCAGATTTCACATTCATCTGATACACTTTGAAGTCTTTATGTGCATCATAAGCAAGGAATAGTCTCACAGCTTCCAGTCTAGCCACAGGTGCAAATGTTTCTTCATAGTCTATGCCTTCTTTTTGTGAGTAGTCTTTACATACTAGTCTAGCCTTGTTTCTTACCACTGTTCCTTCCTCATCCATTTTGTTTTTGAAAACCTACTTAGTTCCAATCACATTCTTGTTTTTAGGTCTTGGAACCAACTCCCATGTATTGTTCTTCTTTATCTGCCCTAGTTCTTCTTCCATGGCTTTATTCCAAGATTCATCTTTGCATGATTCATTAGTAGTCTTGGGTTCAACTTGAGAAATCAACCAAATCTCTTCTCTAACTTTAGATCTAGTCATCATGCCTTTGCTTGCATCACCAATAATTTGATCTTTAGGATGGTTTTTCTTGACATACCTTGGAGTCTTTAATGTCTCAGTAGCTTCTGCATGTTCTTCTTCTTCATTCTCATACTCAATCATCAAGGGTTCTTTAGGTTCAGTAGCAACTTCTCTTGTTTTTGTTATCTCACCACAATCATACATCCTTTCCTGAATTTAAAATTTCTCATCTATCCTCACATTGGCACTTTCAATTAGTTTTCTCAATCTCAAATTGAAACATTTATATGCTTTACTCTTAGTAGAATAACCAAGAAAGATTCCTTCATCACTTATAGCATCAAACTTGCCTATCTCATCATCTCTCTTGATATAGCATTTACTACCAAATATTCTAAAATATTTCACAGTAGGTGTATGATCAAACCATAGTTCATAAGGGGTTTTATTTTTACCTTATTTGATCTTAATTCTATTTAGTGTGTACATAGCAGTGCCAACTGCTTCTCTCCAATGAACATGTGATACATTTCCTTCCAGCAACATAGTCCTAGCAGCATCTAATATAGTTATGTTTCTTCACTCTGCTATTCCATTTTGTTGTGGAGTTCTAGGATTTGAAGTATGTCTATGTATTCCACTTTCTTCACAATATGTGTTAAACAATTCTGATGTAAATTCTCCTCCTTTGTATGATCTCAAACATTTCATCTTTAAACCAGATTCATTCTCAACTCTTGCTTTGAACAACTTGAATTTGTCAAATGCCTCAAATTTCTCCCTCAAATATGTAACCCACATCATTCTAGAAAAGTCATCAAAAAAGAGTATAAAATACCTTTCACCATATTATGATCTTGTTCTTGTAGGGCCACACAGATCTGTATGCACCAGATCCAACTTCCCTTTTGTTGAATAGGCTTTGCTCTTGAAAGTGCTTCTAGTCTGTTCTCCCATAACACATTCTCTACACATAGTGTTAGATGGCTTAACAATTTTAGGTAGATCTTTTACTGCTTTTGCCATACTTTCCTTCACAATGTTGTCAAAATTAACATGACAAAATCTTTTGTGCCATAACCAACTATCATCAATTTTTTCAATAAAACAAGTAGCTTCATATGTGTTTAGTTCAAATACATTACCTTTGGATTTAGTACCAGATGCTATCAAGTCTCCTATTTTACTCTTGATAGAACATTTCCCATTGATTAATTTCAGTTGATAACCCTTGTCCACTAGCTGTCCAACACTCAATAATTTATGCTTGAGTCCATCAACAAGTAGTACATTGTCAGTGTTAGTCTTACCATCCAATGAGATAGATCCAATCTCAATAATAATTTTAGGAGTATTGTGACCAAATCTAACAACACCACCATCATGCTTCTTCAAACTTACAAATTTATTTTTATCTCCAGTCATATGATGTGAATAACCACTATCCATGACCCATTCAGATTTCTTTTCAACTCAAGATACTAATGCTTTTTCCTCATGCATAGGTTCATCATCCTTAATAGAAATGAATCCAATTTCATCAAAGTTACTATCCTCGTCATCAGATATTCCTTCACTAGCATAATAGAATTCCTTATCCTTTGAGAACTTAGACTTGAAAAACTTAGGTTTGTTCTTTGGAGTTCTTGTAGGACATCTAGATGCAAAATGACCGATCTTATTACATGAAAAACATTTCAAAGGTAATTTTCCTTCAAACTTACCCTTACCTCTCTTTTCTCTTTTGGCAATTAGTGCAACAATTTCATCTAGCTTCCTTTCTTCTTCCTGTATCTATTCCCATTCATCAGCATAGGCTCCAAGTTCTTCTCTCAGATCATTACTGCTTGTGCTTGCATTTCCAGCTAAGGTCTTCTTGTTCTTGCGCATGGCTACTTTGAATGCTGACTCAACTTTAGGTAAAGTGTCTCCCAATTCTGCAGCCTCAAATGTAGTTATTTTGCCAATCAACATCTCTCTGGTGAAGTTTGGTGTCAAAGGTATGATCTCCTCTATAGCCTGAACCTTGGTTCTGTATGCAGATGTCAAAGATCTCAGTATCTTTGCAATTACTTCCTCTTCATTGTAATTTCCTCCAGAGTTCCTAATACCAATCACTACCTTAGTAATTATTTGTGCATATGCTCTAATGTTTTCATCTTCTCTCATCTTTAATGATTCCATCTTTGTCTTCCAGTTATGTAACTTTGATTGCTTTGTAAATTTGTCTCCAACATATAGTGCTTCCAGTCTTGTCCAGATTTCGTGTGTAGAATCCAAGTCCTTTACTTCAGTGAATTCTCCTTCTAATAGAGCACTGATTAAAGATTCCCTTGAAACCATATTACATGAAAATAGCTTCTTTTCATCTTCAGTGGCCTTCTCTAATTCATCCTCAGTCGCTAACTTTTCTTTCTTCTTTGTGATCATCCAGTAGTCAAGTCCTAGACACATAAGATGTGTTCTCATCTTGTTCTGCCAACTGTCAAAATTTTCAGGATCAAACTTCAGACTATCCTTCCTGTAGTAAGTCATCTTTAGGATCACCTCAAGATATTAAAATTTCTCTCTATGGACCAGTAGCTCTGATACCAATTGTTAGGAATAACAGTCCACAAGACAATTGGAGAGGGGGGTGAATCAGTTGTAGTATAGATTATTAAACATTAAACTTTATTAACCATATCAGCAAATGTAGATGATAACACAGTAATAGACAAGACCATAACACAAGATTTGTTGTCGAGGAAACCCTTTTAAAGGTAAAACCCCAGTGGGAATTAACACCCACAAATAATGTACTGAGAGTATAGTATCCCTGTTAAAAGATATTAGCCCTGTTAGGAGCTTGTTACAACATTACAGTACACAGTCCCTATTAGGAGATAGACCCTGTTAGGAGTCAAAGGAAATAGTAGGCTCACTTCCAAGGAACACTACCCAAAGAAGCTTAAAGCCACCCTCAAGGATTTATAATCCGCATCAAGTGTATACAACAAATACACAATCTAGTGAACTATCTGGTAGCAACTATCTTTGCTTGATCAGTCCAAATGAAGTATCAACACTGCTCTCTATCCAGTAGTCAAGATTTGCAGCTTCACAAATCTCTGCTCTTCTCTTTCTCTTTCACGCTTTTCACAAATGAAAATATCACTCATATATACCCTTTTACAATAACCCATTAGGTCGGCCAGTTAAGCTTTCCTAATACATAATTAACTAGGTCGGTCAATTAAGGCTTCCCATCATACAACTAATTACATAATCCCTTGCTAAGATACACATGGTACCTATAAAAAGTATACAACATTTACAATTCATCACAAATACTTCCAGATCCGTGATCCACTCTCATAATTAATTTCCACATGTTACAAATCTAAAGTCGGCCAGGAAATAGGTCTTCTCCAGAACACACACCACAGCTGGCATCAAAGGTATCCAAATAGAAATAGAACTCAACCCATTTCACTATCATATGTCGGATCTCTATCAGTAAGCTCGTAAGTTCTGAAACATCTTCCTTAGTAAGATATACCCGAAACACAAAGACCTTCTCTATCCAGAATCACAGTTGCAGTCCAGAAAAATAGTCTTCACCAAATGAACTGTAACATCCACATAATGTAACATAAAGTCAAGCAACCTTAAGAGTAAGGTCAGGACACAGCCTCCTACATAAATCCAACTTCAATCCTTCTGAATCATCCATACAGTTTCTATACACTCGTTCCAGTTAAGTAGTCTGTATGTCTTCTCCATAGAAATATATGTTGACATCAGTGACAAAACATGAATATCAACAGCATGATCAGTAACCAAAAATTATATCATCCAACATTCATAGGATGAATTTCTACTAAGCCAGTTCATGTCAGGTCATACACAACACTCGCATCACTCTGCATAACATGAACCACCTACATATCACTCTATAGCTGTAGAGGAGGATATACGGGCTAACCAGGTCCATATCATAGTAGAGGGCTTGGAATTATTTGATGAGCATCTGAAGGCATTGAACCATACTTATTTTTTGGATATTCTACTACACCCCAAATCTACACTACTCCCCTTTGAGATTCATAGCCCCCTATATTCATCATTACTAGAGAGGTTGAGACCAAAGATATCATGCATGAGGCAGCTACTATGGAAGATATGATGGTAGGAGATGATCCTACTACACCTAATACCCAGATATTTTAAATTTGATTTAATTTAAAATAAATGCTTATTTAAATTTTAGTATAAATTGTACCTAGTTCAATTATTTTTAATCCTAATGGACCTATATATAAAAATTTTAGGTACAGTTAGCCCACATTATGCCAACCTGGGGTCGAAGCATGTGCGCAGGTGAGATTTATGCAATGTGACACCTTCTAGTGGACAGGAAAATTTTATATGTTTACACATGTATTTATATGTTTATATATATGAACTTGTGTACATATATGTATTTATGTAATCTTGTTTTCACTTGACAAACTGTATGATTATATATCAATATTTAACCAAATGTTGTACTAAATTAGTAGGGATCTCTTGAAGCACATCCATCAAAGCAGAACAATGCTCCGTCAAAGGGTCATTCCGTTCATATGTGTCATGATGATCTAGCTTAGGATTCTTAGATTGCATTCATCTGTTTATATGTGTTTACTTTTATATTTAGACTTTCATAGGTCCATGTTTACATACATGTCCATCTCTGATAGTACTAGACATGTGCATTTGTATATTTATGTTTAACATATATTTATACTATACCTAGACATATATGATTTGACATGTGTTTATGATTTGACATATGTTTATAGTAGACCTAGACATATATTATTTAAAATGTGTTTATGTTTGACATATATATTTGACATTTGTTTATGCTTGACATCAAGATACACATGTATGTTGTTTATATTTGATATGACATGCTTATAGATTTTTAGATCTATATTGTTAGACATATTTATATGATTTGGTCGATGTGTTTATGATTTGAAATGTTTTTAAATGTTTGACATTGAGATACATGTTTATTTGATGGTGTTTGTATGTACATTAGAATTTCATATATATGTGATATGTTATTTATGATGTTTATATATAGATTAGATCTATTTATATGTTTAAATATATGGATTAGAATCAATACATCAATTAATCAATTTCACATATTTTATGTCAAATAATTATTTTAATGTATAATGTAAGGTCAATTAATACATCAACACGTCAATATAACCTATATAAGGTCATTTAATCGAGTAAAAAGACCCCAATAGACTATAAACAGACCTAAAAATACTAAAAAGAAACTAGAGAGACCTAAATAGAGTAAAAAAACCCAAAAATACTATAAAGAGACCTAGAAAGACTAAACGAGACTACGAAGACCTAAATAGAGTAATAGACTATAAAGAGGCCTAAAAATCTAAAATGAGAGAGAGAGAGAGAGAGGGAGAGAGAGAGAGAGAGAGAGAGAGAGAGAGAGAGAGAGAGAGAGAGAGATGTACCTACTCTAGTTCTATGATAATGTGCCAATGTAATGTCATGATTCATTTGTTCTCTACTAGGTGCCCACTTTCGTGCAGCCTTATTTGTCGTTGTCATTTTATTTCTCATCTCCTTTCTTCAAAAAAATCCCTTGAAATTTATACACGAAAGAAAATCATCTTCTTTATAAAAAAAAATGTGAATTATCTTTGATTTTGTTATTAAAAAAATGAAAAACATAAATTTTATTTATACCTTAACATTCAATTAAGAAAATAAATTTGGTCAACCATGGGTTCAATTGAACATAGGTAGTTGATATAGCCCATGTTAGATCAAACTAGGTTGGTACATAATTGCTTGCATAGCATGTGTTCGACCGAACAAGGGTTCAATTGAACCCTTATATGTTCAGTTGAACCCCCTTTGATCGAACATATGTTAGCTTGAACATGCTTTCTGTAAGATTATCCCCTAAACTCTCCTAATTTCTACAAAATTTTGGTCTTTGAAGCTCTAGTTCAAGGCCCAAATAGAACAACCTTGATAACCTAGATGCAAGATGGTGCTACTCGGAATGATCTTTTCAATGGTTATGATCTTAATATATATATATTGAGTTTATTATGAATTTGTATTTCTAGTTTTATTAAACATAGGCTTTTAACCATATAGAAACTTCTCTATTCAATGTTGATGGAGAAATGGTAAACTAAGAAAAACAAAATTTGAAAAATATATAGACACTAGGTATTGATGTCCTCTTTCTAACAAAAAAAAATTGATGCATACAAAAAAAGTTATGGATGTCTAAGTGAACCTATGTATAAATTGTAGTTAACGTCACTTCAAAAAAGTAAAATATAAAATATTCAACATAATCAAATGAAACCAATTGCATTCACTAGATATTGGTGTTACAAACCTAAATTGAAAAAATTATATTTTTATCCCTTTTAGAAAAAAATGTAATGCACAACTAAGTGAATGTCGCTCTTTAAAATGTTGTTTCATGTTAAAAACTAGTTTTCAAAGGAGATGGAAAAATGGATACAAATAAAATCTAAAATTTGTTTTAAAAATATATTTAGAATCTAAACACAAAATACCAAATATCCCTAGTTTACATCATCTTCAAATTCCTAATGGTTTAGCGGCAATAGATGTCTAAATGTGAAGTCTTTTTTTTTTAAATGTTCATTTTAGTGTCAAAGTTGGCTAAAAAGTGTAACCCATTATTGTGGGACCACATTTGATATGTGGGAACAACTAAGTCAATTTTTTGCATTTTTGGTCTTTGGGCTCTAAGAGACTTTTTCAAGTCCACTTAGCATAGAATGATTAAGATGCATTTATACTAAATGATAGCTCTAGTAACATCTAATAGCCCATTCAAATGTGTTGGCATCATTTTTTGAGTTTAACAACTATCTGAAATTCTTAAAAATGCTATTAGTACCTTTATATTAAACAAAATTAAATCATATTAGAACATTGTATCCATTTTCAACATATGAATATTGTTAGGAGTTGAGAAAACAAACATATGTTTTATAGATGGACCCAAAATATAGTTGTAGGTGCATAAATATATTCATTTTTTTTGTGCCTTCCAAGAAGACGTATCAAATTTTGATATTTTTTCCTAACACACTTAAGAAACCTTTTCATATCTTTATATGGAAAAAGGATTGATATATGTGGGTAGTATAATAGAACCTTCAATAGAAATAACAATCACATTTGGATGTATTGATGCAACTACTTTGATTCCATAAGATGTGGAATAAAGAATATTATTCTAGCACCCTCGTAGTAATTACATTCATTTTCATTATGGGAAAATTTTCAAGATTCAAGTAAAAATGAGATAAGTTATGTCATGTTGTAAATTGTACCTCATGAAATCCCACATTGCATGGAACTTCTCCTTTTGCTTAATCAAAATCTCTACCTAGGTCTTCACTTCACCTATTTTCTAGTCACCACCTTTTGTTCAAATTCATAACTATGTGGAATATTTTGATTCAAGACACATGAAAAATATGGAGACTTCTATGTGGCATGCACTCATCCCACCAATCTGAAGGTGTTTGTTGGAGCATTCTAGTTTCTCTTCCTGGTAGTGTAACACCTCCTTTGGTAGACCACTAACATCAATAATACTTCAAGTTGGTTGAAACCTCCCTTTTGGCTACTTTTTGGTCTTCTTGACTATTCTTACAATATTCTTTGTCATTGGGACAACTTGATGTAGTTTATACCCTCTCTCAAGCTTCTTGATTGATTTTGAAACATCATGCTTATAGTGGTTATGCTAGTCTCCATTTCACACCATCCACCAACTTCATTCTGTCCTTCATTACACTGATCTATGACTACTAAATATTCAAGGGGATTTACCTCTCCATCTCATATGCACTCTCTTTCATGTATTTTGAAGTAGCATATCAATAGCATCTTTATCTTTTATCCTTTATCTATTATCATGGTTATTGTTTTTTCAATTATCATATCTATCTTGGTTTTCCATGGAGATGTAAATACAAAAATGGGGGTCTAAATTTGGTAGATATTTGAAACAACAGCCCCAACACTTTTCTTGTTTCTTTGTGTGCAGGTTCAAAGAGGAGAATGAAATACCATGTTTGGAGTCTTCATCATTTAAGGGTTGTAAGATCCCCTTACTCTTTATTTTCCATTAAAGAATCATATTTCAATCATTTAGTACTTCATGTTATTGTTCTTAGTTTGGTTGTTATTATTTTTAGTTGATGTATCAACATTGTACCAATCTAGTATAATTCGTATACCCTATCTATACAAGACACATGTGAATCATGTTGGCATTTTGCATCTATATTGTACTACTACACTCATGTGTGTGTCTTGGACAAAGAACTCATTGAGCCTATTATTTGGTCTCAATTAATTTCTCTTTCATTTTTCATGATATAAATATTTTCATAATTTTGTATCATTAAGTTATATTGGTATTTCAATTTATACATCTAGCTAGCTAGTAGTTCCTTTAATTTAATTGATCTTCCTAGATCACAAAAGTTTTATTAAAGTGAGGTATCTTTGGACCATTTACTCCTTATCTACATTTTTGTGAACCTGATGAGAAACATATTTCATCTCTGGTTCTAAATTTTGTAAACTTTTTTCTTTTCAAGTGATTATCGGAGTTTTGTAAGGATCTTCCATGAGCTTAAAAATCTGAACCACTTTAGGAATCATTGTGAGGATATCCTCAAGACCAAATATTCACTCTAAGTAATATATTCCTACTAGATCATGCCCTATGTTTATGGAAAATATGGACCCTAACAGTCCTTTTGGTTCCTTCCCAGAAATATTTGGTATCATCACTAGACTTGTCTCTTAATATAGCTCTTGAAACACGACTTAAATTCATTCCTCTCTTGGGTTTCCTCCTACTATATACCTTAAATTTACTATATTATAGTACTGATCATCAAAATTGACTCTCTCAAGGAGAACTTTAGGGACTTTGAGGTCTTTCTTAGAAAAAATTATGTTAGCCCTAAGGTTTCTCTATCATTAATAATTTGAGAGAGATGTGTATATTATATAGAAAAGGAATCTAGGAATTGATGGCATTAAGAAAGATCATGGTAGATCATGTATCTTTCACTTTACGTAATCCCCAGGCTACTCAGTCCAACCCTACTAGCTCACAAATCAGTGTCACTATGTCTGGGATATCTTTGCAAATGGTAGAAATGGGTGATAATGTTGATCCCCTATCTAGTTGTGTCATTCCTATCATTATTATGGCTAAGGTTCCCTTAATTCATTCCATTCCACCCCCTACCGATGGTACTAGTTTTTTTGCTAGTATTGTTGCTGGCCTTGGTGTTAGTTCTAATTCTGGTACATGTCTTAGAATTGGTTTGATGGCTCCTCTTTTACTCAAGCTACTATTGGTGTGGGTAATCGACCTCCACCTCATTTTCCTCATAGTATTATTCTCAATACCATAATAAAAAAAGTGGGTTGGCTCCAACAACCACTCACCAATCTCACCATTTATGCTAATCAATCTTCGATCCCACCAAATCATCATTTCAATCCCCTCTAACCCTTCAAGTCCTTAACACTCCACTTCCTCAAGGTGTTGAGTATCTAAAGTTTGGTCAATATAATGGTGATGGGGGTCCACGTCTACACATTGATTATTTTCTAACCTTATGAAATGACTACCACAATGTGATTACATCTTTCTTAAATTGTTCTCCTAGTCTCTTAAACAGACCATATTAGAATGATATAACTCTCTTCTAGACTATTATATTCAAATATTCGATTAATTGATGGATGTGGTGTTTTTCAAATGCTTTCAAGAAAAAATTGGCAACAAGGTCACCATTTTTTACCACGTTCATTGTAATAAAAAATTTGAATGAGAAGATAATAGACTTTATTTTTAGGTATGAATATATATCTACAAAATTTCACTATTCCCCAAAAAATCATAACCTTCAAAGAATTTTCAATGGTAATCTACAACCGACATTGAGAGAAACTTTTCTTAAATAGATAACCAAATGCTCTCAATCTTTGTAGCACTTTATAGATTATTAATATACAAAGGCTCAATTTAAAGATTCTACTTTGAATTATCATATAGATACCTTCAAAGATGCATCTTCCTCAAGTGGGTTTAGAAAAACAAAGTTGTTTCCATTGTGATTATAGTCCCTTAGGCCTCAAATAAAAATTACTTTGACCCTCAATGGAATAGAGTGCTCACTAAGCTAACTAATTCCTATTTGAGAATATTGCCAAATTTATTGAGAGATAGCCTAGTTCCCCAAGATCAAAACTATTCATATAATAGTCCATACACCCTTTTTTACCTATGATGTTCCAAATTTATACTAGTATCATTGTATTCTTGGCTAATAAATGGAACTTTCTATGTATCTACAACACATTATGCAAGGCCATATAGATATTAGTGTCATTCAGGTTAGAGAAAAGAAGAAAAAGTCTAATAAGTTGATGGATAATACAAATACTAATCTTTAGATCTATACTAATCCATTTCCACCACATTCAACAAACATCATTTTTGCATCATCCTCTCCTACATAGAGCGATATTCCATTTGTGAACATGGTCACCACCACTCGGATCTTATCTTCTAACCATGGGACTAAAAATGTGGACTTGATGTTCCCACCTCTTAACTTTCCCTATTATGGTTCAAAATCTTCTCCTCTATGAATCCCTACAAAGATCAACAAAAATTCCATTAGGAGCGCTATGGTTGATCTAGCCTATTGAGTTGATGCAACCATGAAGGAGGTCCTCTTAATGAATGGGCTCATTGAGTGAGGTACAACAAGTAAAAATCTATCATCTGAACACATAATGAAATTTATATACCCATAATGTGGTCAACCACCTTGACGGTCCTCATTGAACCCAAGAAAATATCAACAATATTTGTTTTCATTCCCAAGTTAGACCTCTTCCATGTGAAGCAAGGCATCCCATGGCTAGTTTATATGGGTGCACTCCCCTCAGTTGTTCACAAATATTTGAATTTATCCTATGAGGGTATTATACATACAATCCAAGATACTAGATATCAACCCTTGGTGTCTCATGGGGGTTTTCTTCTTGATCATTTTTTGTTATCTAGTCGGACCTTGCTTCCTTAGGAATATCTATTGTTTAAAGAATGTTAAATGTATAAAAGTAGAGAGTTATCTTATACTTTAGTTCAATTTATAGCACATGTGGCCCCTTGCACTTTTGTTCCTACATTTTTTCCTATCTGCCCCTTGCAACACGCTTAGCTTGTCACTCCCTCTTTTTCAGGGGATAAGGGAAAGCATTATCCTTAGGGAAAAACTCCTCATCTATCAAAGACCACATAGTCTCCATTGATACCTCATATTCTTATGGATACACCTAGAACAGACAAGGAAAAGGCACCCATGTTGCCAAAGTATAAGGCTTTTCCTCTTCTTGAGCTTCCCATCCTTGCAAACATCCATTTCCCTATTGTTAATGGAAAGGGTAATAAGTCAATGTGTGCTCACTCTTCTCCTTTGGCACATTTTTCTCAACCTCTAATGATACCCCTATTCCTCAGACTACTACCAAAGAAAAAAAAGGAAGGGCATCCATGGCTAAGTCTATAACCATTGTTTTGGTAGCACCTGCCACTCCATCAGTGGGCCCTTCTTCTCTGCCAGTTGCGCAACTAAAAACCTCTCATATGGATCAAGATGTTACTGAGACTTCTCATAACTCTCTTCCTAGTCTACATCTACACTAGAACCAGATTGTACATGATCATAACCATCAACATTGGGCAAGGAATTTGGAACATGAGTATTCTTTGTAGGCCTAGAGTGAGTTTTGGATTCCCATGTCCACTTTTTCTGCTTCCACTCCCACTCCTATTACATCCACATCTCATCCCACTCCATCCTCTCTATTTCTTCCTACTGCTCTTAGGAATATTGATGGCCCTCACCCTAAAAGGTTAAATATATTCATCCCTCCAACCTTAGAGGCACTACTTATTGCCTCACTTCCTAATATCCAACCAGTCTCCCAATCTATTAATATGTTTCATACACAGATTATGTCTAGTGTAGTCATATCTTCTCATTATGTTCCATCTCTAGAATCTCATCACAGCTTTTCCAAGGTCCTTAGGCCTACTACGGTGGACTATAAATCTTATCCTCCATCATTCAAGCATAAGTTGGAGCAGGGCCATGTGCCTAAATTTCATCGTCAAAATTTAGTTCTTGTGACTTCTCTATTTGCATCAATGTTTGTAGTTGAGGAGGCTCTTCCTTCTCTATAGTTTGTCACTGCCCCTTTTCTCAAGGTTGGTAATATGGCTCCTCATTCACTACCTTAGGTCAATCCACCTGCATTCTTCTAGGTGTGTATGTTTGACTCTCTTGAGGATATTCTAGTGTTATCAATTATCCTTATATCTACCTACTGGTGAGGTGCTTGGATATGTTTTAGTAGTCATACCTCTTTAGGTTTTCCCTCCCTCCCCCTATGATGAAGATTGGGAGGAAAACAATCTATTAGTGCAGAATCGTTGAAATAGGCCCTCTTCTTATCTTTTGATTAAAGTGTGCATGTATGTGTTTCCCTATGGTTGTCTTTAATTTTTTCTCTCTTCTAAAGAACCCAAGTTACTCCATAGGTGCTCGAAAATAGGGGTTTTATCTATTGTACATTCTTCTTTTTTATATCTAATTCCTTTATTTTTTGTATCTTGATTTTTGGCATTCTAGGATGATGTAAATTGTTAGGGGCATTTAGGCCTCTTTTCATGTTGACCCAAATTTTTATTTATCTTTTCCTTCATGGGATCTTCTTCATATCTAAAAACTTTAATACCATGATGAGTATTTCATCTAGAGATATACACTAACTATTTTTATTGCTATGTGTTCTTATAATTCCAACTAATTAGATATCCCTATCTTTTTTAATGTTTTGTGATTTTCTTGGTATCATGTGTCATATGTTGTAAGGTGGAATTACATGGAAACATCCCATTTAGATGATATGATGCATCATCATTTTCTCCTCAAAATAACTTGTGTTTCCCTGTGTGCAACACATCCCATTCTAAGGGGGTCTATAGTATTTGCACCATCTGCATTTCTAAATTTAAATTTTATTTACTTTGTTGCATTTGTGGGGGTCAATCCAATATATGTTTTTTTTGGGGGGGGGCAATCCACTATCTTATTTAATCTATTACCTTTGTGGGAGCTAATCCATTATCCTTTGCCTTTGTGAAGGGATATCCACTATCTTATTTTATCTACCTTTGTGGGGAGCAAACCACTATCTAAATTAATGGTACTAAAGGGGAATTATATTTTCATCTCATATGCACTTTATTTCATATATTTTTTAAGTAGCATATCAATAGTATTTTTTATTTTATCTTCTATTTATTATTGTGGTTATCATTTTATCAATTATCATATCTATTTTAATTGTCCCTAGAGGTGGAAACACCAAAATACGGGTCTGACTTTGGTAGGCTTGTAAAACAACGCCAACATTTTTCATGTTGCTTTATATGCAGGTTTGAAGAGGATAATGGAGTAGCACATTGGGAGTATTCATCGTTGGAGGGTCATAAGCTCCGCTTACTCTTTATTTTAATTAAAGCATCATATTTCAATCATTGTGTACATCCTATTATGATTCTCAGTTTCATTTTTATTCTATTTATCTATTGTATCAACCTTGTACCTTTCTAGTGTGGTTTTTGTACCCTATCTATGTAGGATGGGTGGGCATCACGTTGGTGCCCTACATCCATGCTATAGTCCTAGACTCGTGTGTGCATCCTGGACAAAGAGCTCGTAGGGACTATCAAGTGGCTCAGTGACCAACTCTTTCAATTTCAGTGATCTAAATATTTTCATCATTTTGTATCATTAAGTTATATTAGTGTTTCAATTTATACATCTAACTAGCTAGTAGTTCCTTTAATTTAATTAATATTTCTAGATCACTAGAGCAATAGTAAAATGAGGTAGCGTTGGGTCATTTTCCCCTCGAGATTCCATCAATATCAAGGGTGGAAAATCCCCTTCTCTACATGCTACTATAGGTGGACCAAATGTTTACAAGTAGGAATCGTGGGACATATATAAGATCCATGAATTGAGAGAACAAATAGCTCAATATTTGATACTTGTTGTATTTCAAGGCTCTTAATAGACCATGTTAGATCCATACAACCCAAAAGGATTAAGACAAGTGTAAAATAAATTAACACCCCCAATAATATTAAGTGGGACACTTGGATATGCATATATCATTTGTTAAGTTATGCGAGATGAATATTAGAAAAATTATCACTTAGAACACCTTTACAATAAACAAAGTTGGAGCATTTTTAAATATTAGTTTCAATTACATTATGAGATAACAACCAATAATTGAGAAAAGAAGATATAATTTACTTTTAGATAAACATAAAAATCTATTTTTAGATATAAGTAGACCATTCATAGGTTCCATGATTTAAGAGAATATTTTTTACTTTTTCTTTTTACCAATGGAAATTGGTAGGAATAGATTAGCAACTTGAAGGCTTGAACTATTTTTTTTCATAATATTCTTAAGATACTTTTCTAGATCTATGAATCCTGAAAGGATTGAGACATGTGGGTAATGAAATAGCACCAACAATAACATTTACCAACCTACATAGATATGCCAACAATTTTTGGTTTAATGTCAAAAGGTGTGTAATAAATAATCTCACCTACCACCCTTACACTAAATAAAATTAAATCATTTTACAATATTGAATTCATTCTTGATATGAGAAGAACATCAAAGCTTAGGAATAACCGAGATAGGTTATTGTAGATTCACAACATAACTAATATAGCTATGTGTGTAAGTGTGTAAATACAAAATTCATAGGTGTCATATTAAACAAGAATAATCATGTCAAAGTTTACTCAGTTTTTGGTCTTAGGGTTCATAAGAGACTATCAAATCCATGCAAGTTGTAAGGATCAAGATGTGTTGATAGTGAAACAATAAATTTAATATCATCTACTATTCCACCTAGATTGTTTGGTGTCATCAATTTGGTTCCATGAGGCATACAATAAAAAAAATATTGGTCTTAGCACTCTTATATTAAATGAATTAGATCCTTTTGTAACTTTGTGTTTGTTTCCGCCATAGGAATTATTTGGAGTAAAGAAAGACTAAATTAGATTGTTATATATAAATGTCAATATTGGCATAGTGTGATGGTTAAGTTGTGATGTTGATGTTCTTTCCATCAAGGTTCAAACCCCACCGCTTTGTTGTTATTGGATGTTTAAATGGGGATGAGGTCCTCCTTTTGTGGTTTCACCGGTTCATATCTCAGGGTCAAAATCATTTAACCCTTTAAAAATAAATAAGTTATTATATATAAACTTAACATCCACATACAAGTGTAGATTAGCATTCCTCTCTTTGTATTTCTTTCTCTCTCTATCGATTTCTTTAGCATTTTAATAATTTTTCAAATGGTACATTTTGTCTTTTGTTTGAAAGAATCTTATGTCATTTCATATGCCAATTCAGAACTTCAACATCAAACATCAAAGAAGGCTTTAGAGTCATAACACTTGCAAGATCTCTAGACTTCTTGAATACTAGAGCTAGACATATGAACTATGATCAAGGTGCCTCCTTACATCCTTATTTGTGCAAGAGATGTGGTAATAAAGGAAAACACAATAGATCTATAAGCCATCTTTATCATGTAGTCCTTGATGGTTTCCCTTTAAAGAACCCAATTTATTTCTAAAAATCAAAGCAATGTAATACTTAAGGACAATCATCAATACTATATTCTCATATTCATTAGTAGAGTATCATATCATGACACTTAGCCTAAGTATGGGGAGATTGAAGTAGAAACACTATGCTCCAACGTTAGTCCAAAACACTCTTCCAATTAAATGTCAAGAAAAATATGAAAAACACAATCTCCTCTTTAAAATGTCCTAACAGAACTCTACTTAATCTTTTTAATGTTTATGTAGCTCATAGTTTTTTGTTATATACAATGTGATTGTTTGGTAAAAATTTCCACATGTTTCTAACATTAATCTATTTTGTAGCCTAGAAATTCATACATTTTTTTAATAGTAAATTTTGTTTGTAGTGGCACATATTTCCTACAATTTATAGAGCCATTGCCATGTGTTTTGTAATATAATCTATGTGATTATTTATAATTATTTTTATTATTAATGATAATGGACTTGTTTCCATTCAAATGTTTTATAGTACAATAATGCTTTCTATTATTGATATTTACAAAGTGATTTGGCTTTTATAGTAATAGAAGGTACTTTATTTCTCTTGTTGTAATTATATACAAACATGAACGATTGTGAGTATATTCTAGTACTTTTAAATTGAAAAAATAAAAATTATTAACCACATAACTTAGAATTCTTTTGACATTGTGAAATGAATCTCCTATTATGATATTGTAACATGAAACAAGTGGAAAAATTAAAGATTCTTGATGTAGTTGTGAAAAATAACTGTAAACAAACAATAAATGTTGCTTAAGAAATATTCTCTTCAATAGCATTTTCTAAGTAAACAACTTATGAAAAATTGTTCAATACCTATCTTATAAAATGGACTCAACTTTACTTCCCTTTGTTAATTTTTCCACAAGTGAATAAGGTGACCAAATTGACCATAGTATGAACATAGTTGTAATATTCTTTTCAAACCTATGGAGGTTTACCATTTTGTTTCTTTGAAATATCCCTAATCCTTTTAAGTTCTATTTGTTATAAATCAATTATCACTCTAAACACTTATGATATTTAGCTCTCTCAATCACCTTCAAACTCTAATTTAGTTAGTATCAATTTGCAATCTCATCTTGCACATTTTTCACGTATCGTGAATGTGCAATTACAATGCAATATAATTGTTATTTTATTTTTTATGCATACACATGTTTTCAATCAAAGGTAAAATAGGATTTGAAGAGGGGGCTTTGAAGCCCTGTACAGACATTTGTTTACAAAATCCAAAACCCAATGCTATAAAAAATTAGAACACATACCAACATCAGCCCAACAATAAACAAACTAGTAGCACCCTAAAGGAGGATAAACAAGAAAAGACCAAGTTGCAAACAACACTAGGTCGAAGCCTCTAAACAACTCACAAAAGGTTTTGGCAGGCTCTGATAACCTCATCAATGGGTTTTGAAAGGCTCACGTAATCTTCCAACAATACATCCATAAGCTCCCTTCTCCTTCCAAAGCCTCCATCTCAATAGAAGTAAGAGAAAAGAAAATAGGAACAAGACTCCCATCAGCTGCCTTACAACCAATATTACAAGAAAGGGCAATAAATGTCCCCTTCTAGATGCATACTACCTCTCTTGCAACAACATCCTCCAACATTCTCCACCTCAATAGGAGAAATAACCGCCTCAATAGGATAGATGGGAGAACAAAGAAACAACTAAAGAAATAGACCCTTAACCCCCTTCACTGGGAAGATGTCCACCTCTATAGGACAACACTCTACCGTAATATGAGACACAAGCAAAGAGGACAGGGTAGAAGAAATAAATGCTCTTACCAGTAGGAATAGGAACAAGAGTCCCCTCAACAAACATTGAGCAAAACTTCTCTTCCAACATATCAGAAGAGACCTCTAACCATAAACAAAAATCTAAAACTAGCATAGAAAAGATCAAGGAAAAAAAATTTAGACGGATACATCTCCAACAAGAGAGAAACAAACATGTCCACATCAAAAGAATACTCAACCACAACCAAACTACACTCAAACAAAACCATCTTAAAAACCACCATAATGGTCTCCCATATACTACCAACAAAAGCAAGGGTGAGCCATACCCCTCCATTAACATCACCAAAACACTGCTCCAAAGATATAACACCATTATTATAGAAGCAAATTGAATGAAATCCAACAAGAACCCTAAAAAAACCAATGCTACTCGCAATAGAGGTAGCCCCCACAAAAATAGAGCAAAAAAATAACCCTAAAAAAGAACCAAAGAGAGAGTTCAACAAAAACAAAAACCCAAACACGAAAAAATTGGGACAACTTTCCAGAGAAAGTTTTCCAAACAACCCATCAGTAGCCAAAGAAACCAAACATTTCCCCAACCTGGTTCAGGTGGGAGCACAATAGTAGGTGACACTAGTTCATCACACATGTTTCACAACATAAGTTTATGTAAGAAGTATGAAATTGAAAATGGGTGTCCATATAGGGACAACTCCAGTTCTCCCCATGATGATCAAGGGAAGTCCAGAGAAAGCATGGCTATCAACCTAAGGCCCATCAGAGACAATGGGGGTGGGAATGAGTTTTTTGTTACCAATGGTGATGGCATAAATGGGGTGTCTCAGAAACCTATGTCTAGCTTTTGTGTGCAACTTTGTCATTCACAGTTTCTTGAAGAAGGAAAATAACTTGACAAAGAACCAAGTCAGATCACAAAAGAAAAATCAAAGGTAGAGAATCAATTAGGGGATGGAGGCCCAATTGTAATTGAGGGAGATTTCATCACATTGTGTCTACATGGATGAGAATTCCAGTTGGAAAGGTATCATCTGATGAGTCACAAACTTTTGATGACGGAGGATATACTTCGTCAACATATCATTGGGAAAGATGAGTTTGTCAAAGCTATTAGTGGAACCACTTGTCGTGCAAGATTTGGCTTGAAAACCCCAAACATGCCAATTTCAAGTTTCATTCTCTTAGGTCTTACGGATGTAAGAAATTTGTGGGACGCCGTGGAAGACCAAGATGCTCTACGGGTGGACATGCCCGGTCTTGGCAAATATGATGTCAAGCTATATGCGGAGGAGAATTTGTTGGTGATTAAGGTTTTTGTCAAGTACATTGTGGAGGATAGAAAAGATGCAGTTGGACTATGAAATGAGGTTGCCTTTGGATTAAATTCTACCATTGACCCATCCAGGCTAATATTGGAGTTCTTGGAGGGATTTTATCCACCTAAACCGGAGTTTTTATGGACATAAAAAAGAGTTTGGGCTTCTAGCACAATGCTTTGCCTGTATATTATTGTTCAAATCCCTTGTTACTGCTTTGACAAATCCTATTTTGGGTGTTGAACATCTAGTTGTGCCTTCCAATATGAAGGAGTGAGCCAAAATGTTTGAAGATGAATGGAAGTCTAAGATAGACCTTGAGGGAGATGTTTCCAATGATTACAATTTAAAATTAAAGTTGTTGTTTGCCCAATTCACTAAATTTTTTATAGGGTTTGATTCCATGTAAAAATTGGATTTGTTCTCAAGGGGGCTCAAGAAGCACGTACTATCTCTTGTAACTTCTAAGGAGGAAGAAATGTTTAAGTTTTTGAACCGGCAATTTTATGTTTAGAATTTAGAATCAAATAATGGTGATCTTCTACATGCTTGGTTTAGTGTTAGAAAGAAGAGTGCAATAGGAGATCATATTGTGTGCATGTTTAATGGTTTTCCAGATGGAGGAGTGTATTCTGAACCTGTAGGATCCATGGGTCCTTATGTGGATGTGGATTAAGTGGGAATGTTTTTTGCACCTGCAAGAAATTGTGCTCTTGGTCATGGTGAATTGTATTGTGCTAGAAGCCCAAACTCTTTTTTATCTCCATTACCAGAAAACTCTAGTCTAGGTGGATAAAATCCATCCAAGAACTCCAATATTAACCTGAATGGGTCAATGGCATAATTTAATGCAGAGGGAACCTCGTTTCAGAGCCCAACTGCTTCTTTTCTAGGCTCCACAATTTACTTGACAAACCCCTTAATCACCAACAAATTATCCTCTGCATATAGCTTGACGTCATCTTTTCCAAGATTGAGCATATCCACCCGCAGAGCATCTTGGTCTTCCACGACATCCCACAACTTCCTTACATCTGTAAGACCTAAAAAATGAAACTTGAACCTGGCATGTTTGGGTTTTTCAAGCCAACTCTTGCATGACAAATGGTTCGACTAATAGCTTCAACAAACTCATCTTGCCCAATGATATGTTGACAAAGTGTTGTGTGTTCTAAAAGTGGACCTCTATTTTAGCAGTACACTTCAACATAGTCATTATTCATCAGTTGCATATAGGAATGAATATGGATTCATTCATCGTACATGTCTGAATGAGTCGAACTATTGCCCTCTAGAAGGTAGGAGTATGAGCTTTCTCTCATATCATTGCAAGCTCAGTGACTACACCAAAAACCTAAATGAAGGATTTAGAGCTATATGACTGATCTAAATGATTGAATAAACTAAATGCAAATGCAGTTTGTTGTTCATCCAAGCTAATTAGATTCAGTTTTAGAAGCACCAAATAAAATGTGAAATATTCATTTTAAAAACACCAAATTCAAGTGTGCTCTAAGATTAGATTTGCATGCTTGAAACTAATAAACAACAATACTAAATAAATGAAAGCTAAAATGCTAAGAATGCTAGAATGAAAATAAAGTATAATAACGTTTATAAAAAGTTAGGATCCTTTATTAAGGAAAAGAGTTTATCTTTTATAGAAATCTCTCTTGAATCGACGGTCGAGATTGACAAAAAGAGTGGCTCAGATTCGATTGAAGAAGCACAATCTATGTGCAAACAATGTGATTGGTCAAGAGAGTCAGTTGACTGAACTGACTAATCAATTATTTTGGAAACTTCCATATTCAGTTTTCAGTTAACTGAAATGTTTCCAAAATGATAAACAGTGGAGAATTAGTTAACTGAGTGGAATTGGATTGTTTCCAAAATGATAAATTAGGTAACTGGATTTGATGATGTCATATGCATTTTTAATAATTTAATTGATTTTGAATACACATTTATGTTTTATAATTAATTTAATTCCTTTTTAATTTAATTGACAATTTTGTAATTTTTATTTAATTAATATATCATAAAATCAATTAAATAATTAACATAAGGTTTATTTGCCAATGTATTATGATTTCAAGAATTAATTAATTAATCAAGTACGATGATTTATTATAACCTAGGGTTTAGGCCAGATCAATTCAAATTTGATGAATTGCCTATTTGATTTAGGACTTAGAATAATCAAGATTAGGGTTTCTTGATTAATTGTTGAGATTGGGAGTCTAGGGTTTTGATGACCATTTTTAGGTGATTACATTTGCCCCTCTTTAAATTGATGTGCGATCAGCACATTGATTCAAAGACCTGTTAGTGAGAAGATCCAGAATAGTTTGATTTGAAGCGATGGAACCATTCTTTTGAAGAAGAAGACCGACTCCGAGCTTGATTAGATGATGATCGATCAAAAGATATAAACAGAATGCTCAATTTGATTTGAAGTGATGAAACTGAACATTTTTTAGAAACTCTTAAACCTTTTTGATTGGTTTGAATGAATAACCAGTTTGATTTGAAGCGATGAAAATGATTACCGTTAAGAGATTTGATTAGCAAGAAAATTGACTTGATTTGAAGCAATGAATCCAATTTGATCAATGTATCTGGTTTCAATAATGAATAGCCCGTATAAGACTGATCTTGTCTGGTTTCGAGTGTATTCACCACTGTATAAGACCATTGATTAGGTTGCCTTTGATTTAAGATGATCTCAACTTGATTTTATGCGATGAAGCTGAGATGTCCCAAGCGATGGGGTTTTGATTGAGGATGTAATCACTAGAATAATGATCTCCTGATCCTGCCCCCTAGGGAGCGAAATCAAAATATGGCTAGGTGCCCTAGTGATGAGAAGCAATTTGATTGATTAGACAATTTAGGAAGAAACTGATCTGATTAGAAAGAGGTCCCACATGGTTAGGACAAAAGATATACTTGATGAGAGGTCCTATTAACCAAGATTGACCAAAAGTAAGATACATGGATTGACTAGAAGAAAAGCATGAGAGATTTCCATTGGTTGTACAAGTAGTCAATTTCAAATTTTGATTTCGATCCTGATAATGGAATCAGGACAATTGGATTAGCGAGGGGTGTCATGTTCACATATAACTGACCACTTGACGACGAGAAGATTGATCGATTAGAACCTCATATCCTTCACATTGGAGATAAATATCGATATTATGTTGATTTAACACCATGCAGATGCAAGACTAACATGAATACAACCTAAGGTGTAGTCACTGAACTTTAGCTTTGAAAATTTTCATCATTGAGCTTTTTTGGAACATCGGATTTGATACAATCCTTACTGGTGCCACTGCGACCATAAGAATATGAAAATGACTTTCATCGGATAAGATATGAGAAACTAATCTAAGCATCGGAGCACAAAAGCCACGATAACGTGAACATTCTTTCAAGTTGATGTAGCAAGAGTACACCAATATCGAGGCATTCAAAGCCAAGATAACCATGAGTGTGATCTTGCATAAAAAAATAGAGCAATAGCAATCAAGAAGATGGTTCCGACCTCACCTTGGCGTACAAGTAAACAGGATTGAGGGATGTGAGGCTTTTCCACTTTAATGCAGAAGCTCTTATCACATACACCCAGTTTATTTGACATTTCTATATCATCGGGACCACACCAACAAGTAGTATACAAAGAAAATATTAACGAAATCAATGAAAATCGATAGCATACAAATAGAAGTTCAGCATACTTCAGCCAATTTCAAAGTTTTCGGATGTGTATATGTAGGAGGTGTTGAGAAACACGGTTGTGCTTATGAGTGCTTTGTGTTTGATTGCTATCGATCTGTTGTTTACGTTTGCGATATCCAATGTGTGTTAAGAAACACTATTGATTGTGGTGTTGAAAAACACCGACTTGCGTTAGTAGCGAGTTGTCCTGCAGAAATGACAAGATTACTGACTCTGGTGTAAACCAAAGATGCGATCAAATTGGGAAACCATGCCCCTAGTAGAAAACAATGATAACTGACTTGACTCATATTGTGAGGACAAAGCCGATTTGATTGCCCCCAGGTTATGACTCTGGATCGGTTTCGAGCCAGGGAGGGTTCTCAGAAGAACCAGAGTGTCACGGAAGTGACTAAAAGATATGTACAAACTAAAGCAAAGGATTGCCAAGACTGAGCATTGATAGATGGAGCACTGAGTACAAGAGTCGCATGTTTACCAGATTTTCACCTACTTGGTAGAGATGCTATTTAGCATAAATTGACTTGATTTGAAGTGATGAAGCCAATTTGATCAATGTGCTTGGTTTCAGAAATGAATGACTTGTCTAAGACCGATCTGTCTGGTTTCGAGTGTATCCATCACTGTATAAGACAATTGATTGAGTTGCTTTTGATTTATGATAATCTCAACTTGATGTGATGCGATGAACCTGAGATACCCCAAGTGATGAGGTCTTTCTTGATGATGTGATCATTGAAAACTTGGTAAGCATGTCTATGTCACCATCCTTTTTTAAAAAAAATTTCAATTTTTTTTGTATTTTTCCATTTTTTGATTTTTTTTTTATTAATTCATCAAGGCACCTGTTGCTCGGTTTTCACCAAGATGATCATTTTTTCAGGACTTTTTATGATTTTTAGATTTTTTTGTCTTTTAGAGATTTCTCGATCTCAAGCAAGATCACATTAGTTTGCCTCCAATGTCTAGCAAGGTAGAGGACATTACAGATGGATTAGAAAGTTGATGGATGAGACGAAAATACAATAATGGATGAAGAGGGTGAATGCGACCCTCAAGGACAGTCTCCTCAAGATTACCCAAGCTAGGGATAAAAGAATATAGCAATGTAGGTTCATGGAGCGGTGCTGGAAAGCATATAGGATAATGACATGATGTCATGAAAAGCAAGTGGTCCAAAAGAATGGACATGTCAAGAACTTTTTGAGAAACTGTTTTACATTTTTTCGTTCTTCATTTTGATCAAGACCAAGGAGTCAATTAGATAAAATATAGCTATGATAGCGCAATCGAGATAAGGGTTGATGGAGGTATAAGTGAATGTTTGGATTATGGCAGGAATGCGCAGAGATAGGTAAGATAGGCTTGGGATAAGCAAGATCATGATAGGGTATCATGGATGAGAGAAAGTGAATAGGTTGATGAAAAAGATAATGGATGTCAGGATACATCTGTTCATGCATAGGTTCAACCTTGTAAAGATCAGAAGAAGGAACATGGATGTTCACGGGCTAGCTAGATGTAAGATATGATGGATAGGATTACATGGAAGGAACTTTCCCCCAAGTGAAGAGTGCAAGTAGGAGGAATTATGCATGACGCCTGTTTGCCAGGTTTTCATCATGGTACTTATCCAAGGTGCCACAAGAAATGGTTTTCACCATAGGACGGATTGATTTATCTTTACTTTTGCTACCAAGGCGCCTGTTTACCAAGTTTTCACCAAGGTACTTTTTCTTTTTTTTGTACTTATAATTTTATGGAGGAACTTAAGATTTTGCGCTTTAGATAGTGCTCCTTTGAAATATATGCTAGTATAGGCCAAAGCCGCTTAAAGTATGCTCGAAGATGTTGATAGGGTGATGGTAGGGAAGAATGATATGGAGGATAAGGGAGATGGTAGCCAAGGATTTATGTGATGGATTGGATAAGAGGAATAGCATGATATGGGATGGATGGGTAAGAGGTAGGTGCAGGATATTGGATAGGGTATGGTGATAAGATCAATATTGACACACCCCTTGAAGGGTAGTGGCCCGATGGAGGAAAAATGGATGGAATAGCTTGAGACTTTGATGGATGAGCTGATATGGATCTTGGTATACGAGGACCCAAGATGGATGTAGTACTCAAGGTAATGGATTTTGGGACACGAGGACCCAAAATAGAGATAGAAGATGGGAGATGTTTAGATGGGAGATGTTTAGATGGAGATGAAGTTGAAGACTTTGGAAGCTTGGATGCCAACTCTGACTTTTCCTTTTTGTTCAAGCCTTTTAAGAGAGACTTGGTAATCCATATAGCTTTTGATTTATTTTTTGTATCCAAGTCCTTTAGAAGAGACTTGGGAATCCACATAGCTTTTGATTTTCCTTCATTTTTGGATGTGTTAGAATGCAATTCTTCCATGATGGATTTAGGAACCCATATTTTCTTTGATGTTAATCTTTGCTTGGATTTAGAATGCAATTCTTCCATGATGGATTTAGGAACCCATATTTGCTTTGATTTTATTCTTTTCTCAGTGGAACTTTGTGATCTCTTGATTATTTCCTTTTTCTTTGTAATCACATGTCGATTAGACTAGACATAGTGATCCTCATATGTAAGTGGATTCTTCGATCTCTGATTTCTTCGTTGTAAATCCAAATTGCTTCCGAAATACTTGGGAATTGTGGATGGATAGGGATGATATGACTAGTTCATATGGATTGGTTGATAAGGAGATTTCAAGGATGTATGTCTTTGTTGATCTTGATAGGGGATAGGGTAAGTGGGTGGAGGGATATAAGGACCCAATATAGGTGGAAAGTTTGATGGTTTTAGCTTTGGGATATAGGGACCAAGGATGGATTTGGAGGATGGAGAAGGTTGATGCTTATGATTGAAAGGAGGGATATAAGGTGTGGGAGGGATATCAACATCTTTAAAGTGATCTGCATTGCCAAGGCTCTTCTCTTTTGAATTCATCTTTATATCAATAGGTGTGTGAGTGGCTTTGATAGGAACAATTTTGATAGGAGTAGCTTAAGCTTGAGGGAATTAACTATTATGCAAGGGATTTAGAGGAATGATGGTTTCGTGAGGTGGATATGGAGGAGCATGACAAGGAGATGATGGGATGCTCTGATCTTGACAAGGATCTTTAGATGGTGTACAAAGGGTACCTTTCTCTTGATTTTCAATAGGATCATTAGAGATGCCAGAAAGGATATCTTGATCTTGCTTGGGAGATGGATAAGATATAGATGTAAGAGATTCTTCTGGGAAGAAATGGAAAGGGATGGTAAAATCATCCTAGGACTCTTGACATATGCGACTTTGGTCAACCATTGGATAAGGATGGATGGTATCCTGATGTTGATCATTACTGATATATGTTTCTTCACATTGTGGATTGTTCTCTTGACATGGAGCCACTTCTAAGAACGAGGTAGGAGTGTTGATCTACATGAAGGATTCTTGACATGTTGGTGGACAATCATTTGTAGTAGGCATGATAAGCGTTGAAGCACATGGAAGCTTTAGGTCTATGATCTTTGAAGCCTGAGAAAGGCTTGCTTTTGTATGTTGATCAGCTTGGATCTCTTTTAGAGGTAGTCCTTGAGGGTAGACATAGTCATCATTAGGCTCAGTTCCTGATATAGATGATGAAGCTTTAGGAGATGGAGGAATGGTGGAAGAAGTAGATGTGATATGTGAACCATTGCTAGATAGGGATTCTTGATATTGATCATGCTCGAGATTAGATTCATTAGGATTTTCCACTTTGATTACGCCATCATCTATGAGATCTTGGATTTTATGTTTCAACTCCATGCAAGATGAAGTTTTATGCTCATTGTTTCGATGATATGCACAATAGGTACTCAAGAATCTTCGTCCATGTGATGTGGCTTGAGGTAATGTGATGAGATCATTCTCAAGAAGTTCTTCCAATGCTGATTTATAAGATTGTCCCAAAGGAGTAAAGATTCTCTCTAAAGGATAATTAGGCACTTCTTGACTTGCAATATCTTTCTTTTGCGGATAGAAATTGATTTTGAAGAGAAAGGAAGTATGGATGACTCCTGACCATAGAGAAAAGGAAAGATCGATGAGGACTTGTTGGATGGTGTATCCTTTTCTCCCTTTAATTCTTGGATTTCAGATTTTAAAGATTCAAGTTGTTTTGATAGAGCTACCATAAAATTCTCTTCTTGCTCGTTGTTAGGACCATAAGGTTTAGCCCATTTTCTTTTAGACATTGTAAGATTGTCTTGATGTGCTTGGTTAGAAGATTGAAGAGGAGGTATGATGAATCAGTTGATTGACTGACAAGTGTTGAAGTGATATCTAAAGTGCTAATTAAGTCCAAGACCAAAGGACAAAGGAGATAAAGTCCAACTAAGGAGGAGAAGCAACGACTCCGATCTTGAGTCTAGGTTAACGAACCTGCTCTCACAACTTAGGATAAGGACAGTGCAGACAAAATGATTAAAGTAACAAGTCACTTGGACTAGCATAGCGAAATCAGATTTTGAAACAGCAACGAGTCAGACTATCAACAGATTGCAGTCAAAGATAGACTAGTGATGATGTTGTAAAAGCACAGATTGGGTGAAAATTTGGACAAAACTTTCATAATAGAAGAGCAATTCGGACAACAAGTTGATAGATTTTAGAGTTCCTTAAAATGACTTCTAGTTCGCACAGGCATAAATAAGTTGGTTCGCTTGACCAACACTGTGGCGATATCTAAAGTGTTGTCGAAGTCCAAGACCAAAGAGACCAAGTGATAAACGTCCAACTGAGAAGGAGATAACGGCGACTCTGATCTTGAGTCAAGGTTAACGAACCTTCTCTCACAACCCAGAATAAGGACAGCGGAGACAAAGACTGATAAGATTTGAACAAAGGACTGGTCAATTGGACAAACGTAACGACATCATATTTTAAGACAGCGATAGGTTAAACTAACAACAGATCATAGTCAAATATGAACTAGCAGAAGCATTATGACACCGTAGACCTTAGAACAAACTGAACGTAGTAGGATAGACTGATGAAAAGATAAAGTTTCGACAAGTTTTTGACAAACTGCTGATGTTTCAGATGAGATATGATAGACAAGTACCGAAAGTGTACAATTTTCCAGATTGTTGGATTGTTGTTGTTGTTTCAATGAAGACTCACACTAGACACATCAAGAAGCCCTTAACTATTCAAGCACATCAAGCAAACCCTATTCCTAGGTGGCGAGAAATGGACAATACTTATTTGAATCCTCTTACAATAAAATACCCATTCAAGTTGGACAGTTAGAAGCTTGGCAGCACTGGCTCCCCTCCACGGCACACGCTTCTCGGGCCTACCAAGCTTTGAATTTCTCAAGATCCGAGGATCCTGATAAATTTACTGTCTCAACAAGAGGGGTACATGAGAGGTTTCTTAGGCATGCACGTCTCACAACACCTATATCAAAAAGTAGAAATGGATTTTGGCCACTAGCTGAAAAAGTAAGGGTTTTCATTTAAGTGTATCCTCTGTGTCTGCGCAAGCGCGATTCAGGTTGTTGACCCCATAGAGCACCTTAGCACAAGCAGTTCACGATACGTGATTGAGACCCAGAGGCCCTGCTTTGTGTTAGGTGAGAGTCGAGTATAAGCTCAAATGCCACTTATCTTTCGAGGTTTTGGCCTCGAGAAGCATTTTTATTATAGTGAGTCGAAGAAGCTTGGCGTTAGCTTATTCTCACTTGGGTCGTTCTCCAAGGGTGAGTACTTTTTCCCACTTGGACAGGCCCTCTAAAGTTGTAGATCTCAAATGGTGAATGACAATAAATGTTTCTGGATTTCTGATCATCCCAAAAGGGCGAGAGCATAGTTTCCTGGCATTATTGACATCCCTAAAACACCAGACAGGATTTCATTTTAAAAATTCTTGCATGTGCGTTCTTATTTTAATAAAACAAAAACAAAATGCAAGCACAATGTTTAGCATTCTATCAATCATGGCAACCTGCAAGACGATGTGTTAGTAGTCTTTGTTTTAGTCTTCTTTTTCAGCATCCTGCAAACCACAGCTAGGCTAAAACCAATAAGATAATCAAAGAACAACAAAGCCCAAAACTTGTCAGCGTTAGAAAAATTAGAAACTCATAAATTTGATTGCATATTCAAAAAGTAGACAAAAAAAAACCCACTTTCAAAAAAAATTGCACCCAAAAACATTACTGTATGAGCCTGTATGAAGCTCTGGAAGTTGCAAAATGTAGGATTAGGCAGGTACAGTCACCAAAAAGTGCAATTTCTTATCAATCCAGAGACCAAAAATAGAAGATAACTCCACCACTATGATCGTTGGGAAAATCTACCCAAAATCAAAAAAAATGCACTCAAAAAGGAGCCAAAATGAGTGAGATATTAGCTTTCAAAGTTAGGCTGCAAAATCAAAACTGCCAATGGTGAAGGCAAGGCAAGGCAAATTCAAAATCTTACTGACGTCATCAATTAAAGAGGTTAAATTTGATGGTCAAAAGGTCGTCGCAAAAAAAATCCAATAACCCTGCAAACAATGTCTAGAAAGCCGTCAAACTTAGTATAGCAAAAAATCTCTGTCTTGGCGCCACGTGTCTAATGTCAGGAAGATGACGTGGCCTCCTGCCACGTGTCATTGTTTGGTTCGCCTATTTGGAGGGTTGAGGCAGGCTACGCAACAGAAGGTTGTGGGTAGCGAGGTAGAGGCTATGGCAGAAGGAAGAAGGCTGCTGGCGGCGGTGGAGGGGTTGAAGAAGTGGTGAAATATTCATTGAGTTTGCAATGGGTGGTTGCAAAGGAGAAGCAGCAGAGGGGTTTTGGAGCAGAGAAGAGTGTTGGCCGCGTGGTGGAGAGATAAGAAGCTGGTGGGAGGTGGGGTTGAGAATGCACGGAGAAGCAGGAGCCACTGGACGTGGAGCGCCTGGATTCCCAGTGGAAAATGTACCTACAGTCGGGGCTGGGAGAAGAAACCTACGTGTGCGACTGTTGTTTCAAGGAAGGAATGTCGTAGTCAACATAGCTAGAGGAAGCGCGGGGGAGGGGATTAGTGTTGTGCGGGGAGGGGACTGTGTGGGATGAAGCGGTGGAGGGATAAGGGGAGAATTCACGCGGGGG